>JAQISU010000074.1:507500-1107500 GCA_029339505.1 Unio delphinus | reverse complement strand
TTACCCAGCACTGTAATAACGTCCTTAAAAGTTAGTAAAGTAATAAATCAAGTGGCCAATCTAAAACTAGAAGAATTGTTTCTAGAAGCACAAATAAATCGAACTGCAGATTTAATAGCAGGAAGTGGTCTTCCAGTTAGACCATACTAATTATAGTAAAATATTCAAACGTGTATCTGTTTCAGCATTTTATTTATACGTACCAGTTTTCAAAGGAGAGTCCGTACGCGATTATCAATTTTATTCTTATGACGCACGACAACCTAATCAACGTGGAACAAGTTTTAACACACGACAACCTAATCAACGTGGAACAAGTTCACGATACAAGTTGATACTTCGTACCCGCTGCGGTGTTTATTGTAGTAGAAAGCGAACTTGTAACACATGTTGCAAATAATATATGTGTTGGCTTGTTATCAACGGAATTATGGCGTTGTTTGATAACGCTACAGATATGAATAACTGAAGAAATATTGAATCAATTCAAAAAGACGTCGACGTTGCCACAGCAATAATAGGATTAGTGAGATATTCAGATGATTACATAAGATCAGCAGGTCAATCAATATTTGCTAAGGATATTACAGCTATTCTGATCATGTTCAATAAATTAAATAACTGAGACCACAAGTTACTGCAGCTAATCCACAGGCAGAAGATTTTAAACGTGTAGATAGACCAGCTGATGATAATTTTGATATTATAAACATCGTTAATGCAAATTGCAAGTTAGGATTTGCAATACGTGCATCAATGTTCTTAGAGGCACGTACAAAATTCTCATGTGCAATTCCACCGTCTCATATTTTGTTATTTTGTAGAAATGTTAAAAAGGTTATTTTTGGAGCAAAACATACAGTTGTACGTGTACGAAAAGGTGTTGATAAGGACGCAATCTTGCTGGGCGCTAGTGTTGCTGATGCTGTTAATGTAAATATTACATAACGTTCACTGTGGCTGCCAGTAATGACTCCATCAATTGCTGAAGAACAAACATTCCTTGATTTTTTGGATCAAGGTGATAAATCAATATTGTCATGGTTAACAGTGACCACAGATAGTGATCAAAATACCGTTCGAGGTTTATTCACATGGCATATAGCTTTACAACAGGGTGTTTCTGCACCACGTTATATTTGCGATGCTTTGCAGATTGAAAATCGATTGAACGCGCAAGAGCGTAGTCTTGTGATAATTGAACAACCAGTTACCGAGGTTTCTTTAAAATAAATAGCCAAAAAGATCCAGCTGAGGAGATATTGTTAGATTACACCACAATTCGTGTTGCACGCGTTTATCATTATTTGAACACAGTTATGGTACGCGATCGGAATATATATATGTATATATATATATATATATATATATATATATATATATATATATATATATATATATATAGATAGATATATATATATATACTGGTTTACATATATCACTATCAGATAGTACAAACATATATCCATTTTATTAAGTTTCATTAGAACATCTTGATTTAACACGACAAACTGTCGCTGATATACATTCTGGATCTCCCGTAAACGACATAACAGCTGATGGTTACGGGGCTATTGCTGTCATATTCAGTGATAAATAGATGTTACTTGAAGCTGCTGGTGGACGAATGAGAGCTACAGATGCTACAGTAGAGAATATCTAATTAATTAAATTATGTATGATATTATAATGCCATATAGTCACGTTACTGTCACCATGAGTTATGGTCAGGTAAAAAAGAAAACTCGCAAGTAAATGCGCAACAAAGATAACATTGATAAAGATCAAATTACAAGTGGTGGTCCAAACAACATATCATTAACCAAAACTTAGTTCAAACATGAATTTCAGCGCAGAATTAAATATATCACAAAACTATCCAATTGATAACGTGCGCAAAGTAATTATTTCACATATATCACAATAAATAAAATCGAAGATAATCTTATTCTTATCCAATTATAAACGTATGCAGTCTAGTACTAATTTATCAGATAATAAACAAGAGCTTTTAAAGTTTTCAAAGAAAATGTCAGTATCTGAGGCAGAGTTTATCAATTTAATACTGCATGCTGATGTAGAAAACTTTGTACGTCCTGGATTTGAAGACGACGATCGAAAATTAGTTAACAATCTTTTCAGTGTATATTTACCGCATTTTATTACCGCATAGAGAAAAATAAATCCAACAGCAGATATTCTCAAATATAAAAATGATCCATACGATGGAGGTCGTGATAATTAACCACGGATTATTAATATAACATCCAGTTCTTGCATCTTGCAGCCAATCTTGAATGTGATGTGATTAATGGTAGCTATCAAGAAAGTCTTGAAGAATCAAATCAATCTTAGCAAATATATATATATATATATATATATATATATATATATATATATATACTCTGCAAATTCCTCCTGGAGTTTTGATTGCACAAGAACCCATTAATTTGCTTATCTACGTTATCATAATCTATTATGATCATGGATACATTTCAAACTTACAGACCAAAGCGAACACTTGCTTGATTTAAGATGTGCAGTTTTGTCAATAAATCTCAAAGTAAATTCTTAACGATTTTTCATGATTAAGAATCAAAGTTGGCTATTTACAATTAATCAAAAGGATATTATATAATGTACCTACACGTGAAGGATTTTTATAAACAACAAAATGGTAATTTAAAATGCCATCAGAACAAAATTTACACTTCACTCAGTCAGGGCAGAAAAAAATAGTGTTGACATAATTATTGATGAATACGGAAATGAAGACTTTTTGTTTACACAGGAACAGTTATATGAACTGTGCGCAGAATATATTCCCATGATTATGTGTGATAGAGATCGCATTCTTAATCCTACATTAAATTTAATCAGATTAAAACTATTATCAGATTCTTCAGATTGATTGATATATTATCCAATTAATTAATATTATCAAACAATGTCTTCAGATCTAAGGGCATATTTACCCATTATATATCAAATTATCAAACAATTTCATATTTGATGGGATAATTGATACTCACAAAAATAATGTAATAGCATAAATATTTTACAACATAATTTGTATTTTCTACTGATTTTCTATAGGGTAACTATTACTAAAAATAATGAAAATCAGTTATATTTAAAGAATTTGTTAGGGTACATTACCAAAACTAATGAAAATCCTATTGAAAAGAAAATGACATAAACTAATATCAGAATTCAAAAGAATATATTCTGAATAAATATTATAATAATCTGAATACACATTTAGAATAAATATGACGCGTGTAATATTTATCAATAAAAGTACTTTTATTTTTTATCCTGATTTAGGGCTGACTCAACGCTTGCCGCTTTCACTTTCAAAATCACTAATGAATTTATCACTCTTTCTGTTTTCACAATCTGACATATTCTATTCAGCTGTTTCAGACGTGTATGAATAATTTTTTTGTTTCGTATTTGTGTGATAATTTTGATCTAATTTGTTCAATCATGTGTGAAAGCGAGACTAATTTCTCATCGTCCATATCTTTAAAATTTGCCAATGATTGTAATATAACCTGTTGGATAGTCTTATACAATCTATATTCAGCTGGCAATTTATCCAATCTTCATGTTTTTGTTGCTATGATGATTCAAAATAATTTTAAAAAAGTCAGGATCATCCTGAATTTTTATACCGTCACGTATTTATATTTAATTGCAGAAAAAGCCGATTGTTTTTATATTGTCTGCGACGTGTTGTACTGACGCTGGCTCAATGGCAGCTGTGTGCAGTGATTGAAATTTTTTTTTGCACCTGTCTCTATATTTGAAGATACAATTGATCTTTTTCCAATAATAGGTTACTGTTCTTATTTGAAAAACATGATCAATCACAAAACCGTTTTCGATTAATCCATTTAAACATTCGTATATGATTTTATTACAGAAATACAGAAAGACCTCCTCTGTAATGAAAATGAGATAACTAAAACTATCAACATTATCAACTGATCTTTTTAGTCGAGAGTTCCTGATGATAACATCATAATAAGCTTGGTAATTTTTTTAATTATTTTTTGCTCATTTGATACAATAATAGTATAACCTTGTCACTGTCAGCATTATGTTTTTAAAACTTATAATATCATTTCAACGCTCTGAATTTTGTATCACTACATTGTACACAGATGCCGTGTTTCTCTTCTAACTCCAACACCGCATTTTAAACACAGTGATGGTCCTAGACTTTCGCGACGTACGCTTCGTAAGTGAAGTCTGCATAATTCATTGATAATGGCTTTGTTACAATGCGGTGTAGAGCCTATCATTAGCCATCTACAAGTATTCTTTGTTTTAATAATGATATTATGTATGGAAAGTTTGAGAGATTATCTAAAATCAAGCATTCTAAATCTAGATTTGACCTTAAGAGAATAATCCCTGACTTGCCGAAGGAAGAGCTGTTTGATCCGACAAATAATCTTATTAAAAGTATTCTTGGAGCCAAGAAAGAATTTTGCAACGATGGTGCATCGAATGTGTTGGCATGTGTGGTAAACATTCAAAATCACACGCAACAATGATGGTGTCGATGCTACGATGAACGACTAACGAGCTGAGACGATTACTGATTGTCGCGATAATCAGAGATATATTCTCAAAATGAAATTTATTGTATTAGCAGAACAGACAATAATACTTGGATTTTCCGTGACAAACGTGACCCTGTCCTTCATAATAGAATAATCGCAATATTGAGTAGAAATTCCAGACCAGGAATGCTGAATGGTATTGACAAACGGTATTATGATCGAGTGTATCCTGTAACCGTGGTTTTTTTATGGAATATAACGTCTGGATGATAAATCAATACATTTTCGAAATTAAATTGTGTAGCCGAATGAGTAGAGGAACATTTCACAAATGTCATACGTGAAAACGGTCTAACAGAACTAAGACGCAAAACAAAAACCAAAAACGATTAGGTAGATATAGTTAAAGAAACCGGAGCGTCTATCAATGACGTTGCTGAGTTAGGAAAGAAACTAAAATTTTCCATCATAGTAAAAGCGATAAAAGGAGAAAAACTATTAAGACCAGATCGAAGTATTCATGTGAAAGGGAAAAGCGAATTTGATCAATTCGTGAAAAATAATGGAAATATTTATCATTGAGAATATTTTCACGAAAAAAAGAAACAATTTGCGTTGAATTATACGCCTGATGATTAAAAATTGCTAAGTAATTGTTTGACTGTAACATCAGTTGCTGCTCACTTTGCAAGAGAAATTTTTTTCTTGAAGATGTACAATAAAGATGCATAAAATACGGACATGGTGGATTGTGGAATACTAAATACGATCATAAAAATTTTATTTCTGTTGATATACCGTGTTATCACAATAGTTTTCTTGGAATGGGAGAATGATCTAAATAGTTTAAAATATTTGGACATCCAACACACAAGATGATCTTTACCGGGTCTTGTCTTTACTGGATTCGCCTGTATTGAGTCATTTTAATTTGGAAAAGATCTTCATCCAATTTGTTATGTCTGGTTTGGTAGACGTTTTTCAGAAAATAAATGGGTCCGATTGTATTGTTACGATATATGATCGACGCAATAATACTGATATTTCATAAATAAACGAAGCAATTATAACATATCGTCAGCAAAACGAAGTTTGGTTACCACAACAAAATAAATATTCTGATGACTAAGAGCCTGATATAGCCGATTTTGAAAATTAAACCACACAAGATCTCAGCAGAAAACTATTTGCCAGATTTACCCAGTGAGGATCATATGATCATAAACAACATTGTACAAGACTGATTATAGACGATACTGAACTTGATTTTATAATCGCTGATACAGCGAAGAGAGGTACATTTATAATTCGAGCAATGCTTACATGTCTCACGGAACTAAATTAATTGTGAGTTACACTGATGGCGCGTCACCGCAATTTAATCAATTAAAAACTTCAAATCTTGCGTATGTTTCGATACAGTCTTGAGCTTGCTGTTAGAGTCGCTACCAACTCATTCTTTATGAAATTTTTTTTTAGGATTGTTGGAAAAATTGAATATTGGTATTTATGCATCATGGGTGAATGGAGAATAAAGAAGGAAAAAATATACTTGATTATTATAAACCCGCTGACGTTGAAATCATGGAAATATATTACAAAAAATATCAAACGTTAAAATTATCACGTGCTCGGTCAGTGTATTATCATGTGACTAGATATAAAACAGTTCATCGTAATGGATCAGCGGTTCTGATAAAACAACTAGTGTGATCGAACTATTTCGAAATTCTGAGATAGTTCGTGATACACTTCAACAATAATTATTTTTGTTACATAAATATATTTTTAATGTACCCGTACCATTATGTTATCTCCCAGCAGATACTCGACGGAACAATATTGACGTTGAAATTGCAGGATCGTGGGAGAAACAACATCTTGTGTTAAATTATATTTTTTAGTCCCTGGCAGTGTTGTTGAGGGCGCATTAGCTATGGACAAGACTTCATGGACAATATTACACAAAATAAAATTCACGCATCTCCAGGATTAACCATATCTGATACCGTTGTTCGGATTGTTGATGACAGAATTGAGTGGTCAAATTTAGTATCTCGCAATATCTCGAGTGAGGAAAATATCTCAGTTGGGGAGAATTGTTGCAAAGTTTTGCAGAAACTTCTGACAATAACAGCAACGATGCTGGCAAAGATAAAGGAAACTAAAATTATTTAGTTACAAACAATGTGACAAGCAATAAACACGAGTTTGATCTTGACGCTGAATTCATCATGACATTAAAACAACGGCAGAATAATCATTGTGCGAGCTGTAACATAGTAATCTTGTGACAATATTCAAAAAAGTAATTCAAGACTACAATGCTACATCATCAACGTGACATGTTTGATCAATAGCATTTATTCGATATCAAGTCGGGTTCCAGATCAACAATAATTATATCCAGGACGATGTTTTTCTCCTTCATATTTATTCAGTGGAGTTCCTGATAATTTTCCTAATGAAGCAGCAATATACCCACCTGTTGTTTTTTTATTAACATGACTGTGTCATGGAGACAAATTATACTCTTTGCACCACATTTCACACACTTGCTTGTTAGTGCACGCTTTTTTATTGTTATTATTGTTGCAAATCACTTTTTGGGGTGGATGCTTTGCATATAACACAATTAAAATTCCTATTATTTATCTTATGTCCATAACATGGATGAAATCGATTTCTCAGAGACACCAAAACAAGAACCACTCAAGCATCATCCAACGCTACTGAATTATATTAAGATGATACTAATCAGTCCGTCTGGAAGTGGAAAGACAAAGGTATTACCTAATTTAATAATAAGATTGCTCCATCCGTAGATGATCAGAGATGCTACGATGTTCTTAAAGATTTTAACGAAAACGCAAAATATTCAAAGAAGACTGTGATGTTATTATTAATTGTGTCACCGATATTGATGAAGCCCCGGATGTTGATAAACTTGACCGATTTATTATTAATTTAGTTTTTTGTGATGATGTGATGTAAGATAGACAAACAAATCCAGCAAGAAAATTTTCTCGAGGCAGACATAAAAAATATGTAGTTTATGTTACACAGAGATATACACAGATACCTAAAGTGATTAGAGATAACTGTAATATTGTAGCTGTGTTTAATGGAGTTGATACACATACTTTAGGAAATATCAGACTTGGTGTTGAGGTGATATGGATATAATTATATTAAAAAAATTTTAATTATGCGCAAACTATCCCACCACGGATTTATCACAATAAATTTTACATTACCCTAGAATAAGATACAAAGTATTTGGTTATAAAATATTAACTAGTCTGATTTATCTACTCACACATTACAGCAGCAGAGAAAACGCGACCGCAATGAAACGTCCGGCGGGTAGACAGAACGTACATGGAAATTTTGAAATACACTAACGACAAAGATAAAGTAACAAAATAAACTAACTCAGAGAAACTCTCGGTTAGTCAGACACTTCGGTTTGGCAACATATGCATTCCTTTTCGTAGGAAGCTTTATTTTGTTTTTCCAAAAAGACGTTCTAGCGAAAGGTCTGTTCATCGTTACAATTGCTGTGTGATCAAAACACACACACAGATAGAATGCGAGAAAAATGTACGAGACAGCTTGGACTTTGTCGTGGCAGCACGTTTTTTATATATAATAAATACCTTAAAGATGTTGCTTATTTCACAATTTTATGATTATACAGGGCACTTTGTGTGCGTGTGTCACCTCCGTCTCCCTTCTGTGATAGTGTTTCAGTATAATGTACCTACTTAAACAGATCCTATAAGTTGTATATTGTTGTAATTGAATATACACGGAAGTTTTAACCTTAATTATATGTACGGATTCACTCCTACCAGAATATATGTACGGAACCATTGCTATTATGTAATGATTCTTTTCACCTGTATAAATTAAATCCACTTACATATATGTACGGATTCATAACATACATGTAAGAATTCATTCATAATTGCATGTATTAAACGTTTCCTCGCCACATAAATTTACGTACGGATTTATTCCCACTCGCAAGTATATCTTTGTGAAAATCATGTCTTTGTGTAAGAAAAAATATTGAGCAAGAAAACAACAAATTAAAGAGAATATAATTCGAACTAATAAAACCGGTCTGCAAAACAAAATACCTACGGAAAACAACTATATTGTCACTTACATACTGGGATTAATAGTGATTCATAAAAGCACTTACACTTCCAATCAAGTAAAACGTACTGCTAGAAAATAGTGTATACATTTTAGAAGGGCGGGGGTGTGATTTGGATTTTTACAGTAGCTTTAATAGTTATCCAATCATATCGTTACGATGTCAGCAGTGTGGCAGTTTATAGTGATGTCTAACACTGGGGCATCATGTCGCAGACATGTAGTATCATGTCTCACCCAGTCATAATACCCATAAAACATGGCCGACCAGTCCTAATACTAACCTCTTAATGGTATAACTCGGTAGGAGTTCGAACCCGCAACCTCCCACATCCAAGGCGGATGGTCTATCCACTTAGGCCACCGGACATAGTAAATGGACTTTTGACTAACTGTAGAACAATAGAACTAACAAAATTGTAAGGAATACAAGCACAATGCTCCACAATAACAACAACAAAGTGGCACAAAACAAAACAAAATAAAAATAACTAAAACAACAAGCAAACGAGATGAAACCAGCAAGGCAGACTATGCTACTTCATTAGACATGTAATGTTGCCGACTGCGACACTTTAACATCCAACGAGGAAGGAATAATTAATATATGAACATTATAACACAAATATAAAACTTCTCCTATGTAACAAAATAGCTTTAATCTAATTACCTGTTTTAAATAATGTTATCCTTTGATTATTACTTATTACCAGTGATGCCATGTAGCTTCGAAACGAAGGAGGACCAGCTATTAGAATAAGATTTTATTGTTATGGGAGCTTTTAGAAAATAATACTATGATCAATTTTGTTATGCCACAACTAACCATGCAATGGTGTGCCGATGAATAAATAATGATCAACGTGGAATGATGATAATTGAACTGCATTCTTGAACTTGTAGACTGCATGTCTTCGTCCACAAAACAATAAACAATTTTTATATTATTTGCAATTTGTGTCCTTTCGTGTAAAAGGAGAACACATGATAACCTCCAAAGGAAATTAAGAAATGAGTTTTTTGTTTTTATTTTTGTGCATGAATCAAAGTGATCTATAAAACTACTGTTAGTTTCTCGAAACTTCAATGGAAGGTCCCGATGTTGATATTGTTTCTTCTCCAATCATGTTTTTCAGTGATTGAAATGCATTTTTATTTTTTGAAGAAAAACATTCATTCATTCAAAGGATAACAAAATCGATTTTGATACGAAACTAGAGCAAAGCGTTTGCAAACAGTCTATGAGTGTGACAAATCATTAACAATTAGATCGCATAATATAAATTCTTACTAGCGCGAAGACCCAAGGGACTAAGGAAATCAATTGAAAAGATCCGTAGTTGAAGACCCAAGGGACCAAGGAAATGAATTGGAGAGATTAGTAGTTGAAGCAAATGACGTTTAATACAATCACTACGACTAATGTTGTTTCTTCAGCAAATCGATTTGGTATTAGTGTTCTCCCTTTATTTTTGTCACTGCATCATTTAGTCTACACCAGTTTTAGCGTTTGACATACAATGAATATATTACTGACGATATGAATATATTCCAAGCTCTGTATACACTCGTAATGTTAATGTCCAATTAATTATCCACGTCTATAATATAAAGTAGAAGATTTTGCATAATATGGCGTGAATTTCACCTGAAGAAGAGCATAGATTCCCAGTATAAACTCTCATTCATGAGTTGGATAGGTATCTCTTGTTGTATTATGAAACTCTGGTTTGAACTTCATTGGTGAATAGGTATTTCGCACGTTGATTATTTATACGGAAAAGTTTGGTGAAAACGCACATCGCATACTCATTACTTTAATTGCGCTTTAAACATTGAAACAAATACTATCGATTTATTGCACTCAGCAAATCTTTTCGGAATCATGAACATGCAATTTAACAAATAAAAAATATAACTATTTCAAATTAGCTTTCTTTTCTAATTTTCAAAAACCTCAATAGATATTTTGACATTTAAAACGTTTAAGAAGAATATCACTAAATACTGCTTTAAAACTCACAAATCTATCTGAAAATCAAATGAGTACCACATCAAGATTTTTAATGGTTACATGCATAAACTCCTATTTAATATTTTAGTTTTTCTGGGACTATCTGAGGCCTGTACCCTTGTGAACATCTGATTAAAAAAAATAACAGTATTGCTAAAATATGCATGAAAAATTTTAAATTCTGGCAAACTACTCTGAATGTCTAAACCAACCGTTGTATGTCTGTGTAAACTATTGTCACAATGCATTGTTTCGCAAAGTGAATGGTATTCCTTAGGTCTCATTTGGCAGTTTAGTAGTTTGACACCAACTCCATCCCGATTTTGAAGGTAGAAGATATTAGCCTAGTTATCATAAACCTAGAGCTATAAATTCACACAGAAGCTAATCTGTAATGTGGTGTATATTTATTCTGAGTTAGCCTAGCAAATGGGTTTGGTAATTGCCTGTCACAGTTAGAAAAGCATTGTAGATCAAATGCATAACTTGGGATGCAAATGAACAGAGTTGCCTTGGCTTACTGTGTATGGCTTACGTATTTGAGTATATCTCCATCAGAAGTAAATATATAAATATCGAAAAGGTTAAGGGGTGATGAAAAGTATGTTAATCTGTTATATTCCCAGTGCATTTTGTGATCATACATAAGGTGCATACTGATTTTTTTAGCATCCTTGTCACAGGAACATGTTGAAATAGCTCTTTGCTGTAATAAATGTATGTAAACAGTGAAGGCTGATGGTAGTGTCTGATCAGCATAAAAACCAACAGTTGTATAAGAAATTAAGTTGAATACGTCCATCAAACTCTTACAAGCATGTGTTCAAAAACATCATTAGTTACTCTTTATTTGTCTCTTTAATGTAAAAGTGATATATATATATATATATATATATATATATATATATATATATATATATATAGAGAGAGAGAGAGAGAGAGAGAGAGAGAGAGAGAGAGAGAGAGAGAGAGAGAGAGAGAGAGAGAGAGAGAGATATTTTACAATTATAAAAGTAGAACTTGCAAGCGAATTACAATGTAAACCAAAGGAGAATGAAAATAAATGCATATACGAAAGAGTAACGCGACTCCATAGGTAATAGCGTCTGAGAAAATGAAATGCAAGCAAAGAGGAGGCCTCGGAAATCGTATTTGCCTTAAAACTCTATTATCCCTTAATAAAGACTATTATCAAAAACAACTGATATAGTCTATAATGACAGAATATCACTTTTGAAAATGTTTATGCCCAATGTCATTTAAATGTCAAATTACTAAAGATATATTAACAACAACAGCAGCAACAACAACAATACATTTTATTTTACAAAAAGAAAGCTCATTAAGTTTCATTGCATTATTTCTGGCACAGAAGTTTAAATATCAGTCTATGGTTGGCAATCCTTATAAAGGAATCCAAGAAAACAGCAGCAAACATCACTGATCTCATTTATTGTTTGAGAACAACAATCACTGATCTCATTTATAGTTTGACAACAACAATCACTGATCTCATTTATTGTTTCACGACAACCATCACTGATCTCATTTATTGTTTGACAACAATCATCACTGATCTCATTTATTGTTTGACAACAATCATCACTGATCTCATTTATTGTTTGAACCATTTAATTTCCAGATTCTGGATGAAAATATACTGATGTTTAATAAAAGAGGATTTAAATTACCATATTTAAGCGATTGTCTTTTTCTGTGAGACAAAATCTAGATATTTTAATCTGCGGGACAAAATTCGGATATTATATTCTGCGAGACAAAATCTGGACCTTTTACTTTGCGAAACTCTTTAGATCGTATGGTACATATCACACAGATCGTTGCCACAAATTCGTTTCTAGGCAGAAAGCACTCGTCACCTGTTAAGGACGAGTTTTGTTCTTAGCTGATGTTTCTGTGACGATTCCTTATTTGATTTTTCAACGTTAATGAGTCTTAGTCAATGGATAATAATCAAATTTATTTTGAATTCACTACTAAATGAACAATGTAGAATGCTGACAATTTTGTCATAAAATATGTATTATCTTCCGTTTCCGTTAAGCTAAATCAATAAATAAATTAATAATTCATACGAAATTATTTATAAGACGGTACTGCCATGTATAACTTTCAGTGGTATTGAAATGAAACTGTGCCATTAGAACACGCTGTTATGTTGCAACTTTCACAATAATACAGTTTAAATGTGTTTGGAAACTGAATGCACTTCAAGGAAGAGTTTTGGATTGACTATTTCAACAAATTATTTGCTCTTATTTTACACGTAAACTAAAACAGTCATCGTATTAAAGAGTTCAGTAAAATGAGACTTTACGCATCCCTCAAGAACAAGCATACATCATAGATACTGTCCAGGTGTTTAGGTCAAAGCTTACAGGGACTAAACGAGGCCGAGTGGTCTAAAGCGATCGTCTTTACCGATCACTGACATATCACCACTGTCCGCACATGTTCGAGTCGTGGGCTTGGCTAATGTGTTTATGTGAGAAAGCTGCTATTAGCACCGTAGGTCAGTGATTTTTACTACGCATCCCTCAAGAACAAGCATACATCATAGATACTGTCCAGGTGTTTAGGTCAAAGCTTACAGGGACTAAATGAGGCCGAGTGGTCTAATGCGATCGTCTTTACCGATCACTGACATATCACCACTGTCCGCACATGTTCGAGTCGTGGGCTTGGCTAATGTGTTTATGTGAGAAAGCTGCTATTAGCACCGTAGGTCAGTGATTTTTACTAGAGTTTTCCCCGGTTCTCCCTCCACTAATTATACTGGCCACCATTCATAACATATCTTACGCTGAAAAATATCAACAGCAAAAAAAAACCCACATCAAAGCTTGTAACTAGAATTGTGCAGTATTACAGGTATACCGATTTACTGTGATATTTTTCCATTTTGTCGGTACCATGATACTCTCTTGACTGTTCCAGTAATCCTGTAGTTTCCATCAGTATAGTAAGGATAGATTGGAATATTTCGAATACCCTTGTTACGAATTTTGGGATAACGTGGTAGAAACTGGATAATTACAAATGATATAGGGGCCAACTATGAATTTTGTATTAATTAAGTGTCCTTTCCTAATTAATTACTAGCGTATGCTTAAGTGCATGACTCCTTCGAAAGACTGCGAATCGGCCTAAACCTTTCAGGAGAGCTGTTGTTTTCTGTTTGAATTTTACGCCAGTCTCAAGTCCATTAAATATTCTCTTCTCTGATTTGCTATCCTTAGATTTCTTGTCTCAGTCTGGTTGTCTCAGCCCTCTTATCTCATTTAATGTGACCACGCGCTACTTACTAATTTTAAAATGAAGAAACCCATTTTGTATTCTGCTATACCTGATGGATTTGTTATAAATTCAAACCACAACAACATACATATAACAAAAAGAGCTGCATTCATAAAAGCAGCATGTGGTCTATTAAACGTTTGATAACACACCATAAAAAACATTTTAAGAGAGACAGACATGTACATATACACGAAACACAAACACCCTCAATCCAAGCCAGCCGAATGAAACATAATAATGCAGTTGCAAATGAAAACTCCTACAACTTAGAGTGGTTCATTTATCATTCCCCCAGCTATTCCACAAGATTCCCATGTAACGTAGTTTTGCACTAGTAATATCAACACTGGCTGTATTTCCAGGACAGAAAATATAAATTTCCAATAAATCATGAACTAGAAATCTCCTCACATTCAATGCATATTTCGTTTGACCTGTGTAAGAATATTATATCGCACCATACGGCTGCCATATACATGTTTCAAATTAGAGCTGATGAAAGTTAAAAGTTAACGGTATAGAAGATATTAACTACTATTGTTATTTTCATATGACATACATTGATTACATTTGATGATATAGTAATGATGTCAAATTTTGGTATGTGTCATTTTCTTTCTCATGCGTAGAACTTGTGTCGACAGGTCATCCCACTTGCCCAATTATCATTATCGTTTTAATGCGCTGTTTTGCAAACAATATAGCACGTTGATAAAGACCCACACGATTACATATTTCGAACAGGTAACAATTTTAACTTTATTCTTTTTATTTAAGAGTGATATATATAGCTAGATTTTACTTCAATAATTTTTCAGATTATCGTCAAAGAGTACAATAACTGATGACTTCTACATAAAGTGAGAGACGATAATAATACCTAATTAATACAGTATGTGTTGAATTTGCTAACTGTATTGTAATACCTGATTAATACAGTATGTGTTGAATTTGCTAACTGTATTGTAATACCTGATTAATACAGTATGTGTTGAATTTGCTAACTGTATTGTAATACCTGATTAATACAGTATGTGTTGAATTGCTAACTGTATTGCAATAATACCTGATTAATACAGTATGTGTTGAATTCGCTAACTGTATTGCAATAATACCTGATTAATACAGTATGTGTTGAATTCGCTAACTGTATTTCAATAATACCTGATTAATACAGTATGTATTAAATTCGCTAACTGTATTGCAAGAATGCACAGTTAATTTAACTGAATTGCAATACCAATGGGTGAGAGAAAAAAAATCTAGGTCGGTGTTTAGACCACGACAAGGAAATCCCAGTAGCGGTTTTACATTATTTGTCTCCCTACAAGGGAAACCCCTCAATAAAGAATCCTTGTAGTGGTGCGGGACCCAACATGGATTATATTATTCTCTTTTGTTGAGTACGTGTGATTTAAATTGACTGGACCTATCCGAAAAATAGATTGGCCAGGCGACGGCAACACAATCATCGTTTCCCTGTTATATCAAAAGTGTAAGCTAGTAAATTGCATGCTTTATTGTCAATACTTCCATTTTAATCAACTATCTCTAATGTCAGCACAATGTCTTTCAGAAGGTGTCAGCTAGATTGTAGGCTTAACTGTCTCACATTTGTTACAGTGTTTAGATTAGAACTTATACAACAATTAACATACACAGCAAATTCTTCTACTATAAGACCATTTGATTTTAGAAAATGTGGGGAGGGGTGTTGAAATTGTATTTTGAGCTGAGATTATATATTATTTTCGTTTAACTGAAAATATTTAACTTGTTATTTCAAATATTAAAACGGATATAATATAGTTATTTTCATATAAATGAGGCCGATTTTTTTGTTTTAAAAAAAAGCTTGTCAGGCTTTTGTCCCATAATAATAAATCTTGGTTCCAAATATAAATGCGGTATATGGTGATTATATCAAATTTATTATAAAATACCGCGATATACCGTGGTATGTGTTGGGGTGTGTTCTGAAATACTGCGATATGTACGTGTTGGGATGTGTTTTGAAATAACCGCGATATATCGTGGTACATATTGGCGTGTGTTCTGATATACCGGGATATACCGTGGTGCGTGTTAGGGCGTGTTCTGAAAAACAGCGATATACAGTGGTACGTATCGAGGTATATTTTTAAATACCGCGGTATACCATTGCACCATCTTCATCATGGTACCCACCTATATTTACAACTGTTGCCTCATTAGGGGATTTCTTTGCATCATCTGTTTCCTGTACTACACATATTGTCTTTCATAGGTTAGTGGCCACAAATTAAATATAAATAATTAGATATAATCGAAATGTTTATAATGATAGTACAAATACTAGTAGAAACAGTCATACTTCTCCTCCTCGTCATCCCTACTACTATTGTTATAACAAACACTACCAACAGTATGACAAAAGACCACAGTAAGTAATCTCCTAATAATCGTTAGTTTTAATTTCTCTTTTTTGTTGTTATTATTATTAGTAGTAGTAGTAGTAGTAGTAGTAGTAGTAGTAGTAGTATAAGTTCGTTTATTGTGGCTATGGGCGGTTGCAATTTTAAAAAGCATGGGAAGTAATCAAACACCAATTTAACTTTATGTCAGACTTCTAGCTCTCTTACTCATCTAAAGACGTAACCAACTAGTCCCACCATTCATTATGGATGACAATGAAAAGAAAATGGACTTAAACTCTTCAGATAGAATCGCATTCTTGGAAATTTCCAAGATGGAAATTTCTCTGGATGGAAAACGTCTGAGAGATAAACTTTCCTGAATTTTGTTTATATGTTATCGATTTTATAATTTCATTTAATTTGTTCTACTTTCTGTTGGCTACATTGTTAGCGAGAAAATGAAGAATTCTAAAATATAACGTGATCTTCATATTTACTCTGATTATGTCATCACATGCAGATCGATTGGCATCCAGAAAGAAACAGATGGTCGTCGTGGTTCTAGTAATTAATTGCAATTTAATACGAAATTCTACGCTGTACGGAAAACCAAAATTGATTTAATAACTGAAACTTGAAAGACTAAGTAATCTTGAAATAGATTAATCTAACATTTTTCCTCCCATTTCCGGATAAATGAATTTCAGGTCGACCAAGAATATAAAGGAAACTATGCAGAAACTATTCGAGACCTACACCAATAATATATACACCAATAATATATATACACCAATAATATATATACACGAATAATATCTACACCAATAATATATACACACCAATAATATCTACACCAATAATAAATATACACCAATAATATCAAATTCTCCCTTTGCTACACCCCCTCTCATTGTTTATATCCGTCCATCTGCTCTTTGCCTGTATCTCTGTCTCATTCCTCCCGTCTGTCTCTGTCTCTCGATTGATCTTACTCTCCCTCCGTTCATCCTTCCATCCTGTCTATATAACTCTCCCCCCACCAACACACACACACACACTCTCTCTCTCTCTCTCTCTCTCTCTCTCTCTCTCTCTCTCTCTCTCTCTCTCTCTCTCTCTCTCTCTCTCTCTCTCTCTCTCTCTCTCTCTCACGATCTTTAACTCCTTCTCTCTCTCTCTCACGATCTTTATCTCCTTCTCTCTCTCTCTCTCTCTCACGATCTTATCTCCTTCTCTCTCTCTCTATCTCTCTCTCTCTCTCTCTCTCTCTCTCTCTCTCTCTCTCTCTCTCTCTCTCTCTCTCTCTCTCTCTCAATTTTATCCTCACTTCCATTTCAAAATTCACTGTCTTTACCTCCCTCATTTCCTCCCACTCGTCCACGCGGCTAAAGTTGACCAAATTTCAGTTGTGACATTGTGATTCGAGTTTTAAATTAGCCATACCTCAGTGAAATGTAAGATATAAACATTACGCATTCAATGTTACTAACTATGTGAACACTATTAAGTACTTTCTTTCCATGCTATATTTGACTTGAGTTGTCTTTCTTTGACCATACAAAAGAAACGTTCACATTTAACGGTATGCGACAATGATTCCGAATGAAATGCCTGATTTAGGAAAGAAAAATACTTGAAGTAGGGCTAAATTATATTTACTAACAACAATTCTCACTCAAAAGAAAGTAGGCCGTCCCATATTTATATTTTTAATAAAGGCTGTAAAAAAAACGTGAAACGCTAGCTTGTCGCCAATTTGAAGCCGGGTATCAACATGCTCTATAATTTACAATGAATCCGATTACCAGAATTTATTTATTTTAAGGCATTGCTATATAAGGACATAACATCGGTGTCAACACTGGAAATAATAACATTTGACAGTATAGTATGTCCTTTCCAAAGATTTTCATGCTTCAAAAAGCAGTAATTGCAATTACTATTAAAATGGGTCACTGACTTGAAATTCTTAGAGCGATAGTAAGGAAGAAAATCTCTTAAGTATGGGTTGGCATCGTGCAAAATGTTGAGAGATTCGATCCACAGTTTACTTGTTTTACCTAGCTGGATCCCTTAAGTTCCTGCTTTTCTATTATTTCCTCAATACTTCTTATCTTGGTCGAACGTACACCTAGATACAAGATCTAGAAGGAATATAACCAAAATTATTTGACAAAGTGTATGCTATGGAGCATACGTGTCCTTATTATGGCTTCTTTATATTTAGTCAAATATTTCGCAAAATTGGTCAAACGAATTTTCTCTAATCTATTCCTATTCTTGGAGAGATAATTGTCTAGAAACTGCCATAGATGATTCTAATTAAAATACCAAACAGTTGGGATCTAATTGGTGCAAATGGTTCATAGCATCGATCATACCTCCTGACAGGTCCAATACGCATCAGGAACCTCCTGTTTGTCTAACTTCCTTCTTCAATTTTTGCCAGTTCTACTTCTGTTGGTCTAAATTTTGATACTGTTGGAGGACAGCCCTAACCAAAAACTATTTTTTTAAAAGGGCTAAGATAAAAAAGCTCTAAGTAATATATAGTTTCATGCATAACAACCTTCCTGTTTCTGTGCTTCTCCAGACGACTTTTGTCAGTACTTCTTGTGAGGGTCTACCGTATGCCAAGAAAAAAAAAGCAAAGAAAGTTCTAGGTCAAAATCTTACTTAGAAGGGAATGTTTGGGCTCAACGATGTTTTTTCTTTAAATGTTTCCTACTAATGGAGCAGGCGCTAACCAAAACCTATCGATTAGAGAGTCAGATAAAGCTTTGGAATCCAGTTTATGTAATTCATTTACCGGCTTTACGTAACCAGTATTCATTGGGCCCTCCTCGTTTGTTTCATTCCGATGACTAATTGATCAATGCCTTTTCATGGAGTGGAAAATACCCCTAGATACCCCTAGATGCAAAATGTCTATCTTGGGTTCATGTCATTTTTTTGGAGGGGATTAAAAGGTCCATAAGAAGAAATACTTTAATCGGTTACGTCTACGTTATGACTTCCATATGTTTATCTCCCTATTAGTCAAAATCGGCTTGGGAAATCGCCTTAGTCGTTTCCAATTATTGTATCAGTTCACTAATTAGACACTATGTAGCAGAAATTGAAATAAACATCTTCTATGTGTTTATTTAGTATCGGTATGGTATGTACCTCCTTTACCTTGCCGGTAAATAAAAGGGGATTCTACTCTTTCTCCGATTTTACTTGACGAATTTTGTCAATATTTATTCTGTGTGTTGAACATACCCCAGGTTGATAAAGCTCATAGAAGGGCAACGTGTTAAAATTCTTTCAGGAGAGTATATCACGACCCATATGTAGACGTAAGATTTTATCCCTCTACGGCCGTTGTACACCCCACACAAAATCTCCTTAGGAATTGAGAGGTAATGTCCTTATCGACTTTGTTATAGCGACCATTTAGTCCCAAATTTATTAAATAGACTCAACGAAGTTTCTCAGAATGTTACTACTGTTGGAGGAGATATATTTCCAAAAACCAACAAAGAAGTATTCAAATGAAAATCATTAAACAGTGGTTTCTACTGTGCAAATTGTTGATAAAATCGGTTCACTCTGTACCAACTTTACGTAGCCATAAGGAGCTTTGTATTTCTCAGACTCCTTTTTGAATAAGTTTTTAAAAAAAATACTTTTTCTAGGGGTGGAACGTATCCTTAGATACTAAAGCTGAAGGAAAGGTCCTTATCAAAAATATCTGAGGAGGGGATCGTGTGGTCAAATGGTGGACGCAAGATTGAATCCCTTTAAGGGTCTTGTTATCGCTTCTTATTATTTTTACCCTTTTTCGAAAATGTTTCAGACTCTGGAATGAATTCCTATCTAGAAACTTTCAAAGATGGGATGAAATCCAATTCTTTAAATTAAGGGTCTTTTAAAAAAAGAAATACAAAACCGTAAATAATTTAAATATTTCTCAGAAAGGCGAGTAAATTAGCAGCAATATGCATATAGATAACAACAAAAACTGATAATTATCTGTTGACATGCAGCCCAACATTGACATCTCACCTCATAGACCCAACATTGACATCTCACCTCATTGACCCAACATTGACCCAACATTGGCATCTCATCTCATTCTGAGTTCGAATTTCGGATGTGGGTATGTGAGAAAGCTTGGAAGAGTAGATTCTCGTGGGACAGTGTTTTCTCTGGTCTTTTTTCTTTCTTTCTTCTACTGGAATATTTGTGGCCGAGTGGTCTAAAGCGATCTACGTTAAATATAGATCACTGCCATCTCACCTCTGTCTGCGTGGATACGCTTCTCAGATTCGACCAATGTGGATATGTGAGAAAGCTTGCCAGTAGCTTCTCGTGTGTCGATGGTTCCTTCTGGGATTTTCCGGGTTCTTCGTTTACCATTTCTACTGGCCGCCATGAATAGCCTATCTTGTGCTGAAACATGGCATTAAACCTTTCCACAACAAGAAGAAACAATAAAATACATTGTATAAACATGAGGTCGCATTCATGCAGTACCTTTATTGACAGCATTACGTAAACCAAACCTAGCTCAATGTGAACATTCTAAACTACGTCTTGTCTAACAAATGCATAACTTGCATAAACTTATTCATAATCTTAACTGCTGCTAAGCGTTTCCCTCGTCGCAGCGCCTTCTAAACATTAGCGGAAACACAAGAAATGTATTTCTCATGGCTAAAAATGCAAAATCAGCATATTCATAATGTATTATGACTAAATTTAGGACACATTTATGATATCTATGTTTTATTACCTTTAGACGGTAATTAAGAAGGACTTAAAGACGGTACCTAAACATATCAAAAGAAAGGCGCGTTAATATTAACAGAACTAAATGCAATGTAACGAACTGTGAAAAGCATCCAAATGTACAAGAATGAAATAAATCAATTCATAGTCTTTATTTAACATGCGTTTTGGACATTCTTTAACTCTGTAGAGGAGTTAATTCAATGGGTTATTTTATAAGGTAATGTTGACAGTAATCGATTAAAGTTCTTGGTGGACGACCTTCGCAGCATCATGGGTAGCTTCGTTACAAAGTAACAAACCTAAAGACCAGTTGTGTTTAACTCGTGCTATCGTGGTGGAAAGAAGGACGTGGTAGAATGGAAAAGAGCATGGCAAACAGCGAAGTAAAGCAAAACTCCTGTTACAGCAGGCTGTGCTATCCAAAAACACATCCTGTGGCATTCCTGAAATACAACAATAGCAAGACGTGTTAGCTCCAAGATACACACATTAAAAGTAACAACAATTTTAAAGAGTAAAAATATATTCAAGTCTATCATCACGATGAACACTACAACGCCATCACCAGTATCAAAGTATTCCTGAGATTATTGTGAGAAATGTGACTATGGCTATTACAATCGAGAGCAACACAAACATTGTTGATCAAAATGTGAGAGATGCTTGGCCTCTAAACCCTGTCTTGACTAAAGACAAAAATGAGTACATTGGTCTGCTTGCCAGTGCACGTTTGTCAGCAATGTTCGCTACAGAAAGGTTCTTGTCAGCTACTGAGATTGTGCCCTACTTGCGGACAAGGCATGTGTATCAATAATGCCAAGACGCACCTATGTTAGGAAAGAAGCGATGTCACATTTGTCACCAAATCGTGGATTTGGAACACGAATGCCTCATTCAAAAAGTACCATTCCAAACATGAAGACCAGAAGAAATGCAATTTCATCTTTTTCGATTTTGAATGGGTGCGAGAGACCGGCATTCACATTACCAATTTCTGTGTGGCTCACCGAGCGTGCAAGAAATGTATCCAAGAGCCTATCTTTAGCCATTGCTCTCACTGCAGGAGGACGTAAATTCATCTTCCTGCCACCGAACACGCTTTCCGATTTTGCCCAATGAGTCTTAGACCTTACTGACATGACGTGGAGCCAATGGGATATCAAAAGTTACGGAGATTGCCATTGCCATGCTATGCATATGACTAACATTTTCTCCGGATAAGATGGACAGTTTCGTTTCAGATACTATATATAACAAATTACTGAACGTTCTAATGTGACTTTGAACGAAGCAAAATTCAATTCCATGAAAATGGGGCAAGTGTAGTTAAACGATTCGGTGAGTTATAGAACCATCCCTTTGAGCCGAATTCCATAAATCAAGTAGATTGACAAAAAACACCGAAGGCAACTTCCTCCCCCCCCCCCCACTTTGTTAATACCAAAGCAAATCAACATGCTGTTCTAACTAATCTGCCTGATGCGCACTACTACGACCCAGACAACATGCACACCAAACAACGCGAAACTGTATACGCTTGGTGCCAAACTCATTCCTCGGACCCTTTCGACATTCAGGAAGAAATAAGTATTGTCGTTTAGACTTTGACATTTTACGGCGAGAATTATTCATGGAACAGGAGCGATCAATCCTCTAAAAGAAGTTTGCACCATTGCCCAAGCATGTTCTTTAGTATATCACCAACGATACATGCCTTAAAACACATTGATTGTCATAAACCCTCAAACAACGAACTTTGTCAAACGTCAGTACTCAGTACAATCCCTACGCTGGCTACAACACTTGTGCTAAACGAAAGACAAATAGATCCAACATGTCCACAATGAGGAGGCGAAAAGACCATCGGAACCTATTCAGTGTATGTCTTGGACTTAGAAAGCCCAAAGATGGTGCTCACGTTTAGGGATTATTATTTCTCGGATGTTCCGTCTATCACACTTAGCATGGCGCTAAATATCAATTTTTACACCGTACCATATAAGGATTGTACCAGGCCACTTGTAAACCGCGCCTGAAGTTAGAACAGAAAGGATACTAAGTGATGGAAATATGGGAACATGAGTACAATCACCGTTTGAAAACTGATCCCGAGTTTAGACGTATCGTGGAAAGTTACTAGCTCTTGGACCCTCTGAACCCGCGGAACAGTTTGTACTGAGTACGGACGAATACCACATGTTTGCTGTAACACGCCGACGAGGATATTGGAGAAGAAATCAAATACTTTCCCGCAGGGCGCCTTCAATAGCTGACCGAACAGGATTTCGTACCCTCAGCGAAATGAACCCGTTAAAAATGAAACTTCGTTCCCTGCCGTTTGCCTGGAAACTGCGTTTTTTTAAAGTCGATTCCAGACTTTCCGAAAAAATGGTCTAAATATCTGGGAGAACTTAGCCCCGACGACTTAGCCAGAACCGGATTTATCTACTTGTGCGAAGATAAAGTAAAGTGCTTCATTTGCGGTGTGACACTTTACAAGTAGGGCAGAATGATTCGGCTTACCTTGAACATGTTTTATGCTCTCCTAGTTTTCACTACATAACTTTAATGGGATATCCTCAGTAATCTCTGGATGGGTACTTTACCAGAGAACAATATCGTGGTTTGCCTCTAGAGTTGAGAGAAAGCATTAACCGAGAGTTAGTCAAAATACAAGTCCAATGCAAAGAACAATCGTATTCGCTACGTCACCAATGTTGGAACCACTGGCAACTAAATGGAATAAGAGGACTGATTCATTTGAAAACGTTCAATTGGTCAGATATTGTTTAACCGGACTAGGACCAGAGTATTTTGGTGGCTACCCAACCATTTACTTACGAGGTTACCATATTACATCGACGTCCCACGGATTTAAAGGATTACGAAAAATATTTTACGGTATCAGATTTTTCCTGCAGATGACAATTCTGTGCGGAGTTTGACGTGTAGATTAGTGACTAAACAATTTTGGATAAGACGACGGAATACGATCAGTTTTGTGCAAAAAGTAAAACTTATTACTTCAAAAGGAAAGAGAATACAACTGGACTACCATGCCAAAAGCTTTAGCACTTGTGATACTACGATTGAATTGGAAAGAAATCAATGACAGTATTCAGTCAGTGGTGGATTGCCATGTCTTTTTATGAACACTGAATCCAATGAATTTGGGTCGTCGTGTGGTGTGTGTCTTAGTGACTTACTTTCTGGGATTTCGTTTTCCATCGATTCCTTGTGGACTCTGTACGATCTGTACAGTGATGTACCACCAAAAGAAATATGAAAGTGCTACCTTTAAATATTCACGAATGACTCATTCTGTTTGTGCTGTTACCGTTAGAACAGTCAAGTGGCCATTTAGATTTGTCTCCCTTTTTTTAAAACTCTTCTTCATGAATATCAGTTTTCTTTTTGTTTTCGTTTTGTGGTACGTCGAGGCGGGAATGTGAGCGCGCCTTCACAGCTCTTTTTGAAATTGAAGCCCACCACAGTGTGAGTAACTTTGTTAATGACTCGTAGATTTGATTTGTGATATGGACATTAATACATTAGTGAAACGTTTCTTTAATTTCATGTTTTGTAATGATTACATTTTCCATTTATTGCAGCTTTTTATCAATCACGCACACGCACACTCACGTGCACTCTAATTTCGATGAGAGTTCTCGCACAGAATAAACAGTATTTGAACATAACATGAGCTTTGTGTCTTGAATGCTGGAGAGTGCCAGGTTACGCTAGATGCAATTTCTTCAGAGAAAAGGCAGTATAGTAAAAAGACTGTGACCAGTAACTTCATGCAAAATTCTTCCCAGGGATAGTGTTACAGCTGACTGGTTCATCAAGACCACTAGATAGCTACACATTTCGTTTACACACATTCGGAGAATTACTACAGGCACAGGACAATCGTCAACAGTCGCATGATGCTGACATTCAGTCGCCGCCTATACAGTATATTCTGATGTGAGAAATCTAAATAAATACATCTTCCTTTTAAATTAAGGATAAAAAAGTTCACTTGTACTACTGAACTGGGATCTGACCAGGGCAACCATTTACCTACAGTCGCCAAGAATTTGAATTGTGAGATGAACTCCTTCAAATTTGCTAATTTGTTTGTCTGTATAATGTGAAAGAAACAGTGATTCAGTCCATGCAACGTAACACGTTTACTACATATTCTACGGGATTCACCACGTTTGGAAACTATTGTGATTTGTTATTAACTTCTCGTCGCATAACTTTCTGACATCATACAGATTCTATTTTTCCCATTTACCAAAAAGTTCTGTTATCTGTGTAAATGGAGTCAATTGATTCAAAATCTATAGACCTTGAAGCAGTTTCATCGCAGCCTACCGAAAGGCGAATCAGAACATTAACTGTCAAAGGCATGGAAATGTACGAGACGGCCCGAGACGACTACAATGTCAAATTAGAGAAAGCTTGGAAGAACATTGAAGATGTTTTGGCAATATTCGCTGATCGTCCCAGTGATATAAATTTCTTACGCAAAATAGAAAATGATCTAGTCAAATGCTACGACAAATATTGTACTCTGTCCACAGAATATCTTGATTTTTTTGTCAAAAACAAGCACACAGGAGAGCCTTAAAGAATTGGAAACTCATTTTAAGTTAGTGCAAGCATATAAAATGATAGTCGAAAACACCTTAAAACGACTTCACACCTTCAAACAACATGCTTTGGAATCCGGCTCACCTCATTCTAACTTCTCTATACACACAGCAAAATCTAAAACTAGTGGTTCGACTATATCCAACATCAGTTCTGTGCTTGCTAGGAAGCGTGCTAAAGCTGACGCCGCACGTGCACGAGTGGAATTCGCCGAGAAAGAAGCAGGGATACGTAAACGGCAAGCATTTCTTGATGAGTCTAAAGCGATAGCTGTACGTAAAAAGGCAGAACTGGAGGCTGACCTGGAGCTTCTAGCACATCAAAAGGAAGCTGCTGAAGCTGAAGTAAAGGCTTTACAGTCGGTTGGTGAAGACCGTGGTGAATCCAATCTAAGTGAATTCGATGTCTCTCAGCCTCAGGAACCCATGGAACGTGTTAGATACTATATTAGTCAACAAACAGAACTGCCAGAAAATACTCATTTCAAGCCTGATTACGATGAGTGTGGTGTTAAACAAGGCGTACACCACAGTGTCAGTTACACACCTACACCACTTAAGCTCCCAAATTTCATACCGACACCAAAACCTGTGATACAGACCTGTCGGCGTGTCAACCACTATGATCAAGAATGTGTATCTAGTGTAAGCTTAGACTTGGACCAAGTACACGAATCAGGGATGCATAAGAACGCTTCTTTATCTACACATCGACCTACTGTGTTGAATGCTGATGCACCCGTCTACCACACCAATAATGGACAAGTTGATTATGCTCCAGCAGCACTTCAACCACAGGAATATAGTAGTCAGTCTATCGGTACGGAGATGACTCGTTTTCTTCTGAAGAAAGACTTGCTCCTTTTACGTCTTTCTAACTACAATGATCGACCAGAATTTTATACCGTTTGGAAGGCCTGTTTTCTCAGCGTTATGAGAGAGTTACAGGTTACCATTAACGAAGAAATAGACTTATTAGTAAAATGGTTAGGTCCGGAATCTTCAAAACATGCTCTTAGCATTAGAGCATCAAACGTGAACAACCCTTCTAGAGGACTACAAAGAATCTGGGAGCGTCTGTATGAGAGATATGGTAGCCCAGAAATGGTTGAGGCGGCCTTAAAAACTAAATTAGCCGATTTTCCGAAGCTGACTAATAAGGACAATAAGAAACTCTACGAGTTGTCTGATATTCTATCTGAAATCGAGTCTGCCAAGGAAGATAAAAGATACCAGTCACTTTTGGGCTATTATGACTCGTCTTCTGGTGTGCTTCCCATAGTGAATAAACTTCCTTATGGCATACAAGAAAGGTGGACTACACAAGCAGTGAATTACAAGAAACACCATAATGTTTCTTTTCCACCGTTTTCCTTCTTTGCTGAATTTATCCGTGAGATTAGCAAAGTAAAGAATGAGCCCGGTTTCGCATATGAAATCAGCACCATCACACCTACTAAAAAGGAGAAAACCCCTCTTAGGAACGTTGGTAATAGACCTATGATCTCGACAAAGAAAACACAGGTATCACGACATTCAGATGTGAATGATGTTGAACCAGACAAACGATGTCCATTACACAAAACGAACCACTCTCTGAACAAGTGTAGAGGTTTCAAACTCAAACCTTTAGAAGAACGTAAGAAACTTCTAAAAGAGAACGGCATATGTTTTAGATGTTGTGAATCAACAAAGCATATACTACGTGCATGCAAGGAAGTAATACAGTGCGCAGACTGTGGCAGTGATCGTCATCCTACAGCTTTGCATGTCACCGCCGCTGTAGCAGAGAAGCTTATATTTCAATCTCCCGCAATAAGTCATGGCGGGGAGAAGGAGATTTCAGATTCCTCATCCCCACGAATAACATCTAAGTGTACTCAAATTTGTGGCGTAGGATTTGTTGGTAAATCTTGTGATAAAACAATCCTTGTTAGAGTATATCCAGATGGTCATCCAGCAAAGGCTATAAAGATGTATGCTATCCTCGATGATCAAAGTAACAGGTCATTAGCCAAGTCAGACTTTTTTAATCTTTTTGACATACAAGATAAACAGGTTGAATACACGCTTTCTTCGTGCACCGGTTGTGTAGTGACTTATGGTAGAAGAGCAAGTGGATACGTTGTAGAGGCACTAAATGGAAGTGCAAGATTGGAACTTCCGACGTTAATTGAATGTAATCAGATACCAGACATTAGGGAAGAAATTCCCACTCCAGAAGTGGCGGAACACCACCCTCATCTTAACAATATTGCGAGACACATCCAACCAGTAGATGCTGGCTCGTCTATACTACTACTGATTGGTAGAGACTTGACTGAAGCACATCACGTTCATGACCAGCGCATCGGTCCACGGAACTCTCCCTATGCCCAGAGACTTAGCCTTGGCTAGGTGATAATAGGAGAAGCATGTCTTGGTAAAGTACACAAACCCGATTTCGTTAATGTCAATAAAACTTACCTGTTAGGAAAAGGACGTACGTCTATCTTCAGACCATGCACTAATGGTTTCAAGATAAAGGAAACTCACATCAGGAATGTATGTACAGACGACAATATAAAATTGTATTTTTCTTCATTCGCGGATGCAGAAGGTGACCTTGGTGCCTTTGTTTTCGAGAGAACAAAAAATGATGATAAAATTGGGATGTCAATAGAGGATGAAGAATTTCTCAAGATAATGGACGAGGAGTTCTACAAAGACCCTCATGGAAACTAGGTTGCACCCCTTCCTTTCCGTACACCAAGACAAAGACTACCGAACAATAGACCGCAAGCCATTAAACGGGCTAAGACATTAGACACCAGTTTCCGAAGGGATCCGGTCAAAAAACAACATTTTGTGACTTTCATGCAAACAATCTTTGATAGTGGACATGCAGAGTTAGCCCCATCTTTAAAAGACGACGAGGAGCGCTGGTACTTACCTATCTTCGGTGTCTACCACCCTAAGAAACCGGATCAGATAAGAGGCGTGTTCGACTCGTCTGCCAAATACGACGGTGTTTCGTTGAACAATGTTTTACTGTCGGGACCAGATATGACTAACAACCACTTGGGCATTCTTCGTTTTCGGAAGGGACCTATTGCTGTCACAGCTGATATTCAACAGATGTTTCATTGTTTCTTAGAGAGGATCATAGAAATTTTCTTAGATTCTTTTGGTATCGTGACAACAATCTGGACGAAGATCTGGATGAGTATAGAATGTGTGTACACGTCTTTGGTCATAGTCCGTCTCCTGCTGTTGCGACGTATGGACTAAGGAGAACGGCACAGAACAGTGAAAGGGTTTTTGGCGTGGACGTTAAAGAGTTTGTTCAACGGAATTTCTATGTGGATGATGGACTTACATCCCTCCTTACAAGCGCACAAGCTATTGACCTAATGAAAAGAACACAGCGAGCTCTTAACGTTGAAGGCAACCTACGTTTGCACAAGATTGCTTCAAACAGTGATGAGGTGATGAATGCCTTTCCTTCCGACGATCTGGCTAAGGACCTGAAGGATCTAGACCTTAGTGAAGAAATACTACCTTTACAGCGCAGTCTAGGCCTGACCTGGGATCTTAAATCAGATTCGTTCAGATTTCAAGTGTCATCTGAGGAGAAACTTTATACACGGCGAGGAATTCTGTCTACTGTCAACAGCCTGTTTGATCCTATCGGTTTTGTTGCCCCTGTTACAATCCAAGGAAAGTTTTTTCTTAGGAATCTGATGTCAGGAACTACAGATTGGGATGAAGTTCTGCCTGTTGAACATCAAGCAGAATGGGAGGATTGGAGAGATTCGTTACAACTCCTTGAAAATGTAAAAATTC
This sequence comes from Unio delphinus, assembly GCA_029339505.1. Lineage (NCBI taxonomy): Eukaryota > Metazoa > Mollusca > Bivalvia > Unionida > Unionidae > Unio > Unio delphinus. The sequence goes on along the minus strand of JAQISU010000074.1, from coordinate 1,077,784 downwards.
CACGCACATATTCGTCTATGGCACTCAATAATACTGTAAAAAATGAGTTGCACATATTTTCAGATGCTTCTGAAAAAGCTATCGCCGCAGTAGCTTACCTCAAAACTACAGCCGCCGATGGTAGTCAACAAGTTGGTTTCGTTCTAGGCAAAGCTAAAGTTGCTCTTAAGCATGGACACACTATTCCTCGCCTTGAGCTCTGTGCAGCAGTACTGGCTGTGGATATTTTTGAGACTATATCGGATCACTTAGATACTATATTGGACTCAGTGCGGTTTTACACCGATAGCAAAGTTGTTCTAGGATATATGCACAACCAAACGAGACGATTCTACGTATACGTCAGCAACAGAGTGGAACGCATCAGGAAATCCACTAGACCAGAACAATGGACCTACATTTCAACGGATTTGAACCCGGCTGACTATGCTACCAGGTCAATTCCAGCTGCACGTATACAGGATAGTCCTTGGGTGTTAGGCCCATCACATCTACTCCGTAAAGACAAAGAATCTTTTGATGACATATTCCCTCTCTTGGATGCTGACGAGGATAAGGAGCTGAGACAAAAGGTTGACGTACTCAAAACGATTGTCAAAGAAAAGCTCACTGGGTTCGCATCGTTTTGAAAGATTTTCATCTTGGAAGAACTTAGTGGAAACTTTCGCCCGTCTTAGACGTATTGTTCTATCCTATTGCGGCAAAGAGCGCTGCAAAGGATGGCATATGTGTTCGGAATTCAGGACTGTGGAAACCTATCACAAAACTGAGCATTTCATAATCAAAGTGGTGCAGCATGAGATGTATAGCAGAGAATTAACCTGCCTCAAGGAGAAAAAGCTATTACCAAGAGACAGTCTAGTACTATCTCTCAGTCCAGTCATCGATGAGGATGGCATACTTAGAGTGGGAGGTCGCCTTAATAGAGCGGATCTTAGCATTAAAGAAAAGAATCCACTTATCATTCCCGGACGCCATCATATCGCAACTTTACTTGTACGTCATCACCATGATAATGTTAAAAACCAAGGACGGCACTTCACAGAAGGAGCGGTTAGAGCCGCTGGACTTTGGATTATAGGAGGCAAGCGGTTGATATCCTCGCTGATCCACAAGGGTGTGAAATGTCGTAAATTGCGTGGAAAACAAGAACACCAGAAGATGTCCGACCTACCCCACGATCGCCTTGAACCAGTACCTCCTTTCACCTATGTAGGAGTGGATACATTTGGTCCCTGGTCAGTCATAACACGACGCACTAGAGGAGGTTTAGCCAGCAGTAAACGTTGGGCCATACTCTTTACATGTCTTACGATTAGAGCCATCCACATTGAGATGATCGAAGATCTCAGTACGTCTGCATTTATCAATGCCCTTCGGAGGTTCATTTCCATCAGAGGTAACGTGAGACCGTGGAACCAATTTTATCGGTTCGACTGACGACCTGAAGATCGATGCCATTAATGTGGAGGATGGTCTTGTTAAGGAATTTTTGTACAAGAAAGGAATTATATGGATATTTAATCCACCTCACTCTTCACATATGGGGGGAGTGTGGGAACGCATGATCGGAATTACCCGTCGAATTTTAGACTCTATGATGACTGAGGTAGAATCCAAAAACCTTGCAAATGAAGTGATCATCAGCTTTATGGCTGAAGTTTGTTCTATTGTTAACGCCCGTCCCATCGTGCCTGTTTCATCTGACCCAGAGTCTCCTATGATACTAAGTCCTTCAGTGCTACTTACTCAGAAAACAGACATCATTACAGAGCCCTTCGGACCGTTCGAAATGAAGGATTTATACAAGGCGCAATGGAAACGCGTACAAACCTTGGCTGACATATTCTGGAACCGTTGGAGGCGTGAATATCTCCAAACATTGCAAAGTAGACGCAAGTGGCAGATTGATCGGACTAACATTAAACAAGGAGACATTGTACTCTTGAAGGACAAGACCGTTTGTAGGAATAAATGGCCTGTCGGCGTGATCGTGAACTCGATTCCAGGCGGAGATGACAGAGTTCGTTAAGCTGAAGTTCGTGTTACAAGGGAAGGCCAACCGACAATCTACACGAGACCGATTACCGAGATGATTCTGTTATTAACAGAGGAGTCCACTGAGAAATGATCTACACCTTCCTGTTTTATGCAATATGATATGATCTTAAGCCATAATCTAGATTTTGTTTCATTGGACAGTGACGTTAAGACTAAAAAAGAACTCTACACTTATAGTGTACATTTGTTTATTTCTTTATAGTGATATCTGATAGATATCAGACGGGGAGTGTGCTGTTACCGTTAGAACAGTCAAGTGGCCATTTAGATTTGTCTCCCTTTTTTTAAACTCTTCTTCATGAATATCAGTTTTCTTTTTGTTTTCATTTTGTGGTACGTCGAGGCGGGAATGTGAGCGCGCCTTCACAGCTCTTTTTGAAATTGAAGCCCACCACAGTGTGAGTAACTTTGTTAATGACTCGTAGATTTGATTTGTGATATGGACATTAATACATTAGTGAAACGTTTCTTTAATTTCATGTTTTGTAATGATTACATTTTCCATTTATTGCAGCTTTTTATCAATCACGCACACGCACACTCACGTGCACTCTAATTTCGATGAGAGTTCTCGCACAGAATAAACAGTATTTGAACATAACATGAGCTTTGTGTCTTGAATGCTGGAGAGTGCCAGGTTACGCTAGATGCAATTTCTTCAGAGAAAAGGCAGTATACTGTTAAAATCCTTGCACTTTGATAAGGTTGTTTCTAGATCTTTAAGGGGAAAAAAATAGTCGTTACATTTTAGGTACAGACGATGTGACTGTAGATTATTACTTACACCATCACTGGGCAGATGTACGTAATTGGCACAGTTGGGTTTTCGGGGCTTGGACCAACGAAGTGGCCAATTATGCCCAAGAGTTGTGATCCTAAATTCAAACATTCCAGTTAAAAAGCAACTTTTGAACCTGTGGTAGTGACAGTGGGAGAAGAAAAACCCGTCACCGAGAACAACCACTCACATTCAGGACAGAAGCCTACCCTTACACATGTTAATTGCCGGAACCAGCGATCGAACATAAACATCATTTGATAGATTTTCCATCTCAACGGGGCGTGTCATGTTCCAAAGGGTGACAATAGGTATACAGCCTCTAACGAGAAAGTCAAGGCGATTCCATCGTGTTTGTAGAAGGCATTCCTCGCGAAGACAACATGATTGTGTCTGACTCCTGTGAAACCCATCTGGTTATCTTCGACGACATGCTAGGAGAAGACGAAGAAGCAATTAAACTGGTTTACCCGCAAAGGCCATCATCGTAATGCCAGTGACGTTTACTACATCACTCAAAACTGTTTCAACAAAGACAAACGTTCATCGCACCATCATTCCCAATGCTCATTACGTGGTCTTGTTTAAAATCCCTAGCGATAAATCACAACTGCACGTCTTAGCCAAACAGTTAGGAATGCCTTGGCTGATTCATGCGTACGACGATGCCACTCAATAACCACATACATATTTACTCGTAGATTTAAAACCCACCACCACCAAAATATATATGCGATTTCGTACCCATCTGTTCACCACTGGTGCCAAGACGGAGGGCATATCGTGTACACGTCCCCGTCATCGTCGTCGACTTAACAACTACAAAAATTTATAATAATAAAATCCTCGGACGCTTTGGGTCTGTCTCGTACAGCATCAACCTGACATCCATTCAGTGACATCTTCCCGTCAAATTGATTCGTGTCTTGTCTGGCATCATGGGGTCTTACATATCTAGTCCATATAGTGTCCCTGGGTGGGTGGGTATGTAACGTATTTTCCCATTGTCTATATAGTAGCCCCCTTCACTACTCTTGACGTTATCGAAAAAGCATCTGAAATTTACGTCATGAGGACAAATAAATATTATTCCAGGCATGGGTGATGGATGCACTTACTTTTAATTGTGGACGTTAAATGACCTCAAAGCTGAAGGTATTGTGATGTTACATCAAAGTATACAGTCTTATTTAATTTGCGTATTTAAAGTAGTATCCTCATATACAGCAACAATTATTGAAACCAAAAGACTAATTGAAATTTTACTTAAAAGGTATTAGAAAAAATACTATATTTGACGTGTAGGCAAAAACTTTCTGAAAAGGCTAAAATAGAAGACATCATGAGTATATTGTGTAAAAAAGAATTATAACAATGCCACGTATTTCACCCGTTAGAAAAGTATAAAACCAGTAAAACTACAATATTCGTATTGGCATCAACAGCACATGATAATCAACATTGATATAAATAGATAGACGATGTGATGTGGTTTAAACAAGAAACCCACCAATGCTAAAACATACAACATGACGTGTTCGAAAGATAGGAAATAAAGAACCCGGCGACCACCTGTATGCATCCATCATATTGCATTAACAACAATTGCAACCAATTTACTGCTGAATATGTAGAAAGACAAATGGTTAGCTAAACGTTTTAATCTTCATTTTCTTTTGCTAACGAACGAATGACAATTTCCTGATGACGGGACGCTACAGTTACTTGTTTCTACACCAGCTTAGAAAACCTAACGCTAAATTTGCAATCGACAGTGCAAGAGTTGAAATTGAGAGAGCAAGAGTTGTAAATGAGATAGCAAGAGTTAAAAATGACTGAGCAAGAGTTGAAAATGACAGCAAGAATTGAAAATGACAGAGCCAGAGTTGATATCAACTATCGTTGTATCTATCTAGCTGTTGTTACACCCTTTAATTTAAATAATAGTTTTAGCCCTTCACTTTTTATGGACATTTTTATCACAAGTTTCATTATTCTTTGAAAATGTATTATACAGTATCTCACCAAATGTTGAATGTCCATCTAGTGGCGTTGTTTTGTTTTCATAACTTTACATTAACTCCAGCATTTCAATTTTGAATACATCTGTTTCTTTGCAGGTTTCTTGTTGTGTATCTCCAATCTCTGTCATTTATTTTAATATCAGAATTCATTGATTCTGTTTTCGAAATTAACAAGTTCTAGAGCATTAATATAATCAATGTGGTTTCTTTCCAATTTGTTTGCAAAGTATGTTTACACTGTAGGTGGAAACTCTATGCTTTGAATCGGTCGTGATGAGCTAATCAATGTTACTAATATATATTGATTAATTAGGTTCACAATATACATTGGTTACAGTTGTAATGTGATCTTCAATCTTCTACACAAGGTATTTTATCATTTTTGATTGCTTTCTTGGTGGGTTTTTTGCATGTGTCTTGTGTCTGCATATTTCACACATTTTCTTTGTTCTTTGGCGATCAGACATTCACGTGTTGGACACGAATGCATGAAATTTCAATGTGAAGGTTCTTTTCAGACACCATGTAGCCATATTCAATAAAAGCGATTGATGGAACGTCTAACGTGCGTACTAAAATGTATGATTTACCGATTGCTTTAGTGATTATAACAATTCTAAACATAAGTAATTGAGATATCCGAGTGTCTTCATCCTTGCTATATTGTTGGGTTCGTGTACTTTTTCTGTTGCTGTTTCTATGCATTCTTCTCTCCAGTTACTTTTCTGTATTCTAGTGTATTCTTTGTGATAATATATTCAATACGAAAATGTTTGTTGAAACTCATTCAGGCCTTTATCTTCTCAACATATTAGCAGAGATTTATGTCAGTTTTTTTATCATATTAAATTATGTTTTACTATGTATATGGTATCATTCAAAGTAATTTACATATAACCTTTTAAGCTTATTGAATGCATGTACTATGCTTGATGTCACACCCAGTCACACTATCGTGACACCTGGTCGATTAGTCCGAATATTTACCTCTTAATGCTGAGCCTCTAGCGAGGCATCTCTTAGTACCCTTTATATAAGTCTTTGGTATGACTCAGCCGGGTTTCAAGCCTGCGACCTCTCACATGATAGAGATAACATCAAAAACAGACAACAATAAAGAGACAATCAAAGCTGAACTGAGAAAGGAAATGGGTGTATTCAAATAACAAATATGAAATCGATAAATGCAAAATGGAGTTTGATGACAAGACTACAGTAATGAGTCATTGTATATTACTTTATGCTTACAGAATCAGGACTAGAAAATATTAAGTTGGACTTTACAAAGAAGTTTTGGCAACTGTGGCTTTTCAACAAGAGAATTTGTTTTCGACAGTTTTTATGTTGAAACTATGCCTCAAAAAATGACTGAAACACGTATTTCACTATGTTTCATCCACTGATGCTGAACACAAGCAACACACATTAATTGACTAACATCAATATATAATTCCTACAGTAACGTATCTAACATAACTTATTATGATTTGTATAATTAAATTTAAAATAATAGCCGTTTTGTGTATCTAATCAATCGAGTCACCCCACCCATATCTCCCACCCTTAATAAACAATTAGTCCACAAAAGGTATTTATATATGCACGTGTAAAAACATCACATACATATCTTAAGGCAGAAAACAATATTTTATTCTGTGAGTTATAAAACATAGTCCTAAAGTGACATTGGATGGTATTTACGATTCAAGTGATATTCACAAAATTATAAAATGGTAACATCATCAAAATTTTATCATAATAAAATGTTGTGCAAAAAAATCTTCATTATATAAAAAGTGGCCAGAGCAACAGTAATTATTGAAGTTTAACATTAATTATTGGGGTCTAGGAGTTATTATTGGTTTCTAAAAGTAATCATTGGAATATAACAGTAATTGAATTATTGTAGTCTAACAGTAATTAGTGGAGTATGAGAGTAATTAAATTTGTGTAGCCTAATAGTAATTATTAACGTCTAACAGCAATTATTGCAGTCTGAGAGTAATTGTATTATTGTAGCGTAACAGCAATTATTAAAGTCTAACAGTAATTATTGGGGCCTGCGAATAATTAAATTATTGGAGTCTAATAGCAATTATTAAAGTCTAACAGTAATTATTGGGGTCTGCAAATAATTAAATTATTGGAGTCTAATAGTAATTATTAAAGTCTAACAGTAATTATTGGGGTCTGAGAGTAATTAAATAATTGGAGTCTAACAGTACTAATTGGAGTCTAACAGTAATATTTTTGGAGTCGAGCACTAACGAGTATCAGCTATATGGTCTCGACATTTGATATCATGGAAATCACGAAGAAAGAATTAGGGTCAATTAACTCAGTATAAAATATCAATGTCACTGGATTACTAAAACTACAATTTAAGAGAACGCTGTCTTGTGACTCAGAATTTAAATAAGAACATTAATTTGCTATACACGCTTCTTCTCATCCAGAACATAACGTAAACCTTGTAAAACAGAGACAACTTAAATTAGATGCGTTTTATCATTGTTCTATACTGATGAACTGAAAAACAATCACGTATTCGTTACACATGTTTGTCGGTATATTGCTAACATGTTTTTGAAGAAAACAAATGTGTGGAGCATAGCCTTTTAATGGTTTTCGATTTCTCACTAACAAAAACGTACTTAGAGGTAAATGCGTAGCACCGTTCACGCATACAATGATACATCGCCGTGTTAAGTGCGACAATCCATCACACCGATGCAGCCCATAAATCTCTAGCAGCATTACACTTGCGCAAACTTTATAGTGAACAATTCGAAATGTAACCCCAAATACATTAATTGTACACGGGGCTAACTAACTCGAATGTTCTCAAACAGCCAGCTGATAATGAAAATGCGTGTTGAGATTTCAGACTCATTTGTTGAGAACGCGACATTTTTCAATGTCATACAGTAAATCGTTAGCAAAACCCGTTAAAGGACATAAATTCAGCTAAATCATGTACATAATTCCAGAACGTTAAACCAAACACGTATTAAATCGACGAACCTGCCGTGAGATAACGTTGTTTAGCGTGTAACATAACACTGTGTTATGCATGTACCTGCTGAAAATACATTGGACTAGGACAGAGCCATCATATTTGTTATGGGGAAGCACGATATCACATTAACATTTCATTTGCAAATGTGGAAATGTTTCTCTGGTATTATTTTCACTCAGCAGGGTCCAGGCTAAGGAGTGTTTCAGGAGAAATAGTTGCCGCAGTGATTGTCATTTTGCCCACATACACAAAGAAAGCGACGTTAACATCGCCTTTTGTCAGGGTTACCGACTCTATCCCTACCGTCAGCTTCCTCCCCCTCACCACTTTCTTATTCCCCTCCCTATTCTTTTAGGCCACATTGAATACTTTCGTACTCTTGAGTACAAAAGTCTTGTGTCTTTTATTTTATTAAATGAGCAATAAAAAGCAACGTAGCATCGTATTTTGTGCTCTTCATCAAATTTTGTGTCAATTAAATGGTCACATGTAATTATACATGCAATTCAAATCGAATGACCATAGCGTATTCATTGGACACTCTGTTTTCGGTAATATGTTTCGCTTATGACAAGTAGGGTACAAGAAGGTTGTATGAATTAAAAATTGAGACAATTACAAGAAGAGCCGGGAATGCGCTAAATGCTTGCACTGATGTCACAGCACGAGACAGGAATGCGCTAAATGCTTGCACTGATGTCACAGCACGAGACAGGAATGCGCTAAATACGTGTACTGATTCTACAAAGAGACATGAATGCAATAAATACTTGTACTGAAGTTACAACATTAGAAAGGAATGTGCTAAATAAATATTTGCACTGATGCCACAAAGAGACAGGAATATGCTAAATACTTGTGCTGATGTTACAACACATGAGGGAGAAATGACCTGAACACATTAAGATGCAGGAATGCGCTAAATACATATACTGATGTTACAACATGAGAGAGAGAGAGAGAGAGAGAGAGAGAGAGAGAGAGAGAGAGAGAGAGAGAGACAGAGAGAAAGAGAGAGATGCACTGAATACATTAAGAAGTAATAATGCGCTAAAAAGATTACTGATATCTTTGCAAGAAACATAATTGTGCTCCATAATTGTACTTACATTTTTAACAAAGGCAGGAATGCGTTTCATATTTGTACTAATTTTACAACAAGAGGCAGGAATGAGCTAAACACTTGTACTCAATTTTTACAACTAGAGTCAGGAATGCGCTAAATTCTTCTACTGAATTTACAACAAGAGGCAGGAATGCGCTAAATTCTTGTACTGATGTTTCAACAGAGACAGGCGTGTTCCAAGTACTTGTACTAAAGATGTTCAGTTCAAAGTGTCTATAACGAAGTTGACGGTATCTAAGTGCATGTTTTATGGCAACGTCACTATGTACGAATATCACGTACATAACGGCTGATAAAACTTGAACGGACCTAATATTTTGTTCCGCCCTTAAAGAGCTAAAAGGGTGTCTGGATAACTGTTGTTTAATAAGTAGAAAATATTAAACAGGAACGTTTGTCCAATTTCGCAGTCTGAAAAACATTTTATTTTTACCAGTTGCTGCTACCATCTGAGGAAACCAGAGCGTATTTCATTGATGAATAGCAAAAGTGAACAAAGGTCGTGAACAAAAGAGTTGATAAATTCTACACTTATAACTATTTCACCTGGCTCGATTAAAAATGAAAAACAAATGTCGTATGTAGCATTACATGGTGGTGGATTTAAATACGCCCAAGTTAAGAATCCATTAACAGAAAAACAAACAAACTCTGTATTAAACAACTCTCTTTCTCTCTTTCTCTCTCTCTCTCTCTCTCTCTCTGTATATCATGCGTGAACAATCTATGTTTATCTACGACCATGAGATACAGCTGGAATAAAAGAATTAACTAAAGATGATGTGCACAATTTCCTCAGACAGCCTTGTTTGAAAAAGGAGGAAATAATACAAAAACGCCTATAATGTATCATGGTCATTCATTTTCAACACAAATAATAACTTGTCAATTGGATGGCAATAAAAGTGTATAATAAAGAAATGTCTCCTAAGCAAATAAGCACTAAATTACACATTTGCAAACAATTAATAATGCACATAATGAGAAGTTATATAAAGAATTTTCTTTTCTCACTGTGCAGATTTGGGACACTTATTGCGTGTTCAAGGGTATAAACAGTCAACTGTTATTTTACCGGTATATTCAAATTAGTGTACATGATAATACATAACCTCAGACAAATAGTTTTCTCACAAAGCCAATATAAGCTTAACATACACATGTTAAGATATACATATAGAATAAAGTATGTATGATGTGTCACTGATATACCACGAGTTGTGTACATTTGTTTTTATTGAAAAGAAACGAAGCTTGCTGAGTTTCTGTTAAGGAAAATTTATATAAGAAATGATCTTCAAAGATACAATGTACATACTATAAATATATTTTATTTATATCACATCCAAATACACAATTGTGCATGTCCAACACAGTTAAAATTGACTATGATCATATGTGTATTGATTAAATGAATAAATTCTGCATAGCCCTTTCTAATGTGACTGCTGCAACATGTAGTTATTTACCTTTTGCGATAAATCTCGAGCGCCTTTGAAAATAGATTAGTTGCTTCTTTTGTTTTTTAAACTTATATTCTCGATTATATTGGTTAAAAATAATATGACACTCGCTCATAATTTAAGCAATAAAAATTGTTTTAAATGAAGAAGGTATTGGACTACAAGCAAAGTTGGCTAACTACCTTAGCAAAGAATGTGCTGGCTTTTGCATACTGGATAGCATATTGGAACGATCAATAAATATAAAGTAAGCGAAATTAGGAACAGGAAAAAGATAATTCAAACATTTAAATGTGTATTCAGTTGACCATAGTCACTATTAATGATTCAATTAACGTTGCTACTATTTGTCTTTATCTTTCATTTCTAACTTTCCCCTTTCCGTTGCTTCGTGTGACTATATGTTGCCATCTATAACAGGTCCTGATACATCTTCGCATGGCACGGATTTTATAAAACAGCAAGACAAAAATTATACAAAACAAGGCATTAAATAGATTACAGTATGTGTTCTACTCTAAGAGAAAAATGTACTGCACAAATCTCGACAGGCATTTGCAGCTTTGTACTGGTTTTGTGAACACTGTATTAAGAAGCCAATGGGACGTTTACACCTAACCGTTTGAAAGTCCCAGGTTCGTATAGGTTACTTGATGCAAGTTCAGTTGTTTTTTGTTTTCTTTCACTACACATACTTCCCCGTATACTCTATTCCTTATGCATGAGAGAGAGAGAGAGAGAGAGAGAGAGAGAGAGAGAGAGAGAGAGAGAGAGAGAGAGAGAGAGAGAGAGCTAAGCAAAAGCAGAGTGAATTTCGATGAAATTTTTTATTATGTTTAATTCAATTAGAAGATGGGATTTAATCAAATATTTGATTTATTAATACATTTATAAACTTTATTGCAAAGTTAATGATTAATCAGTGGAAATTTATGATAGGTTTAACCTACTGTTAAAACAACATAATGTTAAACGATATAGATATATGTGTTAATGGGCGGATAACGGTCTGATATATAAAAACTTTTAAATATATGGTATATGTGATATATGCATACAAACAAATGTATTCTAATATATACATATATTAATATTTAATTACATGTACTACTAAATACCTAGTAATATATACATTTTAATATGTACATACTAACATATACATTTTAATATATATATATATATATATATATATATATATATATATATATATATATATACATACATACTAGCATGTAGATACTAACACACACACACACACACATATATATATATATATATATATATATATATATATATATATATATATATATATATATATATATATATATATATGAATATATAAACACTGATATGTAAATACCAGCATTTACATTCTCGTATTATTTTACTAACATGTACATATTCATATGTACTTACATATACATACTAATTTGTACATATTAGCATTTAGAGGCATTTGCTGGTTCTTGACAGTGAGGCCTTTCTGTGTTCCCTGGCGTCGGCGACTTTCGTTCTGCGGGCATCGTCGAAAGTTTTGCATCCATGACGCCAGCCAGGTATATCACAGGCTGTTCTTGATGGAGTCTTTAAATCTTTTCTTCGGGCGACCAAATTTTCTGTGTCCGCTAGACAGAGCTCCATACAATATCTAACGTGGAATTCGATACTCCTCCATATTAATCTGTTTTGACACCTGATGTCCATAATCTAGCACAGGACTCTCGTGTGGAAGTGCTCAAGTTGCTTGATTTGCTTCTTTTGTATTGTCCATGTCTCACATCTATATAGGAGGCTTGTTAGCAAAACTGCTTTATTCACCTTTATCTTGGTGGACAGTGTGATATTCATGTGGCTCAACACGCGAAAGCGGAGATGTCCTAAGGATTGGCTGGCGCTGCCGATGCGTTCCGTTATCTCTTTGAAGGTGTACATACAAACATGCATACAAATAAATACTAGCATGTACACGCTAACATGTTTATAAATGGTACCAAGATCTGCCTCGCTCAGCCCTAAACATGAAGAGATTAGTTTTAGTGCTGTTCGGCCTTCTGTCAGGATAATGTGACTTGGTGGAGCATGACGATACTTGTCTACCGCATGATTCCCTAGTGCTAGACATCACGATAAGGTTTCATACTGCAGACATCATATCGATATCTCTCAAGCTGTTAAAGCTACTTTAAAAATCTAAATCACACGCACACACTAAAATGTACTGTATACGCTAACATATACATTCAATAGGTGCATTACCAGAATTGTAGTCAGAATTTGTCTATCTTCACGGCCGTGATTTAAATTTCTTGATGGCTACAGGTCAAGTACGGTTTATGACCGGCAGCTAGAAGTGAGAGACAACAACAGATAGCCGGCTATGTGTTTTACTTCAGTATTTAGACGGTTTAGCCGGCTAGTCGCTTCAAAAGATTTTAAGTTCTTTGTGTCTCTAAGAAAGCCAGATTTTTGTGCTCACAGTAACGTTTGAAATGAGCTGGGTCCAATCGCCGCCGAACATCAGGCCAGCCAGCAATGAAAGTAGATGAATTTAAACACCTACCAGATGGGGGAGCCAGTGTCTCAGACAGGCAGGGAGACAATGAAATATGAACCATGATGTGTAAAGTTAATAAGTGGTTTCATGACATTTTGAGAAGAACGAATGCAAGGAATTATCACAAGGAATTCAGGGAGAAAATCCACTCCAAGCAACACACTCGTAAAAACGGAGAGAGGAATTGAACTGGGAAAGAAATAGAAAACTTCTACATATAGTAATTAATATATCAGATTGCTATGTCAGGATATAACATTTAGATGATATGTGCGTGAATTACGAAACATCGTTACATAATACTATTTATAGAGAGAGCAAGGCGTGTATAGAATAAATAGACGATAGTGTGTGAAGAGAGCCTGGTCAAGTTTTCGCCTGTTGTCTGATGAGAAGTCCGTGAGAGCGTGGCAGAGTACGAGATGAGTACAGGGAAAATCGGAAGTCTATTCTTTATATTTCTGTCAGGAAGTTCCCTGGGTGCACGTAAGAGACGGCACTAAACTCTCAGGAAATGGAAGGAATAAATGTAAGAATTAGCACAGAAGGGGTGCTGAAGGAAGGAGTACAAAGAGTAGCATCGAAAGGATGCAGGAGAAGGAGAAATAGTACAAATGCGGCACAGTGCAGGAGGGGAAGAAAACTGAATATAGAAGAAAAGAGAAGCTAATACAGATGAGTACAAAGGAATATTCACTGAAAGAATACTCTCTCACATTATGACGTAAAAGTTAAATTGTCTGTATCGATTTATGAGTGTGGTGTAATTTAAAGATTTTTGTCAAGGAATTGTTGAATAAAGTCTTTTATTATTATGAATATTAATTATATTGTTATATTTTTACCTTAAATCATTCATATATTTAGGTTGTCGGCATTGCTGACTTTGGGGCTCGTGAGTCATTCAAAATTTAAATGTTTACCTTTCTGCATATTAGCCCTAATACTGTAAATGGGTTGTGTCACATGTACTAACATAAACATACTAATATATAAATATAATTATATACATACTGAAATATATTTACTATAATATAAACGTTTATTACAATACGGTATCAACACAATATTTTGATTATTTTTTAGGAAAGGTAAGTGTAAAAATAAAACGTTTCACAAGTGTGTACTAAGTTCAAACTTTGATGAATAAGGTTTACGTCATGTTTTGCTGGTAATGCAAACAAAAACCTAATGATTATCTTATTGAACGAGGTACGCGGAAGCATCGGCACATTTAAGACATTTTCATGTAATTAAAAGGTTTCAGCTAAAACAGGTATATTTTTTAACAGTTCGCTCTATGCCTCACACTTCGGAACTACGGCATCGTTTAGAGTTCGTGTAATCGAATTATGTAAAATTCAATTAAGCAGCATAACGGGCACAAATATTATTTTAGTTTCATTTCTTACATAATAGCTAAGCTTCTCTATTTCTGCAATCTCTTAGCGTTATAAGTTATCTGAATAATTACACTGTTTTTTGGAACAAACGTATATAGCTTATTACATAGATAATGTATTTCAAAAACTCCCACGCAATAATTTTTTAATTTTCTTCTTAACGATAGATATTCATTTCTACATGAATGGCAATGACATAACGCAGGCAACACATGTATACGCATTTTGTTAACTCCCATGAAAAACTCGGTCATGCGCTACTCATTCTTTATTATTTTTATCACACAAATTCCTCATCGCATGGAAAAGATCTCAAAAATAGCTTTCTTAGAAATAATTGTATTCTGTCCTTAACCAGTTAGCAACAAAGGCATTAGTGTCAGAAAAATAGGTCAAAACGATAAACTCGTTTCTACTGGCTAGATCTACGCGAACATATAAAAAAAAAACAGGTTATATATGAGTTGAAGTTCAGCTAGCTAGATGCCATTTCTCCTTTATAACATACATGCATGTTGTTCCCTAATAATCGTTACATGTCAACGTTTGCTCAAAAAGAGTCCATAGAATGGTATTGTCTTCATCCGATCTAATATCACCTTGTAATAAAATTCGTCTGATTTTCTCGTGATGTAAACTGATATATTCAATTTGTCGTAACCAGCTCTCAGAGGAAACAAAAATATGAAATCCTGTCGTGATTTGGTTTGTAAGCGAAATAGCGTCTATCGCTGTACCTCTCGTAAACTATTGAATGTTTCCATTGCTATACGTTCAGAAGGGTATGTGCGGCTGTAAATATAACATGTAATTGTCGCTCAACCAGATTCTCGCGTGACTTTTAGATATCCACGCCAACATAACTGAGTATAACATTATTACTTCAGGGTCAATTACCATAACTCTAGTCCCAGTCTTATTTGTCGCATTTGTCTTCTCATTTTGCTGGTGAAGAATAGTTAAATTTAAGCACACTTGGTATTGATTTAATGCAAATTGGTCATACCTTACTATATGAGCAATATGACGTGGTTATCAGTGTGTATTTTGCTACAATGCACAGTAAAGGGGCATTTATACTGGTCCAAAACTGAAATAAGTGACCCACTCTACGGTGTTTTGTGTTTATTCCAGCTCCCCAAAATAATATCCGGTTAACCTATAGCAAGGACTTCACCATAGTTTCATCTTTGAAGATAATTTAGATTAACAGATTTTTTATTGCGATTTGGACTCACTGGAATGTTCGATTTTGACAAATAAATGAAGAGACTACATCTACATAGGAAAAATAAAAAAAAAGTTTTGATTTAAGTCCAACCAAAAGTCTAATAAATATAAATACTTTGCTGACAACTGAGTGCAATTCCAAATAACTTCGATCCTTCAAGTTAGTTAAAATATTGAATTACCGTACAGTTTTCCCCTCATGCACATCGCATATTAGTCTGGTTCTTTTGTTCGTATGCTCACTGATACGCGCTCCGCTACACGATTAATCGGTAGAGACAGATTTTGCTAGCTACCATCCTATCATGAAATGATAATTAGTTGTTGTCGATGTTTTCCTCATCTTGTTTTTCCTTCTTTGTTTTAATATCTCCCAAAAACACACTAACCACAAACATCATCAACACTACTTGTGCATAAGCGATAAATCAAAACATGAATATGATTTACTTTAAAGGTCGCATACTGTATTGGTGCCATTATGACAAATAGTACCTCTGGTATGTTGTTGTTTCGAGTTAATGTCAATTTGCAGCGCAAGATATGCTATACATGCCGTCCAGTAAGGAGAACACAGGAAAAGCCCGGTAAGAACAACTGGCCCATGAGAAAGATACTTGGATGATTTTTATCAAACACCTCTGTCAAGATGTTTGACACGTTACCATCTGACGACTTTACAAGATATTCCAGTGCCCTGTAAATGCTGATTTAAAACATCTAAGTGAATTTATGACAAGTGATGCAGAGTGTACACTGGTTGTGGTCGACAAAGATAGTGATTTTTTTAAAAAAAATATTTACAACGTTATACCAACAATTTAGACGCCTGAGATAAGACCTAAATGCCGAGTTTTGTTATTTCTCACCAAAGATGGCTGTAAATAGATTTATTATAATTTGTTTTATGATATATGAATCTTGTTGTGTAGATTAAAACTATATTTGCTTTGTGGGTAAAAGTAACAAGAACGCATTCTATTGTAGAAGGCATTCTTTGCATATCGTAATAAGTAAACCACTAGAGTCATACAGTAATTAGCAAACCACTATAATCATACAGTAATTAGCAAACCACTAGAGTCATACAGTAATAAACAAACCACTAGACATACAGTAATAAGCAAACTATAATCATACATTAACAAGCAAACAACTATAATCATACAGTAATAAGCAAACAACTATAATCATACAGTAAAAAGCAAACCACTTTTGAGTCATACAGTAAAAAGTAAACCACTAGTCATACAGTAATAAACAAACCCCTAGAATAACATAATTGTGAGCAAACCACTCGATTAATATAATTGTAAGCAAAACGCAAGAATCATACCGTTGTAAGCAAACCACTAGAGTCAAACAGTAATAAGTAAACCACGTCATACAGTAATAAGCAAACCACTAGCTATACAGTAATAAGCAAACCACTACTCATACAGTAATAAACAAACCTCTAGTCATACAGTAATAAACAAACCTCTAGTCATACAGTAATAAACAAACCACTAGTCATACAGTAATAAGCAAACAACTGTAAGCATACATTAAAAAGCAAACAACTATAATCATACAGTAACAAGCAAACAACTATAATCATACAGTAAAAAGCAAACCACTAGTCATACAGTAATAAGCAAACCACTAGAAAAATATAATTGTGAGCAAACCACTCGAGTAATATAGTTGTAAGCAAAACGCAAGAATCATACCGTTGTAAGCAAACCACTAGAGTCAAACAGTAATAAGTAAACCACGTCATACAGTAATAAGCAAACCACTAGTCATACAGTAATAAGCAAACCACTAGCCATACAGTAATAAGCAAACCACTAGCTAAACAGTAATAAGCAAACCACTCGAGTAATATAATTGTGAGCAAACCACTCGAGTAATATAATTGTAAGCAAAACGCAAGTCATACCGTTGTAAGCAAACCACTAGAGTCAAACAGTAATAAGTAAACCACGTCATACAGTAATAAGCAAACCACTAGCTATACAGTAATAAGCAAACCACTAGTCATACAGTAATAAGCAAACCACTAGCCATACAGTAATAAGCAAACCACTACTCATACAGTAATAAACAAACCACTAGCTAAACAGTAATAAGCAAACCACTCGAGTAATATAATTGTAAGCAAAACGCAAGTCATACCGTTGTAAGCAAGCCACTAGAGTCAAACAGTAATAAGTAAACCACTAGAGCCATACAGTAATAAACAAACCTCTAGTCATATAGTAATAGGCAAACAACTAGAGTCATACAGTAATAAGCAAACCACTATAATCATACAGTAACAAGCAAACAACTATAATCATACAGTAAAAAGTAAACCACTAGTCATACAGTAATAAACAAACCCCTAGAATAATATAATTGTGAGCAAACTACTCGAGTAATATAATTGTAAGCAAAACGCAAGAATCATACCGTTGTAAGCAAACCACTAGAGTCAAACAGTAATAAGTAAACCACATCATATAGTAATAAGCAAACCACTAGCCATACAGTAATAAGCAAACCACTAGCCATACAGTAATAACAAGCCACTAGCCATACAGTAATAAGCAAACCACTCGAGTAATATAATTGTGAGCAAACCACTCGAGTAATATAATTGTAAGCAAAACGCAAGTCATACCGTTGTAAGCAAACCACTAGAATCAAACAGTAATAAGTAAACCACTAGAGCCATACAGTAATAAACAAACCCCTAGTCATACAGTAATAAGCAAACCACTAGTCATACAGTAATAAGTAAACCACTAGCCATACAGTAATAAGCAAAACAATCCAGTAATTTAATTGTAAGCAAAAAATATGGAACTCCACCAGTGAGATCCTTAGGGATTTATGATCTGCCTGTCCCAAGTCAGGGTAAAGGAGGAGGGTTGGGCGTGGGGTTAGCACCCCCACCCCGTAAAAAGAACGACGCTACAGAAACGTCAACAACAGAAGAAACAGGAAACTTTATCCTGGGAGAGGAAGGGTCTTCATCACGAAGAAGCATGACGCTGGGTGGTGAAAGCCGAAAGGATGCCACAAAGCCGACTACCCTTTTGTCTACCAGGAGAATCAACATCGGCACATGGAATGTTAGGACCATGTATGAGCCAGGAAAGACGGCGCAGGTAGCAGCCGAGATGAGGAGCAACAACCTGGCCGTATTTGGCATCAGCGAGACACGGTGGACCCAAGCTGGACAATCACGACTGATGACAGGAGAGCTGTTGCTGTACTCCGGGCATGAAGAGAGCGACGCACCCCACACGCAGGGAGTAGGCTTCATGCTGTCCAAGCAGGCACAGAGGGCACTGATTGGATGGGAGGCACACGGCCCCAGGATCATCACGGCATCCTTCCGAACTAAGAAGAGGAAGATCAAGATGAACGTCGTCCAGTGCTATGCCCCAACGAACGACAGTGAAGAGGAGGACAAAGACCAGTTTTACAGCAGACTGCAGAAGATACTCGAGACCTATCCGGACAAGGACGTCACCATCCTCATGGGAGATATCAACGCCAAGATTGGGTCTGACAACACTGGATACGAACCAGTCATGGGCACCCACGCCCTGGGAGAGATGAATGAGAATGGAGAGAGATTTGCAGACCTGTGTGCACTCAACAGCCTGGTCATTGGAGGCAGTATCTTTCCTCACAAGCGGATCCACAAGAATACATGGGTATCGCCAGACAGCGCGACAGAGAACCAGATCGACCACGTTTGCATTAGCAAGAAGTTCAGAAGATCCCTGCAGGACGTTAGAGTGAGAAGAGGAGCAGACGTGGCGTCCGACCATCACCTGGTGGTGGCCAAACTGAAGCTGAAACTGAAGAGATACCAGATGGAAGCGTCAGACAGAAGAGTCAAGTACAACGTCAGCCTTCTGAAAGACCCCAAGATAAGACAAGAGTTTGGTCTGACGCTGAAGAACAAGTTTGAAGTGCTTCAGGAACTTTTTCAAGAAGAAGAAGACAGTGTACCAAACAGCTGGCAGATAGTGAAAGAAACACTAAGAGCATCATGCCAAGAAGTTGTGGGGCCAAAGAAACACCAGCAGAAAGAGTGGATCACAGCAGAGACCTTGACCAAGATCGAAGACAGGAAGAGGAAGAATGCAGTAGTCTACAACAGTAGAACCAGAATAGCGAAGGCCAAGGCTCAAGAAGCTTATGCAGAATCCCACAGAGTAGTGAAGAGAAACATCAAGAAGGACAAGAAAGAATACATAGATGGACTGGCAGCTGAGGCGGAGCAGGCAGCGTACAGCGGTAACATGAAACAGCTGTACGACATCACCAGACGACTCTCCGGGAATTTCAGCAAACCAGAAAGACCTGTCAAGGACAAGCAGGGGAATACCATCAACAGTTTAGACCAGCAGATGAACAGATGGGCAGAGCATTTTGAGGATCTCCTGAACAGGCCAGCATCCGCGAACCCCCCAGACATCGAACCAGCTAACGTGGATCTCCCGGTCAATTGCGAGAAACCGACCAGAGACGAGATCAGGAAGGCCATCACCCTGATAAAGAACGGGAAGGCAGCTGGACCCGACGACATCCCAGCAGAGGCGCTAAAGGCAGACCTGGATGCGTCAGTGGAGATGCTGTACCCACTCTTTGAGAGGATTTGGGAGGAAGAAGACGTACCGGCAGACTGGAAAGAAGGTTACCTGATCAAGCTTCCCAAGAAAGGCGACCTCAGCAACTGTAACAACTACAGGGGCATCACACTCCTATCTGTGCCAGGGAAGGTCTTCAACCGAGTCCTCTTGGAAAGGATGAAGGCAACCGTGGACGCACAGCTGCGAGATGAGCAAGCAGGCTTCCGGCAGAACAGATCCTGCACGGACCAGATTGCGACGCTCCGCATCATAGTCGAACAGTCCCTAGAGTGGAACTCCCCGTTGTACATCAACTTCATCGACTATGAGAAGGCGTTCGACAGCGTGGATCGAGAAACCCTCTGGAAACTCCTTCGGCACAACGGCATCCCAGCCAAGATGGTCAACCTAATCAGGAACTCCTACGGCGGCATGTCCTGCAGAGTTATCCATGGAGGGCAGCTCACAGACAGCTTCCAGGTGCGAACTGGAGTCCGACAAGGATGCTTGTTATCACCGTTTCTCTTCCTCCTTGCCATCGACTGGATTATGAAGACGTCCACCAGCGAGCGCAGGAACGGAATTCAGTGGACTTTGTGGAGCCAGCTAGACGACTTGGATTTTGCCGACGACCTTGCACTCCTTTCACACAGCAAACAGCAGATGCAAGAAAAGACAAACGTTGTGGCAGCCACGTCTTCACAAGTTGGCCTCAACATCCACGAGGACAAGACCAAGATCCTGAAGATCAACTCCACAAGTACTGAACCAGTCACCCTGAATGGAAGTCCCCTGGAAGAAGTGCAGTCCTTCACCTACCTGGGTAGCATAATTGACCAGCAGGGCGGTACAGACGCAGACGTCAAGACAAGGATCGGCAAAGCAAGAGCCGCCTTCATCCAACTCAAGAATATCTGGACCTCCAAGGAGCTGTCCTTGACCACCAAAATCCGACTGTTCAACTCCAACGTGAAGTCAATCTTACTGTATGGAGCAGAGACCTGGAGGACGACCAAGACCACCATCAGGAAAGTCCAGACTTTCATCAACAGCTGCCTCAGAAGGATTCTCCGGATCCGCTGGCCTGACACCATCAGCAATGCCAATCTTTGGGAAAGGAACTTCCAACTTCCTGCTGAAGAAGAAATCAGGAAGAAGAGATGGGGCTGGATAGGGCACACCCTACGAAAACCACCAACCAGTATCACCAGGCAGGCGCTGAGGTGGAACCCACAAGGCAAGCGGAAGAGAGGCCGTCCAAGAAACACCTGGCGACGCAACCTCCAGGCGGACACCACCAAGATGGGCTACACCTGGAACCAGCTAGAGAAAATGGCCCGGGACAGAGGACTCTGGAGATCTGTAGTTGGCGGCCCATACCCTGATAGGAGTGACGGGCAGTGAATGAATGAATGAATGAAAAAATATGGGCCATACCGTTGTAAGCAAAATACTAGAGTCATACCGTAATAAGCAAGACATTACTTTCATACTGTAATTAGCAAGATCTTAATTTCATACAGTAATAATGAAGATATTACATTCATATCATTAGATTCATGGTCATACCTTAATAAACACAACAAATAGTTTTATTCAATAGTAAGTGTTGTTGTTGTTGTTTGTGTGTGTGTGTGTGTGTGTGTGTGTGTGTGTGTATATATATATATATATATATATATATATATATATATATATATATATATAACGTATAACGATTAGCTAACAATATTTGCATAATATGCTAATTTACAGAATTACTTAACTAGTGAAAGTCTAAACTAATATCATAAAACAATTACTAATTCTTCAAAAATGAAAGGGTATTTTTAAAATAATTCTTAATATAGTATGATTGATTATTTATAAAATACTTGATTATGCACACCATAATTTATTATTATATAAACTTAGTTTTAATGAAATGTTGAAGCTTCCTCAATAATATATCAAGATATGATGTATTATTTTTATTTATTTATTTATAATTTTTTAATTCTTTTTAAATGTGCATTATACATGATAAAAATATTATTAAAACTGCCATGGCACGTTCTTTAACTAATTCATTTGTATTATATTATTGCAAGCATGCGAGACATTTAAACATTACGCACATTCTTCATTACGCACAGCATTATACATTATATTAAAAATAATGATGAAGTATTGTATTTAATATTTTATAAAGTATTGCTGTAGTATGATATTTAGGATTAATCAATAATTATGTTATATGATAATTAATGTTTAAACCATAAAGTCTTCATATTTTTTAATATTTAATCAATAATACTGATGTATGATATTTAGTGCTTTTACAATAATATTGTAGAATAATATTTATTGTTTAAAGAATAACTTATTAGTATAATTATCTAAGAATGAAATAAAGAAATTTAATATAATATTGAATGCATGAATAACAGTTTTAGTGTAATATTTAATGTTTAAACAATAATGTTAGTACAATAATTAATGTTTAAAGAATAATTGTAGTATAACATGTACTGTTTAAGCAATAATTTTAGTCTAATTTTTAATATTTAAACAATAATATTGTAGTATAATAGTAAGTGTTCAAACAAAATTGTACAACGTAATAGTTGGGGAAAAGCTGGCATTGAGGATTCAGAGCACTACGTTGTCGCCATGGAAATCTTATATTATATTCGACAGCAGAGCTTAAATTAAAGACGGTCTATGATATGGCAATTTATATTATTTAACTCTTTGGTAACCTTGACATTGGTGACAAAGTCCTGAACATAGCCGATGTTTTCTTTATGGTATATGTAGTAATGTGACCGTTATGACGCGGATGTATTGGTTATGGTGATATTATATATCTCTCTGGGGCACTTTTTATCCCCACACCCATCCCGGATGTCACCTCCAAATGTGTTTTGACCTACATATGTAAATGTTAATAGCTGACCACTACATGTTTGCAAAACAAACACCCCCCGCCCCCCCCCCCCCCCAACAAAAAAAGTATCCCCACCCCCCGATGATTTCAATTTCATTATCCGGACGTGGTTAGAAGTTTCTGATATGGTCTTATCCTAACATGGACCATCGATTTAGATTTAATTCGTAACACGCCCTCTGGTTTTGCTTCAGACTTACGTTAAATTTCATTATAATATATTTCCTAGTTCACAGTATTGTACGGATTTGTCCGATAAATCAGACCATCGCCCGTGATGATATTGATTTTCGGGTTAGGGGCTTATATCACCTATTCATTGAAAGCTGCAAATATCTTCTGTTAAATTTGGCTGCACGCAACGGTGTACATTTTATACACTTACCGATATTTCTAATACCTGTAGAGCTACTGTCTGCTTTAGCGTTCTTTTTGGTGATATGTACATTATATTTCCGGAGCAAAGCCTATGTTTGCCGACATGTAAATCCACCTGGAAAGGCACAATCATCTATCATGTAATCATTTTGAATTTAGCGCTTAATATAGCTGTTACCAATTGCCAGTATGTGTTGAAAGTGTACGCGAGATTGTTTCGGAATGATTTACATGCAGCAAAATTGCATATTTTAATGAACAGGTGACATCAGACCCACATATCGTCCATCAGTATCAACGCAGATTTGTGGGGTTGATTTTCGGTTTATCGGACTAGGTAAGTATGCGCCCGAGAATTATAACTCAAAGTAACTGAACAAGGTACGCTTTACACGCATTTGCTGAATGTTAAATTAAACAATACTCTTTGTATTTTCAAAAATTATATTACATTTACCATATCTTATACTTATTTCACTTTTAGTGTATGTCTAATTTGTCACTCGCTCTTTTGCAGCATTACTTATGTATTTTTATTATTATATACCGTTTCGGAAAAATTATCTTCGTAAACCATTTAGTAGAACCTTTTTTGATTGTAATCAAGGCCAGTTCACTTGGATAAACATCCGATATAAAATGTGATTTGAGAACAATCCGTCTGGCTATTGGCGAAATTCTTGTTGGCAGTTTTCTGAAATTATGTTTTCCTTCTTTTTGAAGAAATCGATGATTTGCTAAGACATTGTTTTGAACTGGATGCATATTTATGGATGGAATCAATCTTCAGAAGCTCTAAAAAGAAAATCTGAGAAATACATATTGACTACATCGACCCAACTATAGCTTACTTATGGTATCTCGTCAAAATTAAATGACTGCACTCGACTCGAGCGTGGTGTTAGAAGCGCGAAATGAAAACGGTGACATAAATTTGAATTGGTAATGCGTGTTTTCATTTGTTTCAAATTTACGTTTATAAATCATTTCTTAAACAATGATTCAAATCATCTTAGCTACTTTGCAGAAACAACGCGATAATAAAGTTAATAACGTTTTCATAGAACGTGAATGTCACAAAAACATGTGCAAAAGGAACATTGGTATATATTTCATTTGTCTTCCCTTCAGATCAGATTCTATCTGACACAAAGAAAATACACATACTATTTTCTGTCTTGCAAGAAAGGTACATAATGTATGCAAATACCATGCTTCACATTTATCAGAATACAGAGCCTAAGCAAAACCCAGCCCGAATATTTAAACGTTTACGAGTTTCAAACGTTTACTTTCTAAAGTTGAAAAAAGTAATGACTTGCCCTTTATAACATCATGACGCATGTGTGCACAAGAAATATATAATAATGCCATGTAAACAATTTTTTTTGGCGCACGCATCTCCTGTTTATGATATCTTAAGACACTGATGTTATTTTACATGACAGAAACTTCAGATTGTCAAGGGAAAGAAAACAATCGGTTTAGCGGACGAAGAATCCTCTGGTACATAGGTGATATTTGAATCGATCAAATAAAAGGTACATGTCATTGAATGAGAAGAAACACTCCGTATTTTCAAGAGTGGCAAAGTTACGAGATAAATTATATTTGCTGTTTTCTCGGTGCAAGCATATTCTTTATTTTTTGTTTATGTTACGCTCAAATGTATTAGATGGCGATATGGATATCAGACTCTGTGTGTGTGATTTTGATCGGCAACGTAACTTTAAAAATTTGTCAGTCAAATTACTACGATGTATGAAGTGTGGCATTTTATACAGATGTTTAACACTGATGCATCATGTTCCAGACATGCTCCAGTCACATTATCCTGACACTAGGCCGTCCAGTCTTAAACCTAGCATGTTAATGCTGAACGCCAAGCGAGGCAGGTGTTAGTACCTATTTATAAGTCTTTGGTATGGCTCGGCCGGGGATCGGACCTATAACATCACTCATCTGAGGCGGGCGCTCTAATCACTAGACTACCTGAGCAGTCGAATATCAGAATGAAATTAGTCGATTTCGTACGGTATCCCTCGCGATAATGTCAGCTGTTTACCGTTTAGGTTATGTGTATATTTGCATGGAAAATGCTTGTAGTAACAAAGTTCTATTTCCAAATTCATTGCTAAACAAAAGATCGACATAAACGTTTCGAAAAAAAGTTCTGAAATTTACAATAATTATACGACACCTATCTTGTTTAAATTTTAGTTTATACTCAGAACGACTCAAAATGACTCAGAATGTGTATTTTGTCAAATAAACGACTGTTTTCGAATAATAATTAATACATTTTGTTTGGTTAACATTCTTCTTGACCTGATTGCTACAGTGAACATTTTGGGGTGCGTAGTCTACCAAAGCATCATCAAACAAATTTCAGAGCCCAACATCTTTAAACAAAGGGCATTGATGATTTTTAGTTTACTTCTATGTATTTTAGTTCCTCGTTTAGCTCAATTTATCATTTATTCGTGACATTTCGACCCTGTCATGTTTGCAGTCAAGTTAGGTAATAAAGGCTTTGAATGTCAGTTAATTACTGTTTGATGTCAACAGTCATGAACGTACTGTTTATCCGTCATTTTAAAACATGATTATAATTTAGTGAGATTGTGAGTGCGTGTGTGTGTGTGTGTGTGTGTGTGTGTGTGTGTGTGTGTGTGTGTGTGTCGCAGAATCGAAACCGAGTTGATTTTGGATTAAATGAATAACTCAAACCCAATGAGTGAAAGATGAAAATTTATGAAATTAATTAGTAAAGAAAAATATATGATGTATAAATGCAATGAATCTCACACGCACTCAACATATGATTGATCCAATCACTTTATACAAACATTCGTACATTGAAAATAAACCAAAAATATTATATCAATCTGATATACAGTCTCAAGAAACCTAGTTTCAAATAATAGCAGGCACTGTAAGACACACACATACTTTCACGTATAAACTAGGATTGAGATTCAAACAATCTCAAGTTTTCAAATACAACTAAGATTCAAAATAATCTCATGTAAATAAAAATGTACCCAACTGAATCAACAATTGGACCAAATATATACTTCTTGACCCTTGTACAGTCGCACGATTCACAAACTGATAAACTGCACAGTTTCACCGAGTCCTTGGGTTGGCCAATACTTGTATTGTATCACGGATCCAACGCATGTACAATCAGTCATACTTATACACATTACAGACCGCATACAGCACCTTTGAAGTAGCTACGTCTACAGTCGTGGCTCCACCACATGTACAGACATACGTACATATATAGAAACATCTAGATAGCTTTACTCATCAGTTAAACTCGTGAGCTAGCTAAACTCGTCACAGTTAAACTCGTCAGCTTAAACTCATCACACTCGTTAGCTACAATAATACCAAAATGGTAATAATAATTAGTTCTGGAAAATGTTAATACATTAAACTCATAATACCAACTTGCAATTCACAGTTTTCAACGTTTCAAATCTGCGTTATAATAAATGAATCATTACACGATATGACTATAACTCCATAAACTTCGCATATCAAATGAAATATAAATTTAACACTCACCCCTATGGCTATAGAACACAATGGAGAACGTACTCTACTCGACGAGATCCAGAACGACCAGTGTGTCGGTTATAAATTGATCTTGCTTAAATCCAGAGGAGAGTGAATAATATTCAGGGTGAAATGAGTATAATGTTCCGCGAGGCAGCTGTTAGTACCATTTGTATGTTTTGGTAAGACTCGTCAGGGCTTCGAAACCGCGACCTCCCGCATCTGAGGGGGGGGGGGGGGCGCTCTAACCACTAGACCACCGGAAAGGTCTATTTTAGAAAGAATTTTTAAACTATATTTAAATTGTCAGCACACTCTTGCTTATTCTTTTAACAATTAATGCAACATGGACTCAATTCACGCTTTAAGTATTACCATCCATTTAATCCTAACTTCTAACTATGCAAAAGTCAAATATCAATGTTTTATTTATTTTTCAAACTTCATGTTGTTATTACCGATATCATCTTTTAATTCATCCGATGTAAGACACAATGCCCGACTTTTTATGCCAATTTTCGAGATAAATTCATTATTTAAAATTAATTTTCAACTTTACCATTGCTATCAAATTATACAACAATCTTCTCATCTATTTTAGTTCTGAATGGATCGTTGTTGTACATTTTTGTTCTAAATAAGTGAAATCTTTTCCCACTGGTTTGATCCTTTATTCTGTTTCAGCAACACTCTCTTGCACTATATGGATAGTATTAACCACCTCAACATAATCTCTTCTATGTTTTACACTATTCAGCATAAGTGCATGGCTTGCTGTAACATCGAGTAGATGTACATATTTTATCGCTTCGATCTGTTCACCGAAAATATGTAATAACTAAATCATAAGTTAGTTTCAAATATACAACCTTGCTGCAACTCACATTTGGTTTGTTTTGTTTTTTGTTTTTTTTTTTGTTTGTTTTTTTTTTATTTCCTGACGGGCTCTATTTAAGTTAGTTCTCTTTTATCATTCTTTATTTGCAATTCTGACAGGAAATTTATTCGCTGTCAATTTGTTGCTCAACTCAGTACACTTGGTACCAAACTAATTTATTATCGTTTAAATTTCGTGATCAGTTTGTTGCATGTTTTTTTATAAGTCTTCTTGTAATCGTTCCTGTTGAGATTTAAGTATCACAGTCTTCCTGGATTTTCTTTTTAATTTCGTCTGTGTCTCTAAAAAGCATCAATGAGTAGTAAATATTGTTAGATATATCATTTACATGTCTCTTACTGTTTTCAAGGCTTGTAACAACAATAAATAATAGAATGAATCATTACAGTGTATCTAAACTATTTATTGTTTTCATGTTGTCGTTAATCAGTTTTGTAGTTGTGAGATTCGTTTAAATTAGTTCTTTGATTAACACTCTCTTTACAGTGGTGAATGTATTGTCAACGTTTTAAAATTTCTTTCTCCGTGCTTTAATATCATTCAAATCATTAGAGTACCTGATTATCAACTCCGTGTCTTAATATCATTCAAATCATTAGAGTACCTGATTATCAACTCCGTGTCTTAATATCATTCAAATCATTAGAGTACCTGATTATCAACTCCGTGCCTTAATATCATTCAAATCATTAGAGTACCTGATTATCAACTCGTTTAAGCACACAGTTTTAGGTCTGCCAAACATTCGTAACAGATCTGTCAGATTGGTGGTAAAATCCTTTCGGTCAAAGTAACCTGTTGATTAATTGGCCCAGTGAAACATTTTTCATCTCCGCCTCTGCCTCAAAGTTTGACGTTAAACCAATATAACCAGATCCTTTTAGATAGAGTTATGTCATCGTTTTATTATTATAATTATTATTATATTTATTACTCGCTTATTATATATTATGGATTTCGATTACTTTCCCTACCTTTGTCTCTGATGCTGATGTTCTTTGTTTTGTTATAGCGACCATTAGACGAAACGAATAACAACAAAAAACAGCTGTAAGAGACAGAGACTCCAACACTATTAAATATGTACCGCTGAGAAAATCATTGTTTGTATTAACGTGGTCAAGATAAATGTATAAAAGTTTGGGTTTCAACAGAAAACAAGATGTACCAATCGTAACATTTTATCAGTGCAGTTAGTGTTATAGACTATCCCTGTATCAATCCGAGAAACGGTAATTGATCATTTGTGATTCATACATTGTGGACGTACTTTCTTTGTTATCGTCATTTGCAGTAATTCACTCTTTGAAGATAGCATTTAAAGGATTCATGTACTAAACTACACATTGTTTCATCTTCTTCAATTATTTAACTGAATATCATGTTAGGTTAACTGTTCCTATTTTTGGATTGGTAAAATAAATTGTTTTCTTTCACGTCGTCGATTATAAACAATTCTGTACATGTCCACAAAAACTTTAAACAGCCGATGATTGCCATAAAAGAAGTGGTCCTTGTAGTGCTATATGTATTCTTTGTAACAATAGTAGTTTGTGTAAGTTGGTTTGGAGTGTGTTTTTTTTTAAAAAAATGCAAATGAAAATCACTTTCTCTTTCAATTTGATCCTTTCTTCGATAATATGTTTCCATTTCCTCTATGTTGGATCACTGTCTTATTTATTGTCTGATTTTCATTGTCCTTTATTGTAAGAACTGTACCTAAGTAGGTTCTTTGGGGATGTTTATGTTGACAAAACGAAAATCACTTTCTCTTTAGATTTCTTACGTTCTTCGCTAATAGATTTTCCAGTTCCTCAATATCGGATCACTCTATTGTTTTATTTGTCTGATTGTATTGTGATCTCTTTGTATATACTACACTATTTGATGGCAAAACTTAACTCTTCATTGCTGACTTCATTGTCACTGACCGCTTTGAATGTTATGTCGTTAATTTTATTGTCACTGACCGCTTTGTTTACTAAGTCGCTTATTTCATTGTCAGCGAGCCTTTCATTTCGTTGATTTCATTTTCACTTACCACTTTGATAACATTGCTAACCATAATTGTGTTTAATCTGTATATGTTCAGGTACTCTATCTTCCTATATGTATTCTATGATTTTAGTTTTGCTTTTTCAGCACGAACATGCTTTTGAAAAGACATATACAATTGTCAAACCTTCTCATGTTTCATTAATTCAATGGTATATAATAATACGGAGAATATCTTGTGTTTAATAATTTTTCTATCAACAATACATCAGGAAGATGGTTTGAAAATAGAACTTTTATTTGCAGGTGTTGGCAATGTGTCTTGGATTTTTTCCCCATCATTATCATTGATTCAATACAATGGCCACTCCCCTATTTCAATTTCAAACAGCTAGTTCATATTGTCAGTCATCATGTGATCTATACATAAGACTTTCCTTGAATTCTTTTCTGTACATGTTGAATCGTAGCAGACTAACTTAATAATGTATAGAGATCTTCAAGTACGAACACAAATTTGTTTATTTACAAAACAAATCCTTTGCGTCATTTATTCCTTCTTGTGTTTCTATTTATTACCATCTTACTATTAGAGCATGGGGTTACTATTTCTTTCGTATGATAACTCCAACATGTACACGAGTATAGCAAGCACAATGTCATCAGCACTCGATACTCACATTGTTACTTTCATCCTATATAGTTTTATTACATTTTACTAGAAGCCAATCTGTCATTCCTTGTGAGCAGTTTTGGGTGCACTTGATAAGGCGTCGCGTTTCTTCTGGCGGATGTGAAATTGCCACAGGTTTCTCGTGTCCAGTCAGCTCTGGTGTCGCCATATTACATGACATACGACGCTTTTCTCTACAGATCTAAGGTGCACAGGAGTTTTAGAAGAAATATTAATTTAAGTAACTCCACACCAAATTGATGTCACACATGCATTTATTCAAGCTACTCAGTCCAAATCACTGTCATACTTTACCACGAATTGATGAGAGGGAACAAGTTACGCTCAATTTATAATCAGATACCGAACTACACACTCTTTGTTTTGAAACCATGCGATCTACACCTAGACTCATCGACTTCGGTTACTCATACTGCATAAAAAACCGTTTATGCTGACATACCAAATTATGATTATGATATCTGAGGTTATTAATTATCATTGTCTCACTTTATCCAAAAGATAGTTCTAAAATTTAATTTATTTTAATTTATTTCTTGCGCCAAAACAAAGATAACAAGTTGTAAAACGGCTTATATATGTCTTCAACTGCATATATATATATATATATATATATATATATATATATATATATATATATATATATATATATATATATATATATATATATATATATATATATATATATATATATATATCTGGATCAAGTAATCAAACTGAGAGTAATAACGTTTCTTAAACCTTGACGTCACCAGTTAGTAATATGCACAATCTGATTCAAATCAGTACCCCGCTGTAATACATTAAGATCTGACAGCGACCGCTCAGGGGTCATGTTCTGTTAACCTTTGTAATTACCATAATCGCTAATGTTATCAATCAGTCCGATGAAGTCTTAAATCGTTGCGTTTGAGAAGAAAAAAATGCACTGTGGATGAAGAGCATCAATGTTTACAGAATGACTGGATTCACTTTCAGAATTTTGAAAGTTGCATTTCCAGTGATTAAATCAAAGGTCATTAGAATGTTTCACTAAAGCGATCGTCGTCAGATAAATCAGATTGGTAATAAATATGACCCAGCCACTTGACCTTGCCTAATACAAAATAATTTCTAGTTATCTTGTCTGATATGTACAATAGCATCGGCACGAGATCATGCATACATTAAACGTATCCCAAAATCGACATTCCTATTCGACATTTTCATCTTATCTACCAGAGCAGTATCGTAATATCATATTAAACCGAAAAAAGGTTCTGTAACTGTTGGTACAGACTAGGGTAAAAGAGTCATCTGCTTTTTTGTAACTTATAATTATATCAGATAGATAAACTACAACTATTTTGCATTTACGTTGATAAATGCGTTGTTCTCACATTTGCTTACGTTGATTCCAAGTATTTTTTTATAACCTGCACAAAGAAAGTTACCATACCTGAGTGTCAGTGCCATATAAAGGTACATGAAACAAGTTAATAACAACGTATATGTTCCTCATTATTATGCAAGCAAGATAGCATGCAGCAAGTAGAAAACAATGAGTAACATAGGTGGAAGATCCATACATAATAGACAAGACAGGAAATGGAAAAGAAAGGGCATTGTGGGTAAAACGTCTATGCTATATTGGTGGCAAATGGAAGATAAGGAAAAACGTTCTTTTTTCTGTCAACACAATATCATTGTTGCAACTCCATGAATACGATGCGATCTATCAACTTCCATTCTAACTGACTCATTTATATATCCTAACACACACACACACACACACACACACACACACACACACACACACATATACATACATACATACATACATACATACATACATACATACATACATACATACATTTCACCGGGTATGGGGTGGGGAGGATTTGTTACAATATTTAATTTTAAGATAACGTATGATTGTAACCATACAAATGTCATTATTGATGTTTAAGGACGAAACCGTCAAAGTTTTTTTGCCCCGACACTAACTGTACCATTCTGCTGAAGGACTATCGTGTACTTTACGGACTTAATATTCTAATAATGATGTCAGACAGAAGTACCGGCATGTAATTTACTGACTTTATAAATACTGTCAAAATTTACTCATCACAGTAGTAACTTGTCTTTGAAAGTATACTTTAGAATGTGACTGTACATTGGTTAACGTATCTCCTTGAAGTCATAACCAGGACTGTGATAAATTTGCAACTAAGTGGCAAAGTTTACATATGCCACGGCTTCCTGAAATAAAAAATGTAACAAAACACGTTTGAAGAGAGTAAACATATATCCTATACTTTGCAAAAGACTGCGAGATATCAATTGCCTGAGAATTTGTTTTGGGCTTGGCAGGCATGAGCTTTTTTTCTGTCCCGTACATTACTCATTTAAGAAGACGTGAAAGTCTAAAAGCGAGACAAATCTGTCAGCAGGTATTCAGGGAAACAAACAACACAACGTCCTTCATTTTTATAATCAATGTACTAGTTTAAGTAACAAGATAATAACATCCAGAAACTTTTCCATGACATCATTTCCAACTTTATTTTAAAGACCAGTATGAGACGAGTTATATAATTAATCACTTACATTTCTTTAGATTTTTTTTAATTCTGTATCAAACGAACTTATTAGAACTACCAGTGAAATAAGCTTTACAAAGTCTTAGTACAAGTTTTGAGATTTTAAAATTTTGTATATGAATCGTTAGAAAATGCATTTAGGACAGGTTATAATCAGGTCAAAAGTTTGAAATATCTTTAAATCATCCGTATGATTTGCAGGTATTCTAGAATAAGTAAATTACAAATACTTTTATGTGTCTATACTATTGTGCAAATGTGATTTTTGCTTGCATTGTGAAATTTGTTTAATCTCATTGGCATATAGTGATAGATTCTCTTAAATTAATATTTTGTAATCTTGTCCAGGCGCTGTCCCACCCAGCTTCCTCCAGCGGTCTTCTTATTTAGTGGTTATCTATTGCACTTTCTGATTTTATCATGGAATGCAGCTAAATATAAAGATGGACACGCAGTAATTAGTGTTCAATCACATCTAAACAATTTTGTAATTACTTTTCAATCATGCCACTAAGAAGTTTTAATTACTTTTCAATCATGTCACCGCAATTTTATAATTACTGTTCAATCATGCCACTACAATTTTAATATTTAAAACTAGTCATATTAATGCGATACTATTTAAAAACAGTCGCATTATGACCAAGCTATTTAATCAAACAGTTGTATTACAATGATACTATTAAAAACAATTGAATCATCACTCATATTATAACGATACTATTAAAAACAATCGAATCATCACTCATATTATAACGATACTATTAAAAACAATCGAATCAACACTCATTATAACGATACTATTTAAAAACAATCAAATCATCAGTCATATTAGAACAATAATATTTAAAAAGAATCGAATCATCAGTCATATTATAACGATATTATTTAGAAACAATCGTATCGTCGGTCATATTATAACGATACTATTTAAAATCAATCGACTCAACACTCATTATAACGATACTATTTAAAAACAATCGAATCAACAGTCATATTATAACGATATTATTTAGAAACAATCGTATCATCGGTCATATTATAACATTATTATTTAAAACCAATCATATTATAATGTCATTATCTAAACCAGCCCGACTATGCCGATACTATTTAAAAACAGTTTTATAATGATAAAATTGAAAACATTCGTATTTATAATTACACTATCTAAAAAAATCATTGTCTTGCAACTTTTTGTTTAAAAAAAAATGTTGCGGTGACATGAATGTTCACAGTGATGCTTCTGAAGTAACGCCTTTAAAGACAAGCAGCAGTGTTGATTGAAAGTAATGATTTTAAAAATTCTGTCACCTGAAATTGATGTAAACTTGAGTACAAGAGAATCCCAAACAAAAGAGCGTTATTTTATTTCAAATTCTTGAAAAATTCATCAAATAAAGAAGACAAAAGAAAAAAAAAACAAAAAAACAACAACATATCCTTTGCTAACTGTATAAAGTTACCCCGTTAAAATTTTTTATAATAAAGTCCATGTTTAGGACAATTAGGCTTAACAAGGGCCAGCAAACATGTATTGATGTAATGCTAAGAAATCACGATAATAATTGGTCAAGTGTATAAAGTGTATAATAAACCATTGTAAGAATGCTTTATTATTATCGCTAATTGTTCAGGAATGTTCGTATGCTTTTTGTTCCACATGGATTAATTACACAAGACACGCAATGTTCCGGAGATACCATTTTTGCACAATTAATTTTTTTGGGGGTATATTTTCTCTGTCAAACTACTGCCATCATTTAAAATCACAAGACAAATTTGTCCAAATTACGCAAATTAATTAAGTATCTGATTATTTGACTATTAACGTTCACACATTAACGTGATGCTAAACCAAATACAAAATACGTTGCAATTATTCTCCCCACCCCCCACCACCGTATACTTAATTATTCCTCCTCCTCCAGCATTTGCAGGGGATGCTTGGGTGAATGTATAAAGAAGTATGTTGTCAAGTGATATTTAGCTATCCATGCACGAACAGGTTGGTGTTCCATCTGTGTTTATAGAGTGAAACATGACAAAAGCAAATAGAAAATCGAAGTGACGAGAGTGCCTTACTGGACTCATTGTACTAATTCAGATGTCATAGTAGACCTATTTAAAAAATGGCATTAAACAATTTCAATAAGTGTTAATTTATGAATCCTCATGGTCAAATCTATATTTATCAGTATAGGGTTCGTGCTAACTTCAGTAATGAGTGTTCCAAACTCAATGATGTTAAAGGAAATAATTCCATCAATAAAACAATGTCTCTGCTTTTTCAGTTTCAGCTAAGATATATTCTCAAAAGATTTTTTTTTCATGAAACGTTCACTATCAACAAATCCTGGCCAGCCAGACCCATATATACTTAATGTTATCTTCCATATACAGTATGATTTCCATATACAGTATGATTTCCATATACAGTATGATTTCCATATACAGTATGATTTCCATATACAGTATGATTTCCATATACAGTATGATTTCCATATACAGTATGTTTCCCATATACAGTATGATTTCCATATACAGTATGATTTCCATATACAGTATGATTTCCATTTTTCCAGTCCATTTGTACCGTATGTCCCATAACAGATTTTTAAGAAAATTTAGCATTTTAAGAAAATTGTCGAACCTTTAGCTTTCATTAGATTATCGTTTTATATATTCCTGACATTGAGACAAATTTTCTCCACTATCTGAAGGTACGCATTATGCATCTACATTTTGTTCATTCTTTAGCTTTTTTCCGCTAATAAGCAGGATACATTTATCCATGTATAACGCTCAAAACTTCTGCTATTAATATGATAGTAATATCATAACACATTTATCCATGCAAAACGCTCAGCTTTTTCCTCCTAATAGCTTGATACAATTATGCATAGCACTTAGCAATTGCCGGCACAATATACGACAGTCAGTAGATAGAAGTCTGCTATATTAATAGTCCCCCCCCTCTCTCTCTCTCTCTCTCTCTCTCTCTCTCTCTCTCTCTCTCTCTCTCTCTCTCTCATTATGTGTCCATACAATTTATATAGATTATAACGTATATAAGGTAAGTTTGGCACAGTGTCAATTTCAGGTTACTATGGTATGTTCAGAGTGGCATTTGTGGGTTCCCATGGTATATGTCACAAAACAGATGACATTTAGGTGCTAAATTTAGTCTACATTAGACATTCGTCTTTTTCTGAGTGTAGTCAGTTTTATTAATGAACTCGTGCATACATATTAATTTTATGCATACCAAGGCGACATTTGCCACATCAAAAATGCACACAACCAAGATCTGCTGCAGCATTGCGAGACGGTAGATCTAGGTATGTGCAATTTGTGATAAGATCGGACTTAAATGCGTGTAAAGATGGTAACGGATTTGGGTAATGACCTGTGAATTACATTCCCCTGGCAGGGACGAAAGGGTGTGTGAGAGGGACTAGAAAAAGAATATTTAACAGCAGGGATTGAATTTTCAATGGCGAACTGTATTAGTTCTAGTTATGGCTATATATGATCCTACGCCTGTTCAGTTCGACCTTTCGAGAGATTTTATCGAAGTTCACATATTTTTGCTCGCAGCGGGCAAAATGATAGGTTTCATATTTTTTTTTAATTAGCTTTTACCTAGTTACTATTTTATTCAGAAATCAGGTAGGTCGGTTTACTTACGATCTTAAAAACAGTGCAATATATTATATTTCGCATACTGTCGTGCTATCTGGTGCGTGAAAGATATTCTGGCAGACACTGCTACGGAGACTGTCACTAATCACATGTTCCGCTCAGGCCGCGGTCAAAATACAGCTCACTTGTAGCGTCATTGTTTTAACGTACAAGTTCTCAAGCGGATGGCCAAAATTCACTATCGAGTTCTCGCTAGTGCGGAGTGAATACATTAAATGATTGATACATTTCAAAGAAATTCAATTCCAGACGACGATGTTCACATGGAATATTTACTCGCTGTGTTGGTGAAAATAAGGAGGACAAATATACTGACAAGGAATTGCCTTCTCAATAGTTCATAACTAGTTTTGTATTTATGATTAATATAAATCATTTCTGTTTAGTTTCAGAACAATTTTCCTAGATTATTTTTTTAGGACAAGAACATTAAAGCATGCCAAATTTGCAGGAAACATATTCGTTTGTCCATAATATAGAAGGATATTTGCTGTATATGTTGATAAAAGGGCACCAGTAATTACCTACAACAGGAAGCAAGCTATTAGGATCTGGTTGCTCTCTACCAAAACACAATTTGGGAGCTAGTTTGGAAAGTATGGCCGATCCAGCAGTTTGTCGGGACAGATATGGCGTGTTCTCACCAGACGTCTTTAAATTGTTTACTTGTTCAATGTGCTATTCGTATCTATTTCGTCTTAAAGGGCAGCTGACCCCTAATGTGACTTCACCCACTGAGTTAGTTCCTAAAAATCCCCAAGGCCCATACCCTCAAGGAACTTGCATTAAAGCGGATGTTGATAACAAGGATGCGGTTAAATCCGTGTGCAGCACCTTAAACTCCGAAGATTGTACACGATGGACAAGATGTTGTGAGGCTGCAGTACGATGTTGTGATAGACAGCTAAGTGAACCCCGTAGAAATACTACTGAACTGTTCTGCCCACGTACATGGGACGGGTTTGGTTGTTTTGGAGACACAGACGCCTCTCAGAAAGTATATATACACTGTCCTCTGTATGTTGAGTACGCATCTCCGTGGGGTAAGTTTAATGTTCATCATACTTTATTAAATACTATGTCGAGTGTCATTGTATACCCAATAATTGTGATAAGAGTGTATGGCAATAAATTTACCGTGTTAAAATGTAAAATTGGCATTATCAAACAAGAATTACTGAATACAGATATGATGAAGCCGAATAAAAAACGGTAACTGATACTGCACACAGTAAAAAAAAAACAAAGTACGCAATACGAAAATATATACTCTCCGAAATTATGTTCTTGTGGTAAACGAATTTTAATATGGAAGTGTGTGTGATGAACCTAACACACACACACACACACACACACACACACACACACACACATATATATATATATATATATATATATATATATATATATATATATATATATATATATATATATATATTACGTCAATGTCAGGTACCTCTCGCCTCTCATCGAACGGCGATAACGAATGGCGAGAACTCGAAAGAAGTTATGAGTGTATACTCCAAATCTACACAACCTACACACTGATTTTAAGATGACGACTGCGGCAAATTTTCTTGCTGAAAAAAAAATATTTACAACCATGTATTTTGGGTTTCAGGTACGGTAGAAATAAAGCTTTATTTCATAAACTCTCAGCAACAGTAGTGAAAAATAACATCACAATTCTTTGTACGCGTGTCGTCTTAATGGATTGCCCAGATCATTTATCATTTCATTACCCAATTGCGTTTATGGATGTGTAAATATAACGTATTATAGTCTCGAGTTTAATCACGATCATTACTGATATTATATTTTGTTTAGTTGAGCATCTTTTACATATTTGTCTTACAAATGAATAATATTTTAGAACAACACATATATTCCAAGTACCATTCAGGCGTTTGCGGGAAAGGCAATGCAAGTTATGAACGTTAAACATTCACGAGAGATTCAATATCCATCTGCCTCAAAAGTACAATATTAAAGTTGACATTACCCATTGTTGTTTCTTTAGTTGCTAGATTTAACGCCATTTTTCAGCACACAATAAGCTTATACATGGCGGCCTGTATACTTGGTGGACGAAGAACCCGGGGCCTTAGACCACTCGGTCGTTCGGGAACACCACAATGCTGGTCATTGCTGTAATTTCTATGTATTGTTACACTTTCATTCTAAGATTACCGGACGCTAAACTGTTTGAGCAGATGTATGTTTTAATGTATTCTACCTGTAGAAAATTTTATTTAGTTCAGTCAATTGTTATACAAAACAAAACCAATTGCAAAGGGCGTTTAAAGGTTGTACACTAGCTTAAACTTATTTGTGGCCAGTTAGGTATGCAAATGTGATGAACCTAACACACACACACACACACACACACATACACACACACACACACACAAATATATATATATATATATATATATATATATATATATATATATATATATATATATATATATTTGGGGGGGGGGCAAAACATACGTCCTTGCGTATAGCCGTTACCAAACTTACATCCTTGTGTATAGCCGTTACCAGACCTACGTATAGCCGTTACCAAACTTACATCCTTACGTATAGCCGTTACCAGACTTACATCCTTGTGTATAGCCGTTACCAGACCTACGTATAGCCGTTACCAAACTTACATCCTTACGTATAGCCGTTACCAGACTTACATCCTTGCGTATAGCCGTTACCAGACCTACATCCTTACGTATAGCCGTTACCAAACTTACATCCTTGCCTTTAGCCGTTACCAGACCTACATCCTTACGTATAGCCGTTACCAGACCTATATCCTTACGTATAGCCGTTACCAAACTTACATCCTTGCGTATAGCCGTTACCAGACCTACATCCTTACGTATAGCCGTTACCAAACTTACATCCTTGCCTATAGCCGTTACCAGACCTACATCCTTACGTATAGCCGTTACCAGACCTACATCCTTACGTATAGCCGTTACCAAACTTACATCCTTGCGTATAGCCGTTACCAGACCTACATCCTTACGTATAGCCGTTACTAAACTTACATCCTTGCGTATAGCCATTACCAGACCTTCATCCTTACGTATAGCCGTTACCAAACTTACATCCTTGCGTATAGCCGTTACCAGACCTACATCCTTACGTATAGCCGTTACCAAGCTTACATCCTTGCGTATAGCCGTTACCAGACCTACATCCTTACGTATAGCCGTTACCAAACTTACATCCTTGCGTATAGCCGTTACCAGACCTACATCCATACGTATAGCCGTTATCAGACCTACATCCTTACATATAGCCGTTACCAGACCTACATCCTTACGTATAGCCGTTACCAGACCTACATCCTTACGTATAGCCGTTATCAGACCTACATCCTTACGTATAGCCGTTATCAGACCTACATCCTTACGTATAGCCGTTATCAGACCTACATCCTTACGTTTAGCCGTTATCAGACCTACATCCTTACGTATAGCCGTTATCAGATCTACATCCTTACGTATAGCCGTTATCAGACCTTCAATCCGTACGTATAGCCGTTATCAGACCTACATCCTTACGTTTAGCCGTTACCAGACCTACATCCTTACGTATAGACGTTATCAGACCTACATCCTTACGTATAGCCGTTGCAAAACGTACGTAACCGAGCATTTGTTTGATAGGTACTATTCATCTGGCTATAAAAATGATACTATATTAATGTTATAAATCAGCGTAATCTAAATTTTGATATATTTGTTGTTGTTTGAGTTGCCGCCATTTGTCTGCGCATATATATATATATATATATATATATATATATATATATATATATATATATATATATATATATATATATATATATATGTGTGTGTGTGTGTGTGTGTGTGTGTGTGTGTGTGTCTTAGAGTGTTATGGTATCGTGGGTCTTAAAGTTAGCAATCGGCGAATGATTAACCTTCAAGATATGAGATATGTCCACCTGATGTCTTTTGCTGTATTAACATATATGTAATGTCTAGTTTATATCAGGTGATTGGTTATACGGTCGATAAACCGACCCCATGTAGTTTCCAGTTTATGCAAAGGGCGTTACTCTGATATCAGAGAAACAGAGAACAAATATCTTTACGATGGCATATATTTGTCCTAATCTTAGTATAGTGATGTATATGCTGCACAAAAAGTTTGAAAAGTGGATGCTACTTCAGTGGGTCTCGTTATGCTACCTGTATCCTCCAACAACAGAAATTTATCTGCGAGAATTAAAACAATGCATATGTACTCACATGTGACCGAGGATGGTGCCATGATTGTCGGTGAGAATGGACACACCAACATAAGCATGAAAGTATATGTCCATCAAAGACTGTTTAAATAAAAATTGCAACCAAATATAGTAAATCGTGTACAACAAAGTCAACACCTGTCAATTGCGAAAGCAGCCAGAAAAAGAAAAGAAAAAGACATTAACAGGGTTCATAGGTTTTTGAAGGTCTTTGACAGTTTGTGAAAAAATAAAGTAGCATTTTCAAGGCCTACAAAGTTTGTGGAAATCAGCAAATTAATACGAGGTCTTTTAAAGTTTTTGAAAATTGAAATACACACAAATTTAATTTCTTTCCATGATCACAAATAAAATTATCCAAGACTGTAAGATTCGGATGTAGTCGAGTTTTCCTGGTTTCTTTCTTTCCGTTCAGTTCGTTTTCGTCCATTTCGTCTATAAACAATCTATCTAGTATTATCCATTCGATGTTTTCTCATATAACACAACCTGTATATGTTTTGGAAATCTATGTGTGTGGTCTTTTGAAAGTTGGGGAAATGTCTGCATTTATCAGTCAGAATTCTGTTTGAAGCCTGATTAACAAATCCTTCATATTTTGACTCTTATTTTTTTCTATCATAGATTGGATGTCTTCCGTTTTCACAAATATAGTAATCACGTGATCTTACTCTTGCATTTGATTTTATCAGACGACAAACAGGTTAGCCGATTCGTTACAGCCATTTAAAGA
The DNA here is from genome assembly GCA_029339505.1 of Unio delphinus. Lineage (NCBI taxonomy): Eukaryota > Metazoa > Mollusca > Bivalvia > Unionida > Unionidae > Unio > Unio delphinus. The sequence goes on along the minus strand of JAQISU010000074.1, from coordinate 1,035,753 downwards.
AGACAAAAGTTTAATTTAAAAAAATAGCCTGCGGCCATGTTTTTAAAAAGTAAAATTCTTGGACGCAGTTTTAAAATAGTGCTATCGCCAGAAGTTCCAACATTTTCCCCGACATAAAATTGGTTATGCAGGACTACTAACGAATGATCAACCAGTGTATATATGACAAGCACACAATGGGTGGCGCTGTGCAAAACATTACTGAAAATTTGGAAAACCGTGATACCAAAGATCCTGTGATATCGTAGGAACCTATCATTCATAGTGGACAGTAAAACTGGTGGATGACGAACCCTGGGAAGCCCGGTATGAACCATAAACCCATGCAAAGCTACATGCAACCTTTCTTCATATACTAGTATGTTTGATCTGGACCTCTCATTTACATGAATATTAAATGGTCAAGTACTTAAATGAATTTTAGTCGGGATTTTAAGGATGGGAGTATGGTAACAGACAGACTGACGAACGGACAGTTTGAGTGTATCACAATATCCTCTATGTTTTAAAAAGTTGTTGGGATAAATGTTTCATATTGGTATTCGTAAAAAAAAAATGAAATGGTTCTATTAAAGGTATTTGGAACGAAGGCATAAGGATTTTTACTTTAATTATATTCACTAATTGTAGAAATTTGAGCCGTGCTGACAGACGAATAAAATGATGTAGTAGATTCTATTTATGTCAGGCCTGAACCACTTATGGGATACATTTAATGATATAGTTTTGTGTTTACGGCACAGAAGCACGTACAGTGGCAGTATCAAATAAAGTAACTTGTCCTTGGAGATACCATGGTAGCTGATATGGTCTGATCAGATCACCTGATGGTGGCGATTACGTCACTCTTGCCACTGAACCTACGCAAATCCTTAAATTTAATAGATAACTCATGCAATTGTCAATGCCCATTCTCAATCGAGATTCAGTTATCAGCGATAGAATGCATTTAAACACCTTTAGTTTTTTTTCTAAAAGTAGCCATATTTAGCAGAAAGTTAGAAACAACATAAAGTGTTTTGTAATTTTTCATTTTTAGATGTATACTAAACATGCTACAAATTTATGAATTAACTATACCTATCTGCATGTTTGTATGTCTGTATGTATTCATGTTTTTGTCTATGTTTGTTTGCGTTACAGATGGATTACTGTTTGCTTGTGTAAAAAAATATGGTGCTTGTTTGTGTTTTGTTTCTTGATACCACAAAATTATTGAGAACTGGTACGTTAAAGAAAAATTTAAATTCACATGTTAAGATACGTTGAGGTAAAATTCCCACCGAGTGTATATTTGTATATCATAAAGTGGAACATTTAGTACATTGTTTGATAACATAGTTTTTGGATATGGAAGATGAGATTCCTGAAAGGCAATTCAAAAAATATGTTGTCTTTCAGTTAACGATAAATCCAATGTAATATGCCTGAATTATGAAAAGCGTACGCTATAAGTCCTTGTCAATAGTTCTCGTGCAACTTTTTTAGTTAGTTAGTCCGCATCATTTATTCTGGGACGCAACGCTTCGCAGTTTCTGTAGAATTTATGTTTTCATGGGGCGGGATTATTGACACTGCGCCCAACCCAAGCCTGGAGGACCAGATGCTGGGTTTTGTCAGTAATCTTCCCCAAAACCTTGCCCGGCTTTAAACTGTCAAGGGTCTTGACCAGATGCTGGGTTTTGTCGGTCCTCTTCCCCAAAACCTGCCCGGCTTAAAACTGTCAAGGGTTTTGATCATATGCTGGGTTTTGTCAGTAATCTTCCCCAAAACCTTGCCCAGCTTTAAACTGTCAAGGGTCTTGACCAGATGCTGGGTTTTGTCGGTCCTCTTCCCCAAAACCTGCCCGGCTTAAAACTGTCAAGGGTCTTAACCAGATGCTGGGTTTGGTCAGGCCCCTCCCCCAAAACCTGCCCGGCTTGAACCTGCCAAGGGTCTAAACCGACGCCGGTATAGCCTTCAGGATTGTTGGGACAAGCAAGCCTCGACACAACCACTAAGTACAAGCACAAGGGGAGTTCACCCGGATTTTACTAAAAGCTAAACGTTTCAGTATGCTGTTCATTTTGACATAAAATCAATAAACAAAGAAGATTGTACTATGTAGTTTACTTTAAAGAATGTCAGCTATTTTTAAAAATCTATAAAGTTTTTATACAATGAACTTCTTAGAGGTCAACCGCTGTAAGGTCTACGCCGATACCGTTGTTATACCAATTGCTGCTTCTGTTTTTTAAATAAATGTTGTTATATAAATTCTCAGCAATCGTTCGTCAGAAATAACAATTTCTTTTCACTATTTCAGAAGTTATATTATAATATCATTTTGTGTAGTTTTATACTGATATACTACGTCAAACTTTTAGTTTGCGTTTTGTAGTTACCAAAACAATAGTATAATGTATAGGTGGTAATCCCATTGTTCAGGTACAGAAGTTATCAGCATCAATTGCCAATTTCACGGTAACCACCTCAAGGTCACAAATCGCAGACAACGGTTTTCCAGAATGTCAGTCATCTTGCGTGGATTATTTTAATGAAACCGTCGACAGATTGCAGGATATGAGAAAGAATTGCATCCGCAAACTTTTATCCAAGTCGTTGGTTATTTCAGTTTTAAAGTACACACAGGGCTATCGGATTTGACAGTATGGTCTTAGCACATTAATATAATTGTTTTCCTTCACAGGCGTTTTTTTACGTCACTGGCATTTACCTGTTACGTCATATAAAGATGTACCGCAGTACAGCTACAGGTCCTTTTTTTTAAAAAATTGTATATTGATTGACATAAAAATTTTATTGATAGAATCAAATAAACAAAAATATGTTATAACTAAATATTCAGAACTTTTTTTTTTAAGAAAGCAGTGTGGTCCTAGGAGTAAGAATTTCCACGATTTGAAGTAGATATAAGGAAATATTTGGGCGAGTACAATTGAAACATGCGACTGTTGGGTGGGTGGGTGGGTGGGGCGATTCAAAATTATTCCACTTCACAAAAGTAATGAATAATTAATAAAATAGTTAATAATGAAAGTAAAATCTTTTTGTTATGTATTTTAAGGCAAACTCCTTCCATTTTGGGTGCATTTGTGTCTACATTATATATAACGTGATTAACAGCTGCATTAGTACGTCGATATAATGAAGTTAAGAAATTCTGCAATATTTTCAAGGCAGTGGCTATCTGCAAATTCATATTGTAACTATAATGATTCAGACTGTGTATTTTGTAAAATTATTACGATTGTCGCAAGGAGACTTTTTCGCTCATTAACACATTTGTTGTGCTAATTGATACTGTGCACTTTTGTGCAGTTGGCAATACTGCAGAACCAAGACGGAATGGTCCAACGTAACGTTGTAACGTCATTAAACATATTGTAATGACCGAATTTGCATAAAAACGTTTGTTTTCTATTCTTGGTTTGTTTGGGAGGGGGGGGGGGGTACCGGTATGTTTTTTTCTTTGTTTCTCCTTTTTTTTCTTTCTTGTTTTGGTTTCTTGTTGATGTTTCGCTGCATTAAGAATTGAATCTTTATGTGCTGACAAGTTTGCAGTCTACTTTTGTAACAGACATTGCACCTAAATTTTGATTGTTGTTTAATTTCGGTTTGTAATAGATACGAATCAATGCCTGATTGCTTCATCGTTTTCAGAAATGATATTGACCAAGATGAAATTAAAATCGCTACATACACTTTAACCATTGTATGTAATTAAGATCTGAATAATATTGTACATTGTGTCTTTGATCTGAATAATATTGTACATTGTGTCTTTAATCTGAATAATATTGTACATTGTGTCTTTGATCTGAATAATATTGTACATTGTGTCTTTGATATTGTACATTGTGTCTTTGATATTGTACATTGTGTCTTTGATATTGTACATTGTGTCTTTGATATTGGCGACAGAATATCAGATAGCAGCAGGATATACTTGTTCAGTCACAGACAATTTGCATGATTCGTGTGGAAAACTAATTATCATAAAGGTAATATTTGAAACCTATTTTTTGGTAATCGCGGTTCAGTTTTGCTCATTTTTGTTGCGCTTTCTCATTGATTATATAAACGTGTTCTTGAGGGTCAACAATCTTGATACACTTAATGATCTATTCATATTGAGAGAGAGAATAATTATATATATATATATATATATATATATATATATATATATATATATATATATATATATATATATATATATATATATATATACAGGTCTAAAAAATATACACAAGGGTATATATACTTCTTAAATAAAACAAGAAAGTAGTTCCAAAGCGAGATTGGCGCTGTGGAATTAAAAGTGGTGTCAATGATGTGGCTATATGGTTTTTCTTCCACTGATTTTTTTGATTATCTCATTATGAAGAAGAAAAAAAACACACACATGCATATATATATATATATATATATATATATATATATATATATATATATATATATATATATATATATATATATATATATTAAGAAAGAGGTGTAAATGTCCATGTACCAGTTCATATAAACATATAAATATTTTTTATTCGTATTTAATTCCTTCAAGCGCTATCGCAACATCTCATCGATGATTTTGAGTTAACGTACATTATACTTTAAATTATCTTTGTAAACAAATAATTTGAAGTCATTGTTTTGTCATGTACGTCATTGCTTATATGTTGAGATGTAAACAGCACCATCATAACAAAATATTTCAAAGAATGACACAATAATTAAACAGACCACTCGGACGCAAAGCAGTTTAAACAAACTGATTCAGTTGTTGTGAGCTGACCAAGTTTTATGCAATGTAATTGGATATAAACGATCACGTGACATGTTTTATACTATATTTTGTACATATCGGTTCATTCTGTGGATGGGGCCCTGAGTGGTCTAAAGCACTCTCCGTTACGGATCACTGCCATCTCACCTCTTTCTGTGTGAGTTCGAGTCTCAGATTCGGTCAATGTGGATATGTGGGAAAGCTTGCCAGTAGCTTCTCTTGGGTCGGTGATTTTTTTCTGGAAATTTACAAGGTTCTTCCTCCATTATTAATACTGGGCGCCATGTATCGTGTGCTGACAAATGGCGTCAAACAATACAACAAAAACATTCTGTGGACTAATTTCTGTCCCCAATTAGTTTCCATTGCACTTTTAGGTGAAGCATTATCCATGTAAACACCATACACTATAATAATAACAATTCCTTTATCCCATTCTACCCCATCCGTGTGATGTAAGATAACAATTTGCAACCCCATATAGAATCGCCGTTTAGAAGTTGAAAAAGTATCATGTCACCAGTAGTTCCTGTACTCCAGCAGTCATTAATCTAGCCAAACAAAGCGTATGTCAAGCGTTACGAGCCAGCTAGTTAAATCACAGCATTTTTTAATATTTTTTTTTTTTTTTTTTTGGCGTGTTGCGTTGACAATGTTTCACCAGCTGGTATTAAGACCGTGGTCACTGGTCATAAGTTGTGGGAGCAAACGGACATGATTTCGGTTTTGAAAGATCGACATTAGTATAAAAAAGAAGAACGAATGTCAAAACAACAGGTGTCGAACACACACTTAATAATGAAAAATGCAAATAGACTAGTAAGAAAAACGAAAACAAACAAATAAGCAAAAACAAAACAAGAAATATACGGAGTGACAAAATTTCCTCAGTTCATTGCTATGACCGGCTCTGACACTGCCCTAAAATACAGTCATTGACCCTTGGCTAGTCAAAATGGGGTACGTTTCTTCGATGCAATGAGAAGTTATTGAAAGAAAACTGCGACCTACCTAAACTAATGCTTTGTTGATGAGATCAATTATTTTAACGACATAAAGGAGGAAATTTGGAGTTATAAGGATGAAATAAATGATCATGGGTGGATATTTACCGAAATGTAAACAATAATCTAAAGGAACAAAATAATACAGAGTGATAAAAATTCCTTAGATTACCCCCATGACCCATTTTGACATAGGACCCTCTCTATCATATTATATAAAAAGAGAAGGTTCGTAACTTCCAAATACTTAGTTCCGTCCATGACCCTCGATTTCATTCTGCTATTTCCGTATTTAAAAGCACATGACCATTCTCCATGTTTTTTTTTTACTCTTGAGATATGTTTCTATTCATCAAGCCATCGATGACTTTTCTACGTTGTACCAAGCTGAAGTTTCGGCTTCGAAACGTGCGATTTTCGCGAATTTTTCCTCTTGGGACAAGTGCAAACTCATGTGACAACCGGTGAAAAGAACTACAAGTACCATGCTTGCGATTCTACATGAGTTTTTTTTAATTACAGAACAGTGGTAAATGCAAAAGTAAGTTTATACTTACTATTAACTCGTTTCAACTTTAGGAATCTTATTCAATGGAAAAATTAGACATTTTCTATTTAACTGCACAAAAAGTAAACAATCGACTCTTATTTTCAAAACATTTAAACTGTGAGGCACACACGTCAACGCCGAAATATGATTGACTCAAAAGGTTTTACTTAAATAACATCCATGCATAAGATACATAAATATGTTCAGTTAATCGCAGGTTTTGGAATTCAGTTTGGCACAACGTAGAAAATGATGGCTTGATGAATATAAAAATATCTCGGGAGTCAAATATAGTATGATAGAGAGGGTCCTATGTCAAAATGGGTCGATGGGTGGGGTAGCCTAATGTATTTTAGTCACTCTGTATGATTTTGTTCCTTTAGATTGGTGTTTTTCTTTTCACATAAAGCCCGCGTCGAACGCATGTTGATGAAATATATATATATATATATATATATATATATATATATATATATATATATATATATATATACACACACACACACACACACACACACACACACACACACACACTTCGATATAAACGACAGTCCACTCAAAAGCTCTAGAATCCATTCGAATTACCTGGAGTTCATATTAAACGAAACCCGTAACATGAAAGAGAATAATTGATGATCCAGTCTTGATACGTACAAGGACTAATATATCCATTTCTCACCCATGCGACAGAGAAATTTAGCTGTTTTGCTGGCCTTACTTTTCATATCTCAGTCTGGTTGTCTTAGATCGTCTCAGTTTTGGTGTCCATGCTCTAGGATCTTCGCTTGAAAAAAAAAAAGAAACCGTTGTTGACATCTTCTGTGCCTGACGGAATTGTTAAAAAAAATCAAAAAACGAAAACAGATTAACAAAAGGTGATTCGCCCATAAAACAACTTATAGTTTCTCCAACTTTGATAATACACCATACAGTACATTATGAAAGAGGCAGGCAGACACACACACACACACACACACACACACACGCACACACACACATTCTAGCTATTTTGTATTATATTAGAAAGTGTAGTTCGTTTCACATAGCACGGCGATTTTTATCATATATATAACTCAGTAATGTTGTTGTAAATACTTAGTGTAAATCGAATTAGATATTGGGCTACACATAAGATGGAATTATCTGCTGCGTGGAACGAACCATAACAGAACACATTGTTCCAGACATAAATGACTACAAAAATTCAATCTCTCCCAAGAGTTACAGCAAAGACGGCAGCAACCAGAAATATGTTAGATTAAATTGGCTTCCTCAGATTGTATCAAACACCCACAATCTACCTCAGATTATATAAAACACCCACAATCTACCTCAGATTGTATCAAACACCCACAATCTACCTCAGATTGTATCAAACACCCACAATCTACCCCAGATTGTATCAAACACCCACAATCTACCCCAGATTGCATCAAACACCCACAATCTACCTCAGATTGTATCAAACACACACAATCTACCTCAGTTGAATCAGACGCTACAAATGAGAACTCCCGCACTTACCAGTCAGGCCAGTCAGGGTGGTTCATTCATCAGTCCACAAGAAACGTTACATATCATTGCACTAGTAATATCAATACTTGCCGTTTTTAAGGATATAAAATATAAATATCCAAAAATGTCACGAATTATAAATCTCTTCAGTCACTACACAATGTGTTTGAATTGAACCCGGTACCCGTGCCTACCTAAAATTGTTTCCAAATTAAAACCGATGAAACTTAAAAGTTAACTTATTATTTTCAAATAACATTCATAGATTAAATATGATAATACGGTATTAATATCAAACACATTATCTTCCTATTTTCTCATGCGTAGAACGTACGTGCATAGGTTCGACAAGTCGCCTCATTGTCGTCATTGATATATTCGCATTAATGCACTGTGTTTACACAACAATAGCACGTGGCTCCAGTCGCTCAACCTTCAATACTTCCATGACGTAACAATAATGACTTTTTGTTTTATTTTTTTCTTGGAGTGGCATATAAGGCCAGATTCTAGTTTGATAATTGTTCATATTTTCATCAAAGAATATAAGACATGATGAACTTGATATAAAGTAAGAGGCAATTATAGTTCCTGATTAATACGTGTTGAATCTGATTACTCTGTTACAATCATACATGTTTTTTTATTATTAGTTTAATCTGGACAAAACTGGTTAAGAACAATAACATACGTCGGTTTTGTACAAAGATAAGGAAACCCCAGTTGCGCAACTACAAATGATGTAACCCTGCGACTGGAATTTCCTAGTCTTGCTGCTAACCTAAACACATATTCAATTAGTCATACATACATACATACATACATGCATGCATGCATGCATGCATGCATGCATGCATGCATACATACATACATACATACATACATACATACATACATACATACATACATACATACATACATACATACTGTAAAGGTTACGTTGCTTCCCTTTTTGGAGTGGGGTGCTTCCAATTTATTTAAATTAATACAGAGACCCACACTGGCTCGTTTTTGTCAGAAATTGAAGTAGTGATAGAGAGATGCAAAGCTCTGAGCCCCCAGTCGGCGATGCCGACATTTAAATTAATGAATACACAAACTGAAATTTTAAATAACAGCAATTTAATATAATTAAAACAGTAATCTCTCAAATACAGTTCAGCTACTATCATATCACTCAACCAAATGACGGCCTAGTTCATCCTTTGAATTAGTGTGTGAAATTTTCCCTTCTGTCCTGAGTCCTACTCATCTCATCTATATGTTTCTTCTCTTTTCGTTTGTCTCCCTCCGTTATCCCTTCAACTTCTCCCTCTGTCCTTCCTTCTCTATTGTGTCTCCCGGAGACTCGGACCACAGCTGGGATAATTCCCTCTAGTCCCTAAAACGTCCTTCTAACTTCTCTTTTGTCTCCCAGAGACTCGGACCACAGCACTGATTACTTCCCTCTGGTCCCTAAAACTTCGTCTCTTTTGTTTCTCAGAGACTCGGACCACAGCACTAAGTACTTCCCTCTGGTCCCTAAAAGCTTCTAAAGAATACATACACGGACATTAGCAAAGCATATTCTTTTTGCTACGTAACTCACACTAACATTAATATCATCAGATAGGCCATTACCTTTTTTTTGGTGACGCATTCGTGCACATCAAAATACACATTCTCCCTCTAAATATATATATATATATATATATATATATATATATATATATATATATATATATATATATATATATATATATATATATATATATATATATATATATATATATTCTCAATCTTATAATATACAAATAATATCATATAATCAGACGCATTTCTGTACATTGTACTTCAACGAGTGCACAGAGATATGAACATCCATGCTCTGATATATCAATACACACGATACTTCTACAAGAATACACAAATAGGCAACTTCCTATACTAATGATGCACACTGCAACTTGATGCAAAGTTTATAATTCGATTCAACATTTGCAAATCTATATCAAATGAATACATGCATGAGGTTACTATGAATTAACCTAATAGCGAATTACAATATTAATTCTACACATCACATTGCTCATATCTCAAAATACGCACGATTATCAAACACTACGAATGAATCAAACTACAATCGTTATTTTATATACTCAAAATTTTGACGAGCCCTTGTTCAAGACAATAAATCGCCACTTACCTGTGAATAAGGTTACGTAACTGACATTGGCAAAAAATAAACCGCGCGTCTCGGTTTTATGGCTGGACACCTCAGACATTTTGCCGGCGAGAAATTATAGCTTCAAGGTTTAACATACCCATGTTAAAATCTGGTTTCTTGTGTTACATGACGCATACATACATGCACGCACGCACAGACAGACAGACATACAGACAGACATACTGTTTAGAGAATTTATTTTCGAAGTCGATGTAGCACAAGGCGCCACGTGGAAAGCTTGTTTCAGAATCTCAGAAGCTCTCCGTCATGTCTGATCGGTGTTCTCCCTCGCCATATGTATCAACAATACGGTTATTATGGGATAAGGTGTTGTACAGCAGATATCACACTCGATAGCATTCCCCATGAGGTCGTGAATATGTTATGTTATCTTGGTTCTACACTGATCGACAGGCCTGTCACCTGAAAAGGAGATCAACCCGTTTTTGAAAGGTGTCAACGGCCATCGACAGGTTCTCGGAACGTGTCTGAGAGAACAACAAACCTGCTCTCAGTACTGAGATGCTCACCTACCAGGTCTGCATCCGCAGTATCCTGGATGTGAAACATGGACTCCTTACTGGTGTAATGGTGCCATATTCAGTTGAGATAATTTTGCAATGCATTCCGTCGTGGTCAGATTGACATCTTAACACTGAATATGCCGTTCGCCAGAAATTGTTGACTGCGATGGATGGAATATGTTTTGTTTGGGGTATGAATTAAATGTTAATTAGAGTACGTTCGATAACAAATCATAACAGTCCGATTAATATGTTGGTATAAGGTCATGAAGTTGTAACTAATAATAAAAATAATAATAATAATAATAATAATAATAATAATAATAATAATAATAATGAGGACTTTGTATAGTGCCTAATCTTTAGATGCTCTAAGCGCTTTACAACATCAATAATGATATGAATAAAAAAAAAAAAAACACCATGAAGTTGGAAGGAAAAAATGCTGAAAATATTTAAGGTAGGAAACATTTTTAGGTCTTTAAGTTTGTTCTTGCAATCCAAAAAGGTGAGTTTTAAGAGCACTATTGAAAGGGACATGAGCTCAGACAAACCAGAACAACTTTTAGGAAAACTTGGATCATTTAAAACATGTGTCAGAAAACGATATAAGAAGTTATTAATACAAGCTTTGGTTATTAAGATATTAATACAAATTTTGGTTATTAAGTTATTAATACAAGTTTTTGTTATTAAGTTATTAATACAAATTTTGGTTATTAAGTTGTTAATACAAGTTTTGGTTATTAAGTTATTAATACAAATGTTGGTTATTAAGTTATTAATACAAGTTTTGGTTATTAAGTTATTAATACAAGTTTTGGTTATTAAGTATTAATACAAGTTTTGGTGGTTAAAGAAAGTAATACTGATTGGCTAAGCTCAACGGGGGTGGGGGGTGGGGGTGGATGTGCGTGTCCAAACGGAATTCAGGCCTTTAAGAAATTCGAGTCAGAATTTAGTTCCGATAATTAGTAAATATTACTATTCTTGTTAATTTGTCTTAAGGGCCCTTTTCGGCAAGTGAGGGATGCGAAAGGATAGAGATTCGACTTCATTGAAAGGTGCGAGTCTCGAATGAAGTACAAGGAAATTGTAGAATGTAGTTCCATACTGTATTGGAACAGTGGAAAATGATGACCTGACAAGCAAGGAGAGAGAGAGAGAGAGAGAGAGAGAGAGAGAGAGAGAGAGAGAGAGAAGAGAGAGAGAGAGAGAGGGAGAGAGAGAATTGGACAAGATCGGAAACCTGGGTGATTCTGGCATGCCCGCGATTTTATTTCGAAGAGTCACTCGATCATATGATCATACGATGAAATTAGTCCTATCTGCATAACAAAAACCAGAAGAGCTAATTGAATTCGCACAAATCTAGCAACGCTATTTCTTAAAGAAGCGTATCATTCAAATATCATGTTCAGTTCCATTTTGATTATGTAATTGATTGCTATTTTTGCATACGGTGACTTTGTATCTCTGCTCAGAGCACTGTTGTTGTTGTTGTTGTTGATAATTATAGGGTTCAACGCCTTTCCTCAGTACAGGACAGGCTATACATGGCGGCCAGCAGTATAAATGGTGGAAGAAGAACACGGTGAAAATCCCAGTAAAACCACCGACCTACGAGAAGCTACCGGCAAGCTTTCGCACATAACCACATTGACCGAATCCGAGACTCGAACATACGCGGACAAAGGCGAGATGGCAGTGATCCGTAACGGGGAAAGCTTTAGACCACTCGGTTACTCGGGGCTCCTGAGATTACTGTTATTACATCTATTAATTTCATATTTTATGTTATTAGTTATTCGATCCGGCCAATAACACTGTGTTAGATCATCTCAATAGCGATAACCAAACAACGTAGGAAGTGGGAGATCTCACACATTATCTCATCACCACCTTATGACAACTGCAGAAGAAACTTCAACACTCTCAACCTTTGCTGCTTGCTTCACATCCATGCTGCAATATGGAAGAACAAGGTCACCAATGAGGACGTCCTTGCCCAGGTGAATCTACAAAGCATTCCTGCTATCATCAGACAGAAACGGCTGCACTGTACAGACACGTGCACAGAATGCAAGATGTGTGCATCCCAGAGGATATGCTTTACACCGAAGTTGTCAATGACCAGCATGATATCACAATCAGCATTGAAGAAATTGAATCATTGACAAGCAGCAGAAACAACTGGTGTCGTATGCTCCCTGTTAGAGTGTAATCTCAAAACAAGCAGTAGCTGCACGGACCACACAGAACTGTGTCGGCTAGGCTTTTCCTATAACAAAACACTGTTAACACTTTTGGATAAATTAAGAAGTCATCACAAAATGGCTACTGCATATCCGTCGTCATACTCCGATAGACGGATGCCAGTTGACATCTACGAGATATCACTTGTACACTATTAGAATCCATAAAGTTAAATATATGCTTATTATTATTCATTAAATATTGTACAGAACACTGAAATATTAAAGCGTGACTAACCAATTAACCAATATACACGTCATTAGAGTTGTCTCTTCCTGAGAACGTCACAATTAGCTAACTGAATAACTTGAAATAAATATTCAGTAGTTATGTACAGCTGTTATATACTTCTTAAGGAAAATAGGCTCATTTTGTCGTCGTAGGTTGTCTTTCGTAAACTGGCGGTATCATCGGTATGGTATACCGTTTTATTTCAGATGACGAGAATTTAAAATCTCATTGTATTTAGGAGTGTTGGCATTCAGGGAAGATATGTCGTATGATTTATGATTATACGAGATATTGGTCGGGGAATTCCAAATATGTTCCATCGTCGCAAGCAATGGGCGACAATACGCTTCGATCCTTTTTCATAATGCTTTTTGTTCCATACTCCTTGCATACCTCATTAGTCGTGCACATTGGCCTACGTTGCTGACTACGTATAACCTGTGGTAATTCTTCCCGTCTAGCGGCATATCTTCACAGAATTCCGTAACATATATTTATTTATATTGTGCAGGTCACATGTAATGTTTCTAGCATATATGTGTACATTAATTGGCAGACTTAAATATTATACGTTGCAAATTTTAAAATGCAGCTTGTTCATCTTGTAATTAATTTAAGCACCCCACCCCCCCCCCCCCATCACAAAATTAATAAATAAAGCATGAATTAACTTATGCACACACCAATCTCATACATTGCTATTTATCTCATTTCAGAAAAGAATTTTAAAAAATGAAAGTATGCATATAAACATTCTTATATGCATTGTATTAAATGAATTTAAGAAAATGAAATTATGATAATCAGAAAACTGAGGCATCTTCTCCAACAGGTGCCTAAATTGAGATTCCAGACAGACAGAGACTAATGATCCACGTCGACACGTGTTTAGCGTACGTAGTCAGCGTAGACAGTGCTATAATATGAATTGCATTTTACATCAGAATCTGACTCGTTCAGCAATGTTATGTATTTATAAGCAATGCGACCTGTTGACATCAAGGTAACTAGCAATTATTGTCCAAATCACGATATATACAGATTTAATAATAATGAAGATTTTATCCTAATTCGTTTTATTAAAATTTTTGTTGTTCAGCTTTGGGAATTAAAACGGACTCATCAGGCTAGATATTGCTATGCTGTATGTAAATTACTCTTCCATGGCTTTGTGATGACCGGTCGTTAAACATGCTGCATACAATTATGTTTTGTTCTAGACCGATCAATAAATAAACTTTTTGACAGCATAGCTGTTGCCGGCGTTGTAATTGGTGTAGGTATCAACATTCTTATACTAAGCTTCATCCGATTCCTCTTAAATATGAAATGCTGAAGTTTAATGCGTGTATTCATATTTAGGGTCATAAATGTATCCCTTGCAATAGTAGCCAAGGTGACCTACTTTTGTCAGAAAAGGGTTGAGGCTAAAAATGGGGTTAAAAGATCAATCATTCGCGGAGCTTGCGAGACGGTATTTTGCAGAATTCTCGTTAGCGAGGTAATTTTATGTTTTGGGGGCAGACATTATTTCTGTAAGAAAATTTCGCGTTGATTTTACACATGTAACATGTCTCTTATCAGAGTCTGTCTGTTTGTTCTTTGTACTATTTCATGTACATTTCCCAAGGACGCAGAAGTAGTTCTTGTCATCTGCGCTCCGCCTCAGACAACACATCAATGTAACATTTGTCCGTCCATGATGATTTTCTTTACGTTTTTCTTTGTCTTCTCATTTTAAACGTTACTTCAAAACCTTAAAGAGAAACCAAAGATTCGTAGATAAAATTGAATCGTCCAAAATGATGTTTCTTGAATTCTGTTAAGTCCTGATTTGGTTTTCATGGTAGCCAGCGTTCTTTTCAAACATTTAGATCACATAAATGCACAATATTGATATAATTTTTATTATGTTTTGGCCCAACTACATGCTGTATGTAACGGAGAAACGATGACACGCAGTTGTGGAAAACAAAAGCCAAACAATTCCGTTAACTTGTTTAATTTTACATTGAAAATATACTTTAAAATATTGCTCAGTATAAATTAGAGATAAGTGCATAACAGAATTAATTAAAAAAATTATTTCCGAATCGGTTTTACAGCATTTGAATACCTTTCTTGATTGTACCGATCATGTATGCACGTGCTCACTTGTACCTGTGAGCTGTCTCATAATCTTTGAATCTTTGATTGAAAAATTATTCAAAATTGTGTTGAATACATTACTGCTAAAGGTATTTATCAGCGTTGAAATTATGCCCTATGGACAAATTCGCAACAATTGGGGAACGTTGCATCAAGGAATACATTGTATTCTTTGTGTGTAATGTCGTAACACAATACTCTTGCTACTTTGTTAATCCAGGATGAGTTTAGTACTTGGTTAAGATTTAGCTGTTCCCATAGGTCTAACGGAATATATTGTTTTCTTTCAAAATATATTATTTTGTTGATTAAGTAGTGTTGCTGCTGTTGTCGTACAAAACCACAATTCTGACAGATTTACAATCTAATTACTCAAGTAAACACGCAGCACATTGTAAGCAGAATCGCTACGAAAAAGGTTAGACATTCGTTTCAGAGAATGAAAACATGTACAAGGTATATTGCGATAACAATTAAGACTTGTTTCAATTTGTCAGTGGTATTGAATTATTTTGGACGCAAAAAGAATTGAATTCTCTTGTAACACAATGGCATTAAATTTACATGAATACAAGGGTATTGAATTCCCTCGAAAACAGTGGCTCAAGGCAATTGTCCGGTAATGTGGTTCTGTAAAAAAGATTCAGCTTCATTAGACTATCCGAAGGATAAAGACGCAACGGTGAGATACTAATGAGCAGTGGTAAAGAGGCAACGGAGAGACACTAATGAGCAATAGTAAAGAGGCAACGGAGTGACACTAATGAGCAATGGTAAATAGGCAACGGAGAGACACTAATGAGCAATGGTAAAGAGGCAACGGAGTGACACTAAATGAGCAATGGTAAAGAGGCAACGAAGAGACACTAATGAGCAATAGTAAAGAGGCAACGGAGTGACACTAATGAGCAATGGTAAATAGGCAACGGAGAGACACTAATGAGCAATAGTAAAGAGGCAACGGAGTGACACTAATGAGCAATGGTAAATAGGCAACGGAGAGACACTAATGAGCAATGGTAAAGAGAATGAGCAATGGTAAAGAGGCAACGGAGTGACACTAATGAGCAATGGTAAAGAGGCAACGGAGAGACACTAATGAGAAAACGTACAGAGGCAACGGAGTGACACTAATGAGCAATGGTAAATAGGCAACGGAGAGACACTAATGAGCAATAGTAAAGAGACAACGGAGTGACACTAATGAGCAATGGTAAATAGGCAACGGAGAGACACTAATGAGCAATAGTAAAGAGGCAACGGAGTGACACTAATGAGCAATGGTAAATAGGCAACGGAGAGACACTAATGAGCAATGGTAAAGAGGCAACGGAGAGACACTAATGAGCAAACGTAAAGAGGCAACGGAGTGACACTAATGAGCAATGGTAAATAGGCAACGGAGAGACACTAATGAGCAATGGTAAAGAGGCAACGGAGTGACACTAATGAGCAATGGTAAAGAGGCAACGGAGAGACACTAATGAGCAATAGTGAAGAGGCAGCGGAGTGACACTAATGAGCAATGGTAAAGAGGCAACGGTGAGACACTAATGAGCAATGGTAAAGAGGCAACGGAGAGACACTAATGAGCAATGGTAAAGAGGCAACGGAGAGACACTAATGAGCAATGGTACAGAGGCAACGGAGAGACACTGATGAGTTATGGTAATGAGCATGATATAATTGTACGTTTCTTTGACATTTCGCATTCCAAATTTGTCCAGGATTTAATGGAGTTTCATTGAAATCCTGACACTGTACCTTGAATCAGTAAACAAGACTGAATTCTAGACATTGTACAATGGTTTCGTATACAGGGGTAAAAAAGCTGGTATAGACTTACCCAAAAATCAATAAAAGGATTGTGTAGGACCGCTCCGGTGGCCTAATGGTTAGAGTGTCAGACTCAGATGCGGATGGTCGTGGGTTCGATCTCTGGTTGAGCCATACCAAAGACTTATAAAAATGGTATTAACAGCCTCGCCAGGCGCTCAACATTAAAAGGTTAGTGTTAAGACTGTTCAGCCTGGTGTCAGGATAATGTGACTGAGTGGGACATGATGCTACATGTCTGCCGCATGATGCCCAGGTGCTAGACATCACTATAAACAGTCACACTGCAGATATCGTAGCGACATGACTGAAAAATTGTTAAAGCTACGTTCAAAATCCAAATCACAGACTCACGAATACACGCACACACATACACGCGCGCGAATAATTGTGGCAATGTGAAAGATTCTGATGACAGGTGATTCTTTTATGTCACTGAATCTGTTCTAAATACAGCGTAGCAGCGTACTGAATGGCAGCGAAAGAAAGATAATAATAATAATAATAATAATAATAATAATAATAATAATAATAATAATAATAATAATATTTATTATTATTATTATAAAGACAACGCTAATAATAATAATGATACTAATAATAATAATGACAATTATAATAATAACAACAACAATAATGGTAATAATAATAATAATAATAATTTGAAACCATGATCATTCAGCAGACAAGTACAGAGGCCATGTAGATAGAAACTCATTCGCATTTTAGACACTCCATATATATCCCACTATTTGTTCATATGATATCACGTAATTACAGTCATGAATTCGTCGAGACATTTAAAACTGATTCAAATGATGTAGTTTTAATCTTACCTAAAACCGATGATTCAGCATTCAATTCAGTCAGAATTTTATAGTTTCTGTGTACAGGAAGGGTGTCAAGTAAATGATTGAACAATCTCGATTTTATTGGTAGGTATCTTTACGTTCATGAAAATTGCAAGGTATTCAATTTTTGCTGGTCATGCAATCATATATGTATGGCGGCAGATCATTTGACAAAGTAGCATTGTCATTGCCTGATAACAAGAGCATTTCCATTGACAACATTGACATACACTACCTTAAATTGCCAGGAAAACTCAAACCTTATAAAAATATTGAGATTTTCCTCTCATTTCGTTTCAAAACATATACAACCATCAGTTTCATTTAATCTGGAATTACCCGAATTTCATCAAAACATCGCTGCGTTTTCTCCCAGACAGAATCAATAAACCGCAAATTCTCTGAAATTCTCATCACTGAGTTATACTTCTATATCAGTGCTATTCAACCTTATTGATATGATGGGCCGCTGAATCGTTTTTTTCTTGAAGCCGAGTGCTGCAGCAGAAAATAAAAGCAAAGACTATAAAAAAATTATTCACAATTGTTTACCTGGTAAAGAAGATATACTATGACTGGAGGCAATTGGCTTTGTTTTTTATACATAAATACATAAAAAAATTAGTGAAGTGCGTTGCTTTCTGTTTACGTAATCAGGATTCTCGCATTCATAAATATAGTGGATTTCAGCCAGTAATTGAAACCGTTCATCCGATTTAAGTTTTGGGTGTATAACGATCAAATTTTTAGTTATAAAATGCGTTCGTGACCGGTAAAGTTGGAAATATGATGACGATGTGAAAGATGATCACAATATAAAAGATAATAACCCTTGAATTCTGTCTCTAACAAATTTAGTGCTAATAATGTCTTTAGTTACAACACAAAGGATTGTGTTTTAATGTTAATACAAACCCATTGCACATACCTAATGTGGAAAATGAATTTAGTGTTTCGCTTGAATGTCAACCTGACTATCTAAAATGAAGAGATGTACATTTTATGAGCATCAGTTTTTAAAAATTTCAATATCGATTTTCAAAATGGATAACGTTTTGTACATTGACTACTGTGTAGTCTGATATAGTTAAGCACTACTCAAACCACGCAGGATGCAAAGAATATCAGTGAAGACATGTAGCGCATTTGTTCCTCCTCGAGTTAATGATTACTTTAAAGTGCTGAAAGTCCTTGAAATAAACCATATTTGGCAGACCTGCTCTCCTCACCGAGATCTTCTGGACTACTGAGTTCTCTCTGTCTGTCTGCTGTCTGTCTGTCTCTCTGTCTCTCTCTCTCTCTCTCTCTCTCTCTCTCTCTTCTATGTTTTGGAGCAATACAACGATGCTTTTCATTTAATTATCCTAGCAACTGTGCTAAAAGTAGTAATGAAAATGTATTTCTATTGGATTAACCTATCTAAAGATTGAAAATTATTTAATGTTCGGCTGTGTTTGTTCTTCTAGGTTTGATTTATTGTTTAAAGCATGCATACGATTGTCATGGGTAGATGAATACAGGTATTTCGAATACTGACTTACCGAACCTCTAAATCTTGTAGTCATCTAAGTGTTGGGTATTTTATCTGATACTCCTCAAAAGACTTGCCGTTTCTGAGTTGTTTCTCATCAACCCCGTTAGGAATTAGAACAGGAAATGCAATGCTGTTAACTGTTGGTCCTCCAATCATACTGGAAGATGTTGGGGTTTATTGTGCTGTCATTAAGAAGTAACAAAATTTAATAATGCTGCATTGTTTCATCTTGTCGTGAATATAACCACGTTGAAATTGATATACTAGCCATGTTTTTAATTTGCATACAATAACAATACTTTATCTTCCAGATATTTTGTAAATCTTAAGTGTTTCCGGGGCATAATAACCATAGCAACAATCACAGTTTTATGGCATTCGTGTATACTAATTATTATAATAATTATATTCAGTATCTTGTACTACGTTAGCGTTCTAAATATTGATTTAGTTTTCCCTTTTCGCAAGTGCGTTGTGACGTCTTTGCCAAACGTCTTGGTGTGTTAAGTAAGTTTAGATTGGGCAGGATGTTAAAGGAACTAGGTAAATAATTTCTGTTTAAAATGTTTAAAATCAATAAAGTTGTGTCTATATAAGTACATAATTCTACGACACATAGTTTACACTTTTCACATTATAATTTCCTTTTCGAATACATTCAGAACCACAACTCTGTGTATTGCATATATATTGTTGACCAGGCTGCATGGGTTAATGGAAGAATTTACAATCATGACACGAATTATACAATTTACTTTCTTTGCGAGCATGTTTTGTTATGATGTAAGGAGGGTATTCACTTTTTTTTAAAATGTTATTGTCCAAAATGTGATCGTTTCCCCATGTGGTTTGTCCCTATAACTTCACGCATATTTGAAATTATGCATTCAAAACTAACTGTAACCGTTAATAGTACCTAAATTACACTTTGGTAATTGATAATAAATATAACAAAACATTGAATTAACTGCCATTTAAACAAATTGTTTATTTATCACTTTTTTCTTTTATTACTTGCAAAACCTTCACTTGTAATTGACTAAGTCAGACTTCAGAGCTATTTTGAAACAAAATAAGTGTTAATGCATAAAAGAAAATGCGCGAATGGGTCTGCATAAGATAGTGGTCGTCGATTCAAGCCACAGTAACTATTGATGTTACGGGTGAGTAATCTCAACTTTTTACGACTACATGATGAAACGTTCAATTCAAAATTAAATTTGAATGTTAAGAACTTGGACACGTTTTGGTCTAGTTTTAGAAACTAACAACAATGGTTTATTGGATCAAGGACAGTTTTATATATTTTATTTTTAAGATATTTTTGAATTATCCATAATATTGTTGGATATTATTGCCTTTTGAAACAATAATACTTGCAATGGTAACTATTTGATGTGTCCTTTTGAAGTCTAATGGCCAAAACTATATGGTGCAATGACCAAAGTATGGACTTAAACTTAAGACGCACTTAAGTGTATTTGTTACAATGGTTTAGCTAATAATGCGTTAAAGTGAAGTTGAAAATGAATCAACTATCCATACAAGCAACCAATCAACATTCATCCAACCAACCAATCAGCCATCCATCCAACCAGCCAATTTACAATCTATCCAACCAACCAATCAACCATTCATACAAACAACCAATCAGCCAAATCCAACCAACTAATCAACCACAGCCAATAAACTGTCTTATGTGTAGTCTCAGTGTCACTCTAATACAAAAGCCTGACAGTCAACCAGAAGTTTTACAGGGGGGGGGGGTAAAATCAAGTGATGCCCTCTTCAACCCACTCCCTCCCCCATGCACATGCAGTTTAGGCCTGCTGGCGAGATATAAAATGAAAGTTGCTTGATGTATGTGATGTGATCTACAATTCTTACCTTAGAATAAGACATAAAACAGGACAGCAAATGAAATTAGTTTTTGCAGTTTCCTGCGGTCGTCTTAACTAAAGAAAAAAGGAGCCAGCAGCATTCCGATTGGGACGCGGAAACTGCTTCCTTGAAGACCTGTTAGTTACTAATTGTATAATAACGCTTGTGTATGATAGGCATTCAAAATATAAATAGGAGATTATGAAAAATAGTTACATAAGGGACCAACAAATTTTTAAAAATAACGATGCTCATCACGCAGACATTAGAGATGTTTATAATGTGTTAAATGGGTTTAAACTTGTTACGCAGTCGACATATCATTTTTGATTCAAAATCTGCATTACGTGGGTCTCACATATTGTCGTAAATATCTGTATTACATTGGTCTCACATATTGTAAAGATCTGCATTACATGGGTCTTTCATATTGTATAGATATGCATTGCATGGGTCTTACATATTTTAAAGATCTGCATTGCATGGGTAAAAATCTGTGTTACTTAGGTCTTAGGTATGTTCGTAATAATCTGCATTACATGGGTCCTAGTTATTGTAAAATCTGTATTGCACTGCTCTTACATATTGTCGTAAAATTTGTATTTCGTGTGTCTTACATATTGTTAAAATCTCTATTACACGGGTCTTATATGTTGTCATAAAATCTGTATTATATTGATCTTACTTAATAATGGTTTTAAAATACTGCACGAGTGCTAAGCGACATTTTTTGTTACCACTGGAAGCAAACTACCCACAGGAACAACTCTTCAAAGCAAATGATTGTTTATTTGCACTGAATTTCATAATTTTTTGGTAAAGTAATGGAAAAGAATGTTTTCACTTTGGGACAGGTTGTGACATTAAAATGTCATGGCTGTCAACTCCTGTGAAATATTATCCTGTTCCGGCTGAGCAAGGACAGTGTGAAAGGACACGGTGTAATTAATTTCTGTATTCCCCATTCTGACGTTTAACATATAACTATGTCAAAACCATCCCATAAAATAGTTATGTTTTCTCATTATATTTTATGTTTACTGCATACTGGAGCTGAAATTTTCCATATATATATATATATGGTTAATTTTCTTATGATTACTTGAAAGGCTCTGAAACACGCCTAAATTGTTTGGATGCTTTTGTTTGGTTTAATTGAATAAAGATTTTCCTTCGGACGATGTTATCCTCAAAAGTGTTCCATGCAGTCAGTCATCGCATATGTCTCAAACGACCCCGGAGAGATGGAAACAATGAATTTCAGACGGGGATTTGCTATGTGGAGGTTTGAATTTCCAGTTACTTTGGGATTTCTTTTTAAAAACAATCTTCATACAACTTTTGTTAGAAGCCAGTTATGATAACATACGACTTTACGGCAGTGTTAGCTATTATTGTACGGTTATATAAAGCTGATATTCTTTATTTTGCAATTTTCGAAGAAAATATGGGGATTATTTGGTCTTGACCGTCCGAACGTGCAAGCTAGCAGTTTCAGATAGGGACTTATGACATTATAACACGACAAAATGCCCTAAGATAATAATAATGATGACTTTGGATAGCACCTAATCTTTCAAAGCTCTAAGCGCTTTACACCATCTATAATGATATGACTACACCACAGAAAAACAAATGACAAAAACAATGAAATTGGAAAACATACAAGTATTTTTAAAAAGATACGGTTTTAGAATTTAGATCTAGTCCCTTTGAGCTTGAATATTATGGAGAATGACACTTTTTATATATGTATGAAAAACCGAGAAGAGTGTAGACGTAATGCTTCTTTACTGTAAGTTGTTGGTTTGCAGTAAACATGAAATAGATCACAAGTAAGGAGGTTAATTTGTACTACCGTTTAAAGTTAAACTAACTTGTCGATCTTGTTGATGGAAATAATAATAATAATAATAATAATAATAATAATAATAATAATAATAACTTTCCTGACTTATTGTCTAAAGTTAGCGGAGGATTTAACCTTTCAAAGATTTGGCATACATTACATTTCGTTATATTTTCTGGTAGCTCATCTCGGTGCGTGATGAT
Organism: Unio delphinus; assembly: GCA_029339505.1. Lineage (NCBI taxonomy): Eukaryota > Metazoa > Mollusca > Bivalvia > Unionida > Unionidae > Unio > Unio delphinus. The sequence goes on along the minus strand of JAQISU010000074.1, from coordinate 1,012,379 downwards.
AGCAATGAACACACACGAAAGCCGACTAATGTAATGCAGCAATGATAGGAGGGAAATGAAAGAAAGTAAATTGATACCACCAGACAGACGGATATAAATAGATATAAGTACAAAACTATTGTACTAATGTTGCATCCGAAACTACCTTAAAAATCTAAATCACACTCACACACGCGCATCCGAAACTTTATTATACTGCTGTGGTATCAGAAAATAAAAACATGCTGACCTAGAAAAATAAGCGAACTATACCATTGTCGCAACGGTCACAGGGTTAACTCCATTGTACGAATCTTTACAGCAAATTGTAATAGGATATCACAGATATGTTTTAGACGATCTAAGTGTGTAATTTTATAAGAGGTCGCATATTTGTTATTTTATATGAACCTTCCTTGAAGTTTTAAGTTTATATTTAGCTTGTGTACATCGCCAGTTCGCGAAATATGAACTTCCTTCAGTGTAATCAGACATTTTGTGGCAATGTAAAAAAAAACATAGGGAATTGTGAATATCAACACCGAGGTGCAAAATGTCATACTGACTTGTATCACATTTAACTATACGAGAGTTAAGACAATAAATATATAAGTTTCATTCATATTGTCAGATATAAGAAAAAATGTCGTCTGAATGCTCAGTATCGTTTTAGCTGATGACGAAGCATTTATTTAATTCAGCACACCATGAGATAGATGTAAAATAATTTAACATGGCGAAGGACACTCTTGATGACGGGACAGCACTGTTGATCAAATGCTCTTTTCCACATGCTTTATCCTCAGTGCTTGAACCGTCACATTCATGTTTCTTCCTGTTATTCATGGAGAACAAGCAGACATACCGACTGAGCAAGTAACTTTCAAATTCCCAGCTTTACCGGCTACAGCCAAGTTTCTATCAGTTCTACATACCTAGCCGCTTTTCGTTCCACAATTTCCACGTATCTTCACTCACACAAAAAAAACGTCCACGAATGGTCAAAATCTTTTACTTGAAAACTCAGACTAAACCAATCATATCCGGACTGCGACATCTGGACGATTTACGTAATAAAACATAATTTCTTTTCCCAACTCGCTGATTTGTCTAGGATTCCATTTCTTTGCGATGACGTTTCTCCCTCTTTGACAAAGTTGATGAATTTTGACTTAGTGATTGATACTTGACTATTCCTCTTCCTCTACATCTCTCGGAGGACCATGTCATGTCTCCATTTGATGTGGATGTTGTGTTAGTGCAGTCTGGTATGTTGACAAGATTTTCTCTAGACTACATTTTTTACCACAGCGAGTCCACGCAGGGTTCTCGACGAGATCCCAACTACAAGTTTACAAGAGATCGCGAAAGATCATGTACTTATCTACTAAGAAACTGGATCACAAGAGGTTTATAATTCCAGATATCAGACCACCTTAGTTTCCTCTCTAGCATTGATCACTTGATGCATTCGCATTGGCTTCCCTGCTGGCCAATCTTGAATCGTTGACTCTCTTCCTCATCTTACCGTAGCGTGTCCTTGATTATTGACCTTCACTTAGCTGAGTAAGCTTCCTTTCAGTGCTGGTTTCGACATGCTCCCATCCCGTGTCATCTATAGCAGGTTGTTCTCTCACTAGGCCTTTGCGCTGGAGTCTACATCTGCAACTTTAGCTACAAAGGAAACTGGCCATTTCCTACCAAAATTTCTGAGATCACTATAAACTGCCACAAAGTAGACATCGTAGCGATATGACTGAAACATTGTTAAAGCTACGTTCAAAAATCCAACACAAACACACATACAAACAAAAGCCTAATTGCATGTTTTAGTTTCATTTATTCAAACAGTGTAAATTAAGGCATGTGGTTTTCATCACATGGTTGAAGAACCTAGTCCTGAACCTTGTGATGACCACTCCCCTTCTTATGCACGAGAATTTATAAAAGAGAAGAATACAAGCTCTTTTAAGATTTAGATTGTAGCACTAAAATATAATATGGCTAAAGACGGAAATGCTGTTAGATTTTTTTCAAGGTCAAGATGAAAACTAAAATGAAGATAGTGTTTCTTGTTGATATTGTAAATCAAAAATACTATCAGAAAGAAATGACATTGAACAAAGGACAACAATGTAAAGAAAGTTAAAAAAAATAACTAACCAGCTTATTTAAATGATTTTACAAAGTCGGGATACTCAAAGCAGAGCAAATAAAACACATTGTAGAGAAAATATTAATAAAATCGAATCCAAATTAGGGACAATTAGTATTAGGTTAAACATCAAAATGACTTTTTAAAGAAAAAGGTGGCCATTACTTCTGCAGGTATTTCTATTATAGCAACAACTCCTGTCTAACCATAATAAATTTTGAATGACATACGTACTGTTTTCATGTTCGTTGATAACTTCAAAAGCGGTTTGAGAAATATTGCAGAATATTTGTTTAACAAAGGTAAACAAAAAAGCAGTAGAATTGCATGTTATTATTATTAGTGTACATTGGGCGTAGTAAGATATCCTTTAACATCGGTTGGAAAAATATTACGTTAAAACTTAAAACTGATATTTCTAATTCTTGCCTTACTTAGATTGCTCCTTGCATATGTCTAAAAAGGTTTAATTTTAGTAACAGAAAGAACTCCAGCACATGCATCCACATACATAATTATAAACTAGTTTTATTTGCTTCATATCTTTATTAGTTTTTACAGTACAACATATGGGTCCTTCTTACCTTTATCTTTGTTCTCTTTATCACCATTTTCTTCTACCAGGTTGTTTTCATCGTTTTAGTTATTGCCATATTTGCTGTCTGCCATTTGACTAATTATTTTAGACTTTGTATCCCTTTGTTTATTCCAATTATCTGTAAGATATTTAGTGTTTTCCCAGTCATTATATTTGCAGTCACTATTAGGAGAAATATTCAATTTATTGCTGTTGTTGTTGTTGTTTGAGTTTAACGTCATTTTTCATCTCAAGATAGGCTATTTATGGTGGACCAGTATAACTGGCAGAGGAAGAATCTGAGAAAATCCCGCTAGTAACGATCGATCCATACGAAGCTAGCGGCAAGCTTTCTCACATACCCACATTCGCCGAGCCAGAGAACCCACGCGGACAGAGGCTAGATGGCATTCATCGGTAAAGGCGAGGTCTTTAGAACATTCGAACCCTTCAAGTTATTACATTCAGAACCCTTCAAGTTATTACATTCGGAACCCTTCAAGTTATTACATTCGGAACCCTTCAAGTTATTTCATTCGGAAACCTTCAAGTTATTTCATTCGGAACCCTTCAAGTTATTTCATTCAGAACCCTTCTAGTTATTACATTCGTAACCCTTCAATGTTACTGGTTCAACCTAGGTGTTCACTCTCGACTGAACTCTCTGATTACACCAACATATACATGCAGGACTATATGTATTGCATGTATAGAGGTGAGATGCAAGTTACTTAATGTTGATGCCACTAAAGCAGTCATGTGTTCCTTAGTATTGCAATTTTTCCATCTCAATTATTTCCTACAAACACTTCAAAAAGTTCAAAACCTGCAATTATATAGGATCAGAACACTCGCTATGTGATAAACGCTGATAGATACCAACACACCTTTGAATTATAAGCAAAAACGTAGATATCGCGTAGAAAATGTTGCTAATGTATACTCTATCACGTGCTGAAAAATTGCATTAACCCTTTAGAAAAGAACTAATGTTGTCCACTTTGAAGGCTGCCAGATATTGCATATTCAAAATCCTTATAGCATATGACATAGCTAGGGCACCTTGTTTAAGCGTAACTCCTGTTCTTTACTTTAGATATCATTCAAATAGCAGGAATCAGTCTGCCATTTTACCGTTCGGGCCATAAGGCCTCCCTTCTGTTATTGTTTGTGCGATTCTTACATTTGTTTCCTATTTTTCATTCTCACTGCATAATTTGTGATGAATTCTGTTTCACTGAGTTTCCAAAATTGTTTAAGTTAACAATATTTTGTCCTGTAAACTACATGTAAATGAAGATCCAAGTCTTTACCTCTACCAGCCAAAGCAGCAAAAAAAAAAAGCCTGCACCCTTGAGGAAACAGACTTAATGATTAACCTCTGTTGACATATTGGTATTCTAAATCACATTCTTGAATTCTTTCAAATTGTTTAGAATTTCCTCTGCATTGTTTTGTTTGATGTTCAAAATAAAATTTGAATCCATGTTGAAGTTTTTTCAGTGGAGTTTTATTTTTACTTAACTTTAATGATATATCGTCAATTGAATTATCATACGGTTCTAAAGGGAAAACTGCGTTACAGCTTGCTTTGAAAGCTTCAGGCTAAAATACATTTTAGCTGTTGGGGTGTTTTACGCAAAGAAATGAATTTATCTGCAGAAAATTTCCCCACAATAAACTCCTTGTCCCAAAAGAGAAATGAAACCCAAACTAATAATAATTTTACAGTTCTAGTTCCGATTCAGATTCAAAGACTCCTTACTCGATAAGTAACTCCACCATTCGTTTAATAGAACTTTTCAATCTTCTATATATATATATATATATATATATATATATATATATATATATATATATATATATATATATATATATATATATATATATATATATAAATTCGTCCGTTATTTAGAAAACCTGGTTCAAATCCCTATTAAATCGTCAACCTTTGTGTCACCACCGGAAAAACGCACAGAAATAATTAAGTTTATTAACGATCAGAATATTGACATCTTTTTCCTGACAGAAACATGGCGAAATACATCAATCTGTTCCCCGCCACTCTCGCGGAGGTTGAATTGCTGTCATCACAAATAATTCCATGGTAACATGTCTTAACCACACCACAACCTTCAATTTCTACCACACACCATCTGAACTAGTCCAGACAACACTCACATTGAAACAAAGGTCAGTCCATTTTTTCTGCCTCTAAATTCACTCGTCGTCACCATACAGATGCGATACAAAACTTCAGCAGCAATCTTTCGCAGTATTTTAACCTGTCGCTATGGATATAATACGTACAATCGTGATGAAGAGTGTTTAAAAGTAATGTGATCCAATTGCAACATCACTGCTGCTTGAGAGCTTAGATACAATATTTCCTTCGCTAACTGATTTTATTAATACATCTCTCTCTAATCTGAGGAATTCCCATTATTTTTTAAACCTGCCATTGTAAAGCCTCTGCTGAAGAAGCCAACACTCGGCCCAGTTTCTAATATCCGGTTCATATAAACAAATATTAGAAAAGGTGGTTTTAACCCAACTTGTATCTCATCTGAATTCAAACCGTCTTTTCAGCAATGTACAGTCTGCATATCGCCCTTGCCACAGTACTGAAACTACTTTTCCGAAAGAAGTTAATGCATAATCTCTGTTTGGGATAGCGGACATATTACAGTCCTCAACCTCCTTGATTTGTCTGCATCATTTGACACAATAGACCATGATATATTACTTCACCGTCTCCAGCATGTATGTGGCATTCATAACACAGCCTTACTGTGATTCAAGTCCTACTTAGTCAACACGACACAATTTGTGTCTGCAAATATAATACACTCCAGTCCAGTTGATCTATGTTATGGTGTTCCACAGTGATGTGTTCTTGGACCTGTGCACTTCATTTTATACGCTCAGCCGCTCTCAGGTGTCATAGACACCCAAATATACACTTCTAGCCACCCAAATGAAGTTGATGCTACCATCCAAAGAGTAGAGAGGTGCATTTCTGATGTGAAATCATGGATGACGTGTACCAAGTTGCAGATGAATTATGATGATATAATTAAAGCCATTCTGATCACAACAAAAAGACTTTCTCATTCACATCCATTCACATCCATTACCTCAAACAATACATATCAGCAACACCAACATTAAATTCACACATTCGGTAACCAGCCTAGGTGTTACTCAGGACAGTTCTCTTACATTGCACCAACATGTCATGAACATATGCAAGGCTGCATACCTTGAGCTGAGACGCAACAGACCCAATATCTTTTAGTTGATGCCACTGATTTGTTTGTTTGATTAGGATCTTTAACGTAGCTTTAACAATTTTTTAGTCATATCGCTACGACGTCTGCAGTGAGGCAGATTATAGTGATGTCTAGCACTGAGGCCTCATGCCGCAGACATATAGCATGACGTCCCACCCAATCACATTTTCCTGACACCAGACCGACCAGTCCTAACACAAATCTCTCAATGCTGAGCGCCAAGCGAGGCAGCTGCTAGTATCATTTTTGTAAGTATTTAGTATGATTCGGCCAGGGATCGAACCCACGACCACCCGCTTCCACGGCGGACGCTCTAACCACTATGTCCACCGGAACGGTTGATGTCACTGAAACACTTGTGAGTCCATTAGTACTTTCAAGACTGGACTATTGTGACTCAATTCTGTCTGGTTCGTCTCAGTATCTACTCCAGAAACTTCAAAATGTTCAAAACACAGCTGCTCGGCTCCTCCTTAGAGTACTACAATCAGAACACACAAACACGCGACCCCTACACTCGCTATCCATTCAATCTAGAATCAAACACAAAATGTGTTCTCTGTGTGCTACGTTTCACTGCCAGACTCCAGTCCAACATACCTATCTTCACGCAACCATGTGTACACACCAGCAAGATACTTACGCTCCTATTCTGTCAATTGTATACTCATTATTCCCATTATGAAAACGAAGTCATATGGACAACATTATTTTGCACAACAGGACCCAGTAACGTGGAACGAATTGCCTATTAAAATTAAACACGAAGACACAGTAATCCCTGTCAAGAATGCTCTTAAAACTCACCTTTTTCGACTACATGAACAAACTTAAGGAACTAGTAATGTTTCCCGCCTTAAATACTTTCAACGTGTTTTTATGTTTTCTAATTTCATAGCGTTGTTTGTTTGCTTGTTGTAGTCATATAATTATAGATGTTGTAAAGCGCTTAGAGGTTCTAAAGATTAGGCGCTTTACAAAGTCCTCATTATATATATATATATATATATATATATATATATATATATATATATATATATATATATATATATATATATATATATATATATATATATATATATATATATAATGAAGCACAATGTAGTTGGTATGTTTTTCTTTGTAGTTTTGGTATTATTCACTCTCCTGATGGCGGCATGATGCACCAGTGCTAGACATCACTATAAACTGTCTCAGTGCAGACATCGTTGCGATATGACTGAAAAAATTGCTAAAACTACGTTAAAATTCCTAATCTCTCTCTCTCTCTCTCTCTCTCTCTCTCTCTCTCTCTCTCTCTCTCTCTCTCTCTCTCAAATATATATATATCCACACATGCAGACGACAATAACACTTTTATGTCACTGCTTGTCGGGAAATCGCTTAATACTGCTCCAGTCCATGTAGATAAATATTTGCGTCGAAAATATAATTATACACCTGTGAAAAAGAATGCTCGTTCACTAAATCATTCCCGAATGGTTTTGCGAAGCACTTCCATTTATTATGCAGACACTTGTTTTGCTCAAGGGTGTAAAGTTTATTGCCTTTCACAATACATGTTAATATATCACCCAACGGTCAAAAAACATTTACAATGAAAACGGCTAAAAATAACAGGGTAGTAATGAATTAACAGTGTCATTTTTGACTTGCATGCAGGTTTCCTTAACAGTTTCATCCACACATGATTATATGTATACGATCCTTGTAAAGCCGGTTCTGTTTACGTCATATTTAGCTGTTTGCACCTTTTTTAATTATGCAATTCTTCCCCTAAAACTCTACACCGAACATTGACTCAAAACGGCATGGCAGCTAAAGCACGTCAATCTTTCCTATGATTCCTTAATAAAGAAACCAGTACTCTGCCTTAATTGAGTCGTTCCTCTTTACACACGAGGGATCAAGAGCAGACATTTAGTCACGAGCAGCACAAACAGCGGCAGTTATGTCAAAGCTAAGACCCATCTGGAGAGACAAGAATATCTCTGTCTGAAAACTAAAATCAGCCTATTGAGAGCACTAGTCATCTCAGTCTTTTTGTATTTATGTAAGGCCTTGACCCTGACAGCAGAATTACAACGAAAAATCCAGGCACTTGAAATGAGATGCTACAGAACCATCCTTGGCACCTCTTACATGGACCACATCACAAATGAAGAAGTGCATAACACTATCAGACACAAAAGAGGCCATTATGAAGACCTCCTAACCACTATCAAAAGAGAAAGCTGAAATGGTATGGCCATGTAACTAGAGCCATGACTATCCACAACAATACTACAGGGCAGTGTCCAGGATGGCAGAAGGAGAGGTAAACAGAGAAGAAAGTGGACTGACAGCATCATAGAATGGTCCAGGAAAAGTTTTGCGGAGACACAGGCATTGTCACATGATCGAAGCAAGTGGAAGGAACTGGTCAGCTGTTCAGCAGCACAGTGTCTCAACGACCACACTAAGTCAAGAGACTGATTATGATGATGATGATGATCGCTTAGGGTTAGCCACCATAGATTATTGCACGCCGGAATTAGGAATTGTAAATTCACACACACGATTTCTGATTTTAAGGTAACAAAGTGCTCTTCATGGGACCCTATTGTCGGGAGCGGTAAAAACCCTTATATGTGTGTTTCCCGTGGACTTGCGCTCAAATCTCTGTAGAGTATGAAGTAACATTCTCTAATCAGTATGATATATATATATATATATATATATATATATATATATATATATATATATATATATATATATATATATATATATATATATATATGTATATATATATATATATATATATATATATATATATATATATATATATATATATATTTAATGCTAGTATTTTTCAAGTGTTCTCCTATATAAAATGGATGTTTCCCCGTGAACCAGGGTTGAATCTCTGTTGAGTATGAAGTAATCCAATCGGTATGATAATGATATTTATTCGTATTTATAATAATAATAAGTATGTTATTATTATCAGGCATTCTGCTGTAGATTTCAGGGATAGAAGTTTCTGTTCTGTTTGGTGTATATTTGTAATCCTATATAATTATTTCTATATACATTGGTTTCTGTCTAAGGAATCCTGAATAACAGTGTACAGATGAGAAATTATTATTATTAGATCGATGTTTGTGTGTGTGTGTGTGTGTGTGTGTGTGTGTGTGTGTGTGTCCTACACATGAATGCCTATGCAGCAGCATCTTTAGGAGATGTGTGCATGTTAGAAATGGTATAGTAATGGATACTTACAAGAATGTCGATATCTGATGATAATGGTCTTTATTCTCCTGTATAATCCCGGGATAGCACGTTGGGTACAGTTTTGGTATATATTATGTTCGAAAAGTTCTCGTTTAAATAAAATCTTACAGAAGAAGTTAAAGAAGAAAGTATTGACAAAGCATATGCTTAGAATCGTTTAATATCTTCTTACTTCATCAAACACTAGGGGCTATTACATTGCCTTCAATATGTTTTCGACATCACCCTCTGTAAATAACAATGATTATCTAAAGTGTTGTTTCATGTCACACAATGAATTGAATCAAACGCAAGAGGAAATGGCAAAAAAGTTAAAATGTCAAAGGTTATTTCAACCATACGGGTGATAAATCACATATACACATAATCAATATATAAACGAACGACGTAAACCAAAAGGCTCATAGTAGCATTGCAGCTACATTGATAGTTTTAGAGAAAAAATGACAATTCTCCGAAGATTATCGTGTGCTCGCATATGTGCATCGGATTCGAAAACCGAACGAAGCCAATTTAAACGGAATGAATGTATAAACGAAAGCAAAAGCAAAATGAAAAATGTGTTAAAGGCCTTCCGTTGTTGTGGTTTGTAGATATATGTATATCTGTATAGCACGTTAAATTTTTGTCCGTTATTGTAGATTGCATGGGCCATTTGTAAACGGCATATTATATAAGACATTTTATGGAACTAACTTTTGTCCATAATTGTAGATTATATACTTTAAGATAATAATTATCTTTTAAAACAACATGACTACTTGTATTTGAGTAAAATGCCCTGATTTCCCATCGGAAATTATATGGTATACATGATGATTGTCAGGTTCATTCACACAATTTAAGTAAACAGACTTGACCTTGTTTACGAACCTGATTGAAATTTACATTGGAAATGACCTCGGTTCAGGGCCTTTTGTTGTGTCATAAGTCAGATAACAGTCTGTATATAAAGAAGAGGTTAACAATCTTTCATTGTTATCTTAACTTGAGTCTTTTACTTTTGTTAAGTTATAATTCGAGAGGTATCATCTATTTAAAGTTATTCGCTTGATTTACAATGTGCTCATTGATATATTAGACTAAAACATTATTTGGGGATTATTGTGAATTTATTATTATTATTAAAGACTTTCATAATTAAGTCGATGTGAACATCAATACTGTTATCATAGAGGCCCATTCAAGACTACTGGTACATCAGCACATTCAAGATTGAAATTCATTCGAACACCACAGGAATTCGTTCGTAACACTCTGTACTTTGGGCTTGTGGTAGCAGACGTTTTATGATTATTTTGGATTTAATTAATAATACTGTAAGTTCCTTTTATATTTTCGAAGTCTTAATGTTTCCCTGTGCAATTTATAACGACGTTTTGCACTTACACTTGGTAACAGAAAAATCGATACGTACAAGCTAGTAAAATTAATGATCAGAATATGTAGGCTCTTCCGATTTTTTACTATTTTTCATAATATTTGTGCTTGTTGTCTATCTTCGTCTACATTACTTTGTTTCATCATGCATTGGCAGTTCAATTCGTATGTGTTAATTCATCTCCTTGTTTTAAAAACGAGAAAAATTAGAATTTTTCTCAGCTGTTTGTTCTACTGTTAAGACGTCATTTGTTTTTTAATAAACCGCCGTCACGTGATCGCCAGTCAACCCGCTTTTACAATATGATGGGCCCTCATTAATTGCATTAAATGACCAAACCTTGGCTCTTGTTACTATATTGTGCTCAAGACTGAACGAACTGAGACTACATTCATCATTACTTAAATGTAAACGGAAGCGAAAAAAGAAACGTCGTTTCAAAACTGGCTGGCGTAGAACAGGAAGAAGAATTCCAGTTTTCTCCCATTCGTCCGTAACAGATAAACAATTTAAAAATTCTGCCGATAATTTTGATAACCTGGTTCAAATTCCTCTTAAATCGTCAACCGTTGTGTCATCTGTCCCAGGGATACCACAACATATTGCATTATTCAACGCTCAATCAGTAGGATCACCGGAAAAGCGCACAGAAATAGTTACTTTTATCAACGACCAGAATATCGAGGTCTCCTTCCTGACAGAAACATGGTTAAAACCATCGGGCGATGAACCTAAGTGTGAGGATTTAATACCCAGCGATTACTCCATCAAGACGTTCCCCCACAACTCTCGTGGATATGGAATTGCTGTAATTACAAAGAATTCCATGATCAAATGCCTTAAGTACAACATAACCTTCAATTTCTGCCACACTTCGTTTGAACTAGTCCAAACAACACTCACACTGGAACAAAGGTCAGTCCATGTTTTCTGTCTCTACCGCCCTCCTCCTAGTAGAAAAAAACTAGCTGACTAAATCTCTCTTTTTGGAGCAGTTTCCAAATCTTCTGAAGTATGGAAATTCGATAGATGGTAACCTAATTATTCTTGGAGATTTCAACCTTCACTTTGACTGTCCTGAAAACCCATACACATCAAAACTCCTAGATTCCATTCATATTTTCAATCTTAAACAATCAGTTAACCAACCTACCCATAAACTTGGTTACTTTTTAGGCTGGTTTCTTTATAGACCTGATGATAATATTCTGCAATCCACCCTTGTATCCCACGAACTTGCATCGGATCACCTCTGCATTGTATGCCATCTCGACGTATCAATCCCTAACCCTCCACCTCTATTTGCTACTAAGAGAATGATCCGTATGATAAATAGAACCAAATTCATGCATGACATCCAAGAAAACCTAACAACTTTCTTAAATCCAACAGCAGAACAACTTGATAACTGCCTGCATTCATTGCTTGCAAAACATGCCCCAGCCACCAAATGCAGAGTATCAATAAAAAAAAAGTGTTCTCCATGGTATAACAATGTTTGGGGCCAGCTTCGCACTGCTAAAAGATATCGTCGAAAAGCAGAGAGGCTTTGGCTTTCCACCATACTCACTATTCATAAACAAATCTATGAAGCCGCTAAGAAGAACGTCACAAACATAGTCCATTTAGCCAAATTATCCCACTACAGTACTAAGATCACGGAGAGTTCCAGCTGCAAAAAGCTCTTCGAGATAACTAAGAAACTAATGTCAAGGAACAAATGTACACCACTTCCAACTACCTTCTCTCAAGTAGACCTTCCGGATCAATTTGCAAATTTCTTCCATGACAAAGTACAAACCAATTGGAGATTCGCTTGACAGCACAATTTCAACTGACTCGTCACCATACAGTGATGATGCAGAATTTCAGTGAAAACCATTAGGAGCATTTGAACCTGTTTCTATTGATTTAGTACGGACAATCGTGATGAAAAGTGCAGCAAAGTCTTGTGAACTTTATCCAATTCCGGCATCACTGCTGCTTGAGTGCTTAGACCCAATATTGACATCACTAACTGATGTTATTAATATCTCTCTCTCTCTCTCTCTCTCTCTCTCTCTCTCTCTCTCTCTCTCTCTCTCTCTCTCTCTCTCTCTCTCTCATCTGGGGAATTCCCATCATTTTTCAAAACTGCCATAGTAAAGCCTCTACTAAAGAAACCAACACTTGACCATAACAATTTAAAGAACTACTGCCCAGTTTCTAATCTGCCATTCATATAAAAAAAAAATCTTAGAAAAGGTTGTTCTAACCCATCTTGTATCTCATTTGAATTCAAACAGTCTTTTTAGCAATGTACAGTCTGCATATCGCCCTTGCCATAGTACGGAAACTACTCTTCTGAAAGTATTTAATAACATTCTCTCCGCTTTGGATAGTGGAAAGATTACATCCTCACTCTCCTGGATTTATCTGCAGCATTTGACACAATATACCATGATATATTACTTGACTTTCTCCAGCATTTATTCGGCATTCAGAATATAGCCTTACAGTGGTTCAAGTCCTACTTAGTCAACAGGACACAAATTATATCTGCAAATGGAATACATTCCAGCCCAGTTGACGTATATTGTGGTGTTCCACAGGGATCTGTTCTTGGACCTGTTTGCTTCATTGTATACACTCAGCCACTCTCACGTGTCATAGATCATCACCCAGTGTCGCACAAATTATACGCTGATGACACCCAAATATACAAGTCTAGCCACCCTTCTGAAGCTGATGCTACCATCCATATAGTAGAGAGGTGCATTTCTGATGTGAAATCATGGATGACATGTAACAAGCTGCAGATGAACGATGATAAAACAGAGGCTATTCGAATCACAACACAAAGACCTTTTCATTGACATCCATTACGTCAGACAATAAATATCAGCAACACCAACATTAAATTCTCATAGTCAGTACGAAACCTAGGTGTTACTCTAGACAGTACTCTCACATTGCACCAACATGTCATGAACATATGCAAGGCTGCATATCTTAAACTGAGACGCATCAGTTCCATTCCTCAATATCTTTCAGTTTATGCTACTAAAACACTTGTGTGTTCATTAGTACTTTCAAGATTGGACTATTGTAACTCAATTCTGTCTGATTCGTCACACTATTTTACTCCAGAAACTTCAAAAAGTTCAAAACACAGCTGCACGGATCATGTTTAGAGTACCTCGATCAGAGCACACCTCACCACTGATCTGTACCCTACACTGGCTATCAATTCGATACAGAATCAAACACAAAATTTTTTCTCTGTGCTATGTTTCACTGACAGACTCCAGTCCAACATACCTATCCAGCCTCACCCATGTGTAGACACCAGCTAGATACTTACGCTCTTCTTCTGACAATCGTATACTCATTGTTCCCAAAATGAAAACGAAGTCATATGGACAACGTTCTTTTGCATACCAGTGCCCGGCGACGTGGAACGAATTGTCCATTGAAATTAGACATAAAGACACAGTGGTCCGTTTTTAAGAGTGCTCTTAAAACTCACCTGTTGCGACTGCAGGGACAAACTTAGAGACCTAATAATGTTTTCTATCTTATATGTTTTTAGCATGATTTTATGTTTTCCAATTTCATTGTTTTTAACATTTGTTTTTTTTAGTGTAGTCTTTTCATTATAGATGATGTAAAGCATTTAAAGTTTCAAAAGATTAGGCATTATACAAAGTCCTCATTATTATTATTATTATTATTATTATTATTATTATTATTATATATATATATATATATATATATATATATATATATATATATATATATATATATGTATATGAGCAGTTTCAAATAGTAGAATATTTTTGTATTAGTCTTTAAAACAGGAATCTCAACAAACAAAAAAAAAACGTTTATCGTCGACTATAATTTGCCATTCAATGGATTGAGCTTTATAGAGATAGCGCACTAACTTAGTGATATGTTAGAAGAGCAAGTACGGTAATACCAATAGACAAACATTTGTTCAGAGGTCTGAAACTCAATCCACCCTGAGGGTCGCACGAGGGTATTTCCCATGGCATAGGAGCCGCACCACACCTACATCTCTCATGACACCTTGTGACGTCGATCATTCTGTGGACCACATGATTCGTCTTGTAGGGCTGTGTGTTTGAGGCCAATGAGTTAGTAATTTATGTGTGAAGTCCCTTATCGTTTCTGTTTTTTTTTTACCACAACAAAGTTTGATCTCATATGTTGAACGTATATTAAATTCTGTATAAATAGGATCAAACAGACAAGTATGTTTTCTTTCAATTTTGATGCTCGGTTCGTATATTATGTTCAGCATCGGTCATTTATATTGTCACCATCGTACTATACAAATTCTCCAACCCACCACCGCAACCACTTCTACTTGAAATACCACTGATGTTAATGTCCTTAATATTCACCATTTATTTTCTAAATGCCAATGTTGTTATTATCCTCTAAAGTCACCATTTCTATTTTAGATGCTACTGATGTTAATGGCCATTATAAACAACGTTTCTACTTTAAATGCCCCATATGTTAAAACCCTTTCTATTCTAAATACCGCTGATTTTAATGTCCTTTATAAACACAACTTATACTTTAAATGTCACATATGTTAATGTCCTTTATAATCAAAATTTTTACTTAAATACAGCGGATGTAAATGCCCTTATAATTACAATTTCTACTTGAAATTAGAGTGATGTTAATGCTCTTTATAATCAACATTTCTATTGTAGATGCCACGGATGTTAATGCCCTTTATAATCACCGTTTCTACTATAAATGGCTTTAAGTTAATGTGATTTATAATTAAAACTTCTACTTTAAATGCCATTCCATAGGTCAGTGCCCTTTCTTTCTACTTTAGATGCCACTGATGTTAATGTCCTTTATAATCAACATTTCTACTTTAGATGCCACTGATGTTAATGTCCGTTATAATTAACATTTCTACTTTAGATGCCACTGATATTAATGTCCATTATAATCAACATTTCTACTTTAGATGCCACTGATGTCAATGTACCTTATAATCACCATTTCTACTATAGTTGCTGATGATGATAATGTCTGCTGATGATGATAATGTCTGCTATAGATGCTACTTAAGTTAATGCAATTTATAATGATGATGAACGCCTGCGCAAAGTTGCATTTATATTAGAAATGAAAGTTACAGTTGAAAGGACAATATTTATTATTATTATTATTATTATTATTATTATTATTATTATTATTATTATTATTATTATTATTATTATTATTATCTTCTAGAATATGCTTACAAAGAATGCACAGAGAATGGCACGTGGTACAAGAATCCTCTCACAAAGAATGAATGGACGAATTATACGGGATGTGTAATCAAAGAGGTATTTTCAAAATTCGATTCATACGCCTAACTTTTGTGTGATTTGGATTTTTAAACGTAGCTTTAAGAATTTTTCATATCGCTACGATGTCTACAGTGTGGCAAGTTATAGTGATGCCTAGCACTAGGGCATCATGCAGCAAATTTTAGAACATGATGTCCCACCCATTCACATTATCCTGACATCAGGCCAGCCAGTCCTAACACTAACCCCTTAACACATTACCCCTGGAGGTTTTTGCTGTTTTCGCATGAAGTGCAAGTAGGAAACACATTTTGGGGACTATTTCTGAATACATCCTAATACATCGAGTTCCAATAATTTTCCATTAGACCAATGCCTAGTTGTGCTAAAAAAAAAATGTTTTCCATTGATTAGATTGCTGGCGAAGGAGCAGAAGGTCAAAAGTTGGAGGGGGGGGTGTTTTTTTTTTTTGCTTAACGGATCCATAATTTTCGTATGGAAAAGACTCTATTCAAAATGTCCACTTTATCCTACTTTTTGCACAGGTTCACCTGTGTACACTTCAGACCGGTCTGCTTTAAATCTGAGGCCTTAAAGTCTAAAATCTGGACACAAAATGGGCGAATTTTGGCTGGAAAAGAAACGGATCCACAAATTAGGTTTTTCTCTCTGTATTTTGTAGTGCAACTAAAATGTCCAGATTATTTGGTATCATTGTAGAGCTAAATCTGTCTACCTCTCCATAATACCACCCACTTTAGTGTATCATGCATGACCTCGACGCTACAGACCTTGGAAGTAGGTTACTACCTGGTGCCACGTAAACTCGGCGCTAAACGATATGTACGTGTCCTATACGATACGTAACATTGAAGGGTATGATGTTTTTGATATTCTAAATGATACGTCAAGTATAAGAGCAAATACAAGAGCATGATGTTTCAGATGCTCTGAATGATACGACACATGGAGGAGTATGGTATTTGTGTGATATTCTAAATGATACGCCACATGGATGGATATGATGTTTCAGATATTCTTAATGATACAGCACATGGAGGGGTATAGTGTTTTTTATGCTCTATTTGATATCCCTGGTGGAGTGGTCCGATGCTAATGATATTCTATCCTATACGTATCTTGGAACAGTGCAAAGTTTATGATATATTAATACCAGTGTCAGCGAGATCGGTATCCTGCGCCCTCTGAACTTAAATTACACTATTTACCATTTAATTTTGACTGCTATTTTACCTCTAAATCGCGCCTAGATTGTTCAGAACGATTTTTGGGAGATAATTGGGCAGAACAAATTTCATACCCTACTCAGTATGTGACTTTTTTCCGGTAATATAGGTCAAACTCTCTTCAATTTCTTCAATGTTGCATATGTATCATTGTAAAATATCCCATTTGTGGTAAATATTTTGCTGAATCGTTTATATTTTTGCGAATATATTATGTTTATGGCATTAGTCAGAATCCATGCTATAGGTTCACTGTCAACCTCTTTCTTATTTTACAGGATTACAGCACGGTTCTGTACGTCAGTTTTGCCTGTAACATCTTCACCATTTTATTGCTCATTCCAGCCTGCATTATTTTCCTTAGAATAAGGTATGTCTGTTTTAATTTCATTCATCAGTTTTATTTCTCTGGCACGTGATTTTAATTTTAAATTTTAGATACAAATGTCGGAACGTTAGGTGCCAGCAAACAATCATTTCATAATTCCCTTGAAGTTCTCAACGACGATATATCTAGACATATTTGCTGGTCTATGTGAAATAGCATATTTCATTGTTTACCGTACCACCCATATCATTTAATGTATTTTACGGTTGTCACTGACGTGTAAAACAGCTTCTGTCCTTCCCCTTACCCCGGCTGACCAAATATAATTCTGAGACACTCTCCCAATAATAATAAAAGAAAGTTTTGTATAGACATTTTGGGCCCCTGATGGGCCTGGTCATTTTGTTCCCGTGGCTGCTTGAGGATGAATAACCTTAGTAGATTTTGATATGTTGAGAGAATTCACCTCTGCCAAGCAAAGAACCACACATATCATAGGAAGTCCGTTTTCCTGTCTTTGAGACTTCATGAGAGAAATACACGCCTTTCTTAATGAAATAATCATACAGGCATGTCTTGTCTTTTTTTAATGTTAAGTGTTATAAAAAAAAACTTAGTCACAAGTTAACAGATATTTACTGGTATTTTGTCAGTGCACGTGCAGCACGTTATTATCTTACACTCGGTAATTTTACAGTGAGCTACTTGTCCAGGAGACGTTCGCTTTCATATGTACGAAACACTAATGATATTAACTATGAAGAAAAAATTTAGAAGACTTTGTACAGTCAGCCTTGTCCGATTATTGTCGTCATTCATAATTGAATCAATTTTTGTTTATTTACATGAATACAAATATGCCGAGGAACGGATCACCGCAGTGGAGCATGTTGCACGTGCCGCTAGTGATATGGCAGATGTAAACTCCGATAAAATCAAAACATTGGCTTATAAATTAATTGTCAATTGACCATGTAGAACACCAAAGACTGAATATGGGGGTTACCAGAGGTCACAAGCGAGGACTGTTGGGCTGTTGTGCATGACTAACTCGGCGTTAACAATTCACAATTGCCTTTATGCTCTCCGTTACAATGACACGGCATTTAACAAGTAACTTAGATCAGTACAAGAAGACACGATGAATCAGTTGTATAAAAGATGGGCTAGGGGGAGGGGGAGAATATTGTGATATTTTATTCATTTTAAATGTAAATCAGAATGTTTTAGAAGTGGGATTTTACTGTTTAGAAATCATATAGACTGTTGTAAAAGTGTATTTCGAATAAACGTGCGAATGATAACAGGTGCGGGGGGTATTGTTTTCTCCGATTGTAATGTAAGGTAATATATATATATATATATATATATATATATATATATATATATATATATATATATATATATATATATATATATATATATATATATATATATATATATATATCAACGGAAAGAAAGAAGTTATCTAGGCTCAGTTTTCACCTCTACCAAATTGAAACTTGATTTAATCATGAAGATACAATACCTCTGACGACTCTGGCTCAGCTTTCACCTCTACCAAATGGAAACATTATTTAAAAGTACCCGTTTGAAAGAAACATGATTTTAAAGTACATGTTTAGTGGTAACATGATTTAAAATTACCTGTTTAATGGAAATATGATTTAAAAGAAACATGTTTAAGGGAACCATGATTTAAAAGAACCTGTTTTATGGAAGCATGATTTCAAAGTACCAGTTTGATCAGATGTGTCATTATAAGCCCTCCAAGATTATCTATTTACAGAGAAGGTAGCAAAACTCTTTGATAGTCATACACAAAATGGCCTTGCTACCTGCACAATTATCATAAAATAGCACTTCGGATGTCAACGATTCTTATTAATAAAGTTCTACTTAAATTTAAGCATATATATTGGTAGTCACTTTTGGAGTCTGCAAAAGGGTATAATTTCTGAAAACATGAAAGATAGATTAGAATGGGAATTATAAAAATGGTTAATTATGCCTTTAGATTTAAGCAGGTCACTCGGTACCTATTATTATTATCATCATCATCATTAATATTAGTAGTAGTAGTAGTAGTAGTAGTAAGTAGTAGTAGTAGCTTATTCGGCATCAGCTTTTGAAATGATAGTATGTCCATTGTTCGTAAACATTTGCTTCTTACCACACTGGAGGCTACAGTTTTGTTCACAAAATCATAAGTTTGGTTGTTAATGTTTTAATATGAAGGATATTCGAAAAGGTCTGATCATTTTCTTATTACATTTTTTCTTTCATTTAACCTGTTGATAAATTAAGTTTTTGTAAAATGATGCAGTGACAGTACAGCTGTTTTGGATTTGTATTACCTTTCCCAGGCTCTGTCTTCGTGACTCTTTTGTTTAGCAAGCAAACCAGATGCGTTATGAAACCCGTCTATTATTAGCAATACCAATAAAGTGCCGTGGCCCAAGCAAGCAGCTAGTCATACAGAATCGCAGAGCAGTAACCGGCAAAACCGCCATTGTATCTCTACTACTCACATTTTCAGCCGTAGTCTGTTGAAATCACAGAATCTGGCCGTCATTTATTTATGTACTGCTCCTTGATAATTTTACCAACCACACCCGGCATAGTTTATGTTGATGGTATCGTAAATGCTTTTGATGTGGCTCGAGTCACTACTAATCGTTGTAGTCAATCACTAAGTGACTGATATATATATATATATATATATATATATATATATATATATATATATATATATATATATATATACACACACACGAGTCTTTACCAGGTAAACAAACATTCTTCGTTGGACCTCATCATTGATTGAGGTAATATAATATGCACATGTAGGAAGTTATACCACACACCAAGTTTATATATATATATATATATATATATATATATATATATATATATATATATATATATATATATATATATATATATATATATAAACTCTCAGCTAAGCTAGAGCAGTTTCCGATGAGCATGATTTACCATTGGTAACAGGTGCAGAAAATTATACTGAATTCTGGTTTTATTATTGAGATTAAAATCATCTAGGTAACGCTCTGGGTTGTATTGCAACAGCTATTTATATCTCATCATAGATTTCCAAGTCCAATGCAAGACTACGTGCGTCAGCGCCACGAAATATCATCAAAAAAATTACAGTTGTAACTAATTACTTGAGGCACGTGTGCATATCTTTCAGTCACATATATCACATCTCTGTTTTGTGTCGACCTCATAAAAATTTTTTGGGGATTGATTTGGTGATAAAGGATCACACTGTCGTACACTACAAATGTTTTTTGTTTGCATCCAAATAGCCAATGCCAAGTGGTTCATCAATTGTAGAAAAGGAATCGACAGTAGAACTTTCTAAATGATCCGTTATCACTCAGCGCGTTTGAAAATCTTTTGAAACATCGTGACACAATTGATTATCGATTCCTCTTCAACCACCGTAAATGATATTCAACAACAGTTTGTATTCTCCTGATCCAGAAGGGCCAATGACCCGTGTACGAACTAAGTTTAGGAATACATCGTATTGTGTGCGATGCCGCACAAAAAGATGTACATGTACCGCAAATCCAATACGAGTTCAAACACATAATGGTCTACGCATGATAATAAAGGAATTGGTGCCTGATGTGGAGCAAAGAAGTTTGAGTTCATGGAAACCAAACAGTCCAGGTCTATCGGAAAAAGCCGTGGACTCACAAGGTCGAGTTTTTATTAAATGTCAGTGCTGATGTTTCTGCTGAATTGACAGAGCAACCGGGAATATTATGGAATAATTGTCCTGGTACAAACACCTACAATCACTGTCGGTTGGCCCGGTATACGGCTTGATATAATACTTGATTCTAACAACCCGCCAGAAATCTTGTTGATGCTGCATATTACCGACATTGCCTTGCGTACCAAGCATCAAAATATATTCGTACACGTCAATGTGCTCACGTGGAATTTAGCCATGACTTTAATGAGACTAATCCAACAATCCAAGAAAGAATTGTCAGATGGATCATCAAATGAGGTATGAAGGCCATGTTTGTTTCAGGAGGTTTTACCTCTCAGTGACAAAAGTTTACTCATTTAAAAGAATATATATCAATAGAAACAAACATAGACACTCAAAAGGGCCCCGAAAGGCTAAGTGGTCTAAACGCGCTCTCCGTTACGGATCATTGCCATCTCACCTATGTCTGCGTGGGTTCGAGACTAAGATTCGGCTAATGTAGTTATGTGAGAAAGCTTGCCAGTAGCTTCTCGTGGGTCGGTGGTTCTTTCCGGGGGTTTTCCCGGGTTCTTCCTCCACCAATTATACTGGCCGCCATGTATAACCTATCGTGTGCTGAAAATGACGTTAAACCCAACAACTACTACAACTAGACACACAAATTCGGACATTTTCAAAAATATAATTCTTTTTGCGTTTGTACTAGAAAGGTGAAGCAAGGGGTCGTCCATTTAGTACGTACGCATGGAGGAGGAAGGGGGGTAACCCAAATGCGTACGCTTGCTTGCGTATGGGGGGGGGGGGTCTACTGACAATGTACTTGCACAGCGGCTAGCTTTTGGATCCAAAATTCCTTTGAATGCGTCATTTGATCTGCATTGTCCGTCACTTGCACAATCTGAAATTATCAAGCGCACATGTCCTGTGTGCGGCGTGTATCACTCGTCGCAGGCCAGTGTAAGACGACACCAAAGCGTTCACACTACTGAGTCTACCGACACTGAGAACTTGAATCACAACCTGGATGATGACGTCAGCAAGGCTGTGGCTATTGAAACAGCGGCCCAGCATAGTGCAGCTAATGCTGTTGTGATTCAACCTGACGTTAAGCTTGTTGCTGAAATTCGTGTTATACGTAACCTGTTTGACTGGGTTCAGTCGGCGTTTGTCTGACCTTTAGCAGACACTGGCGAACTTTTTAAAGGTTTAATAACATGCAACTTATTTCTTTTATATATACAGCAGCTGAGGACTGTCTGTTTTACTCCGTTTCATTAAACATTTGAATATTATTAATCCTGTGTCATTTCTGCGTGGATGAAATATTGGAAGTTCTATACGAGTGGGTGGGATGGGGGGTCATTCATACGTACGTACGCAAGGGGGGGGGGGGTGTAAAAAGTATGCATGCGTGCAAGGGGGGGGGAGGGGTCACGTTTTGTCTTATTTTTGCGTACGTACTAAATGGACGACCCCCAACCGTGGAAATGTTATCAATCGCGGCAAATTTCAATCATGGTGTTGCTAGAGCATTGTTTGCCAAGCAGGCGCTGTGGCGAATGCACGTAGCAATGCCAAGAACATTTTCAAGTGGTTGATATGATGTCCAACACATAGTAAAGTTCATAAGGCTAATAATCTCTTATTTCTTCTCCATGATCGTGACATTGATCGACAAAGTTGAGTGCACACTTGCAAGTACGTGTTAACCATTGCAGTTATGAGGAGGAAAAAAAACATTTGGACAAAATTTCCGATAATATCCAGTCATGCTCTAAACTCACATCAACTGCTTTGGGAATTCAAATGTAGCTTTGTTGTTAACTTCTACAGACTTAACTTGACCGTGTCCCACAATTATGTCCTACGAAACTAACTTTTAAATAAATGAATTGTCAGATTTGCATCACTCAGCTGTACCAAGAATGTCCTGATATGTGTGTCGCCGTATATAATGACATCATCGATTACAACCTTCTATATCAAATGTTACTATATTCGTTAGTACCGCTCCGGTGGCCTAGTGGTTAGAGCGTCCGTCGTGGAAGCGGGAGGTCGTGGGTTCGATCGCCGGCGTGTCTTACCAAAGACTTACAAAAATGGTGCTAACAGCTGCTTTACTTGGCGCTCAGCATTAAGAGGTTAGTGTTAGTGGCCTGGTGTCAGGATAATGTGACTGGGTGGGACATCATGATACATGACTGCGGCATGATGCCCCAGTGCAAGAGATCACTATAAACTGCCTCACTGCAGACATCGTAGCGATATGACTGAAACATTGATAAAGCTACATTAACAATCCTAATCGCACACGCACAGGCACAATATTCATTAAAGGCTGGAATGTTGAGGGAGAATTTTTCATTATATATGGCATTTATATTGGTCCTGTACATCTAGAGTTGCAATGGCCCAAATCTATTTTGCTCTGTCTATAAGTGGGATCGGCCAGACGCATTTTACCCTGATTAACTTGGTGACATCTCTCAAGTTCCAATTTTGTCAATACAGTTTTGGTGACACTTTCACTTTTCTATAGTAAGTACACATACGGAAAGTATTATCAGATTTCGGCATTAAAATACACGATTTACGCCTGTTACGTCTGCTTGGTTCAATAAAATAATTTTCCAATAAATATTCAATTTTCTTTTTCAAACATTCCTGCATGAGATAATTTATCTTGTAAAGATATTCTTTTATAGGTGTAAAATCTACAGTTTCAACGTCGTAGAGTTTGTTTGTTCGAATTTGCCGGAAACAGTAAAATAAATACCGTTTAGTACTAAGTGTAGATGCCATTGTTATATAATACCAAGAAACATTTGTTTAATTGATATAATCTCGCATAATTTCACCATTACAGCTAAGACATTCGCTCCTATCATCAGAAAATTAATTTATGTAACTCTCCTCGCTCACGTCAGATGAATCCGAGATTGACTGAACATAAGAGTCTTAATTTATTTGGCAAATAAGTACACACCATGGTCTCACTGCAATAAGACACGTGCTGATGGCACTTCAAAGTGTAACTCGAGATAATAGCCAAGAGCATATTAAGATGATATTTGACACTTAGGAGTGACTTAAGTTTTGGGGGGGTTGACGGTTATCATGAACTTTCAGCTTCGTTATGCAGATGCCACTCATATTACACGTGCATACCACAATCTTTGGTCGTATATGATCTGACATAAAAACGTTGACAATGGTTTGCAGATCTCCCAGCATGACTTTAGTACACTGTATTCTATTACATTTCAATAGAACACTTGGAATTGTTCAGACAGCCCATTACTGAAATGTATTTTTATACATGTGTAGCTCCCGCTAGCGGTGTTAATTACATATCTTATACTGTGATATTGTATGACACGACTGTTGGGTGTTGGCGATCGAATGAGGGTCCTCGATACATCTGTGAAATATTCATAATTGAACACGTTACGTATTTAAATAATGATGTCTTATCACGAAATGAAGGTCGATCTTAATGAAAATCTGCTAGGAAAAATAAGAACCGCAATTTAAAGAAAGGCAACTGTGACGTGACATTGAAATTTGCTTCAACTAAATTGAGTGGAAATGTCCCCGCATGGTTCTTTCATGAATTATTGATGTTAATAGTACATGGGTTGCACAACGTGTGTTGCTTGCTTGCTATAAAAGAAACGTATGGAGGATAAAGACTGTTGCCTGGAAGAAAAACACAATCATAATCTGGCATGATGATACTAATAATGATCTGCAGCTGAACGCGCAGCATACCAGACACCTGCAGAAATGTGTACGTGATGTACCATAGGTACATGGCAGTGACGTAAAACTGGAGGGAGAAGCAGAACAATACTGTTCGCAACAAAGATCATATTGTAAAATCCATGTGTTATTGTATTGATACCTAATGTAAATCTCGGTCATATCATAGCATTTATAGGTGGTTTCATCTTTTTAATTGTGGTCACAAATCAATGAAAGATGACCCATATTCTGGAAGAGCGTTGCCTACGTTTGCACGGGTATTGGCTACTGTGAATGTGGCAACGAATGAATATGTTCAGTACACAGTTGAAAATATTTGTATTATCACAAACAATATTGTTTCATTTCTTTTAATATTTTGAAGAATCATTTGAAACTCCTAGCGGTTTCTCCGTTATTGCTCCCTCATTAAATATAAAAAGAGTGACCAGAGACGATAGAATGAGATTGTCACGAGTGACTAGACCATTAGATAGAGCCTCAAAGTCGAAGTACAATTCAGAAACTAAAACGGAATTTAGCAGAGACAAAACAACTTAATATTTTTTGTTACAATGTCAGAAGAATCTAAATAAAGACTTAAAATCATAAGCTGACATTTTTACTATCACTTAAATAACCCCTGAATATTCTATAAAATATATCCCTAATATTGAAATACATACTAAAATTAAAGGTGATTATACATTGATAAACAATTGCTAATTGTTGTGGAAATATCCTGAACCATTGTCCTGTACACTGTTACCCAAGGTATCAATCTACTTCATGGCAACCAACTGGCACAGAAAATATGGCGTTATGACAGACTTTATATTAGATGAAGCATAGCATCTAACCTGGTCACATCCTTTATATAGTCCTGAAGTAGCTCCGCCACGTTTTGACTGAATTCCATTATTGAAGATTCGCTGAGGTCTCCTTGAACGGTTATTTTGGCAAAATTTCTTCCGACGATGACCGATTGCAGAAAAATGATAATAATATTACAATAAAGATACAAATAAAAAAATAACTAATGATTTTTGTTGAAAGGATGCTTGTAAGATTCTGACTGAGGTTTTAAAGTTAATTCCTTATGCAACTAGTGACCTTTATTATACTCAACCAACACTGCCACCAACCCCTCGTTGTTACATTCATTTTTTTTTACAGGAAATACTTATTTTGAATATTTTCCTATGACAAGACAGCTAAAAGAATCAGATTGTGCCTTATGCATGAATAAAGGTCACTAGTATTGTAACAAATTAGCATACTTTTCAACTCCCCTCAACCATCTGGATTTTTAGATATTTACCTCTGTAGCATCATCATCATAGCCCCCTTGAGTGTCGTCTGTCTCTGGGTTGTTGGCAACGTCTGTTGTGGCTGTGCAGGCCTATGCACGAATGGCAGTCCCTCTTGCAGTTTGTGCAGACATGATGGGAAGTCTGAGTTACTGTGGTTGCTGCCACGTGGCCCTTTCTTACACGTTTCTCTGCCGCCAACTGGCCTCCCCTCGTATCAGTGACTGATATACCCTTACTTACTGTCAGTTACTGTCAGTCTCCAAATGCCTCGGTCCTCGGCCAGCACTTCCCAGCCAGCAGGTGCGATGTCGCATGCCTTCATGTCGCTCTTGCACACATCCTTGAAACGGAGTGAGACGCAGCCGACTCTTCTCGTGCCAGTGGCCAGCTGTCCATATAGGATGTCCTTTGGCAGCCTCCATCCTCCATGCGTCAGACGTGTCCCAGCCATCGAAAGCGACGTTTGCTCAGCAGGGAGAACATGATGGGGGTATTTGCACGCTGCAGGATTTTGTTGTGTGGGACACGGTCTTGCCAGCTGATTTTCAAGATGCGTTTAATGCACCGTATATGGAAGGCGTTTAGCCGGTGCTCTTGCCTCATGTAGGTACTTCAGGTCTCACATCCGTATAGAATGGTGCTGAGAATGCAGGCCTGGTAAACTTGGACTTTGTTGTGCTCTGTCAGCGGGTTATTTTCTCACACACTCTTCGTCAGTCGTTACATGATAGTGTTTGCCTTTCCAAGCCTTCTGTCCAGCTCCTTATCAAGCGTGAGAGTGTTGCTGATGGTTGACCCTAGGTAGGTAAAGTTGTTGACTGCTTCCAAGGTGACACCGTTGATTTTGATTGAAGGGGCAGTGATTGTATCTTGCACGCTGATCTTTGTCTTTTCCAGGCTGATGATGAGTCCAACCTGCATGCAGGCATCAGCAAAACGGTCTCCCAGTCTCAGGAGGGTTTTCTCGGTGTAGGTCACAAGAGCCGCGTCATCTGTAAAAAGCATCTCTCTGATTAGCACAGCCCTCACTTTCGTCTTCGAGCGCAGTCGTGCCAGGTTGAACTGGTGTGTGGATATATGCCATCAGTGGACGAGTCAAAGGCGTAGGACTGAAGCAAGGAGAAGAAAATTCCGAATAGGGTTGGTGCCAGAACGCAGCCCTGCTTCACGCCGCTGTTAACTGGGAAGGAGGGTGAGGAAGATCCATCATACAGAACTGTTCCCTTCATACCTGAATAGAAAGCGATTATCATGCTGCGGAGTTTTGGGGGGCAACCGATCTTACTGAGAACTTCAAAAAGGCCCTTTCTGCTGACTAAGTCAAAGGCCTTGGTGAGGTCGATGAACATTATGTAGAGTGAATTACCTTACTCTCTGCTCTTCTCTTGGAGTTTCGTAAAGAGAAGATCATGTCTGTTTTCGACCTGCCTGCTCTGAAGCCACACTGGGATTCTGGGTACACACAGTCTGCCAGCAGTTGCAGCCTACTTTTTATGATGCGGACATACACTTTACCAGTGATGCTCAGAAGCGAGATCCCTCTGTAACTATTAGTCACTGCGGTCGCCCTTGTTTTTGTAAATGGTCACAATTGTGGCATCACGAATGTCTTGGGGGACTGCTCCTTCCTCCCAGCAGAGGCAAAGTAGTTCGTGCAGTGGTTGAAGCAGTGTTGGTTTAACATGTTTGATAGCTTCGGCCGGGATGCTGTCACTACCTGGTACTTTGTCATTTGATAGGGAGTCAATTGCTTTGCTGAGTTTTTCTAAGGTTGGCACTTTGTCGAGTTCCTCCATGGTGGGAAGATTCTTTGTGCTGCTTTGGTGACTAACGTTTCTTGGGAGTATGACTCTGAGTAGTGCTCCACCCATCTGGCCATCTGTTGCCCACGATCTGTGATCTCCTCTCCCATCTGAGATTTCATGGGAGCGACCCCTTTCACTGTAGGGCCTAGAGCCTTCTTGATGCCACTGTACATGCCTCGGCACTGCGCTGGATTCCTTCACATAGTTGTTACCAGTACTCGTTCATGCAAAGTCTAGCGATGCATTGGGTGTTGCTTCTGGTACTTTTAAGAGCAGTGAGTGTCCGTTCATTAGGGCATTTTTGTAAGCTATAAAGGTTTTTTGCTTCTCCTCGATTAGTGGTTCCATCCTTGATATGTGTGCGTTGAACCAGTCCTGTCTGGGTCTTTCCTTTTTGCCACACGTGGACATGGCTGTTCTGTAGATGGCACCCTTCATGGCGTTCCACTTGGCTGTGGCGTCTTGCTCTGGCAGGTCCTGGAGAACCTTGTCCAGGGCAGACACATACTCCTGTTCCTTGGAGGGGACCGACATCTGTGCAGTGTTTATGCATGGGTGTCATCTTGGGTTTGAGCGGTGTAGTGTCTGTGGCTATAGTTGCACCCTGCTGCTCACGAGGGCATGGTCGGAGTCGCAGACTGCACTGTGTTATGTTCTGGTGGAGAGGACGCGGTTAAGGGCAGAGCGGCTGGTGATGACCAAGTCGAGTAGGTGCCAGTGATGGGACCTGGCGTGTTTCCATGACACTTTGTGTTGTGGCTTACCCTTGTAAAAGGTATTTGTTATGCACAGGCCATGGTAGGTGCACAGCTCCAGCTTTCCAGTACCATGATATCCAAGGCAGGTAGGCCATGACACGTGATCGTCATCTACTCTGGCATTAAATTCGCCGAGGAGAAATAGTGGTTCGTGTTTGGAGCAACCTTTGATCTGTTCGTCCAGCTGCCCATATAACTGATCCTTTGTGCCTTCTGAAGACGTGAGGGTGGGGGCGTAGACACTGATAATGTTGACAGGACCTGCAGCAGTGGTGAGGCGAATGGACAAGAGACGCTCAGTGCCCCCTTTGTAGCAGACACGTAAATACATAAGTCAAGTCGGCCATTCCCTTGATGCCCAAGTTACGTATTTGATCTCCAATGCTAGTATAACTGTGGCAGGCAGTCACCAACAGGTCAACCCATTTCCAAGCCTAACTCAAAGTAAATCTAAACCACATTACAGATTTAGCTTATATGTGAACTGAAAAATGCTAGGACTGTAATATTAAGGCCTCATGCCTTCTACCTTAAAAATTAGGGAGATGTCAAAATACCAAAATATCCAGTGAGACCTGAGGGCAGATGATTTGAAAGCTGCCATGTGGTACGTGTTGTTTTTAGCGTATGAACAACATAGCAAAACGTGAATAAAAATGTCATTTGATAATGAGATTATCAAACTGAGAAAGTGAATATATGTGCCTGGGTATATTTTTTGGGGATGACCGGATGCATTTGCTCACTAATAAAGAATTTTGTTTTACAGTGTACTTTTAAATACCTTTCAAAGCATCAATATCTCGAGTGAAGGATATCGATGTAAATGAATCAGGTGATTTAACATCAGTTGCTGTGATCTTGTTATGATCTAATTTTGATAAAATTTAGAATAAATGCATATATATATATATATATATATATATATATATATATATATATATATATATATATATATATATATGGCACCCCATCAAAAAAGCGCATGACAAAAGAGCGCCAACAAAAGAGCGCCGACATAAGAGCGCACTAATTTGCCGACAAAAGAGCGCCGACATAAGAGCGCAAACTAAAGATCGGAAACAAATATTTAAAAAAATAGAAACAAGAAAATTAACTCAGATCAGACTGCATCGTTTGATGGTAACTCTTTTTTCTTACTTCATTAAAAACAAGTATTGGCGAAAAAAATTAATTGTTTAGTTCCTTTAACTAAAAAACTGATATAATCGTATAGGTAAACACAAATAGCTGTGATGTCGTTTGATCATACCTCCGATTGTTTCATTCTAAACAAGTATTAGCCTTAGCGATCACAAATTAAAGTTCCTTTCTAACCCTGCCATATTCGTTTATCGTACCTCAAGTATTTGTTTAAGTGCGCCCAATTGTCGGCGCTCTTTTGTCGGCGCTCTTTTGCCTGCGCTCTTATGTCTGCGCTCTTTTGTTGGCGCTCTTTTGTCGTGCATTCTTTTGACGGGTCACCCTATATATATATATATATATATATATATATATATATATATATATATATATATATATACATATATATATATATATATATATATATATATATATTCCTGCATCAAATCGGCTGATCTCGTGAACACTCAGGAAGCAGAAAGGCAAATTAAGAACAAATTGGTTCAACTTGGAATATGGGCTTATATCAATAGACAATTGTATGAATTTGATAACGAGTAAGATCATAAGTGATTTTGTACCTGATTGGTTGAGCTTCATTGCACTTTATGTCAGATATTTATCACATTTTCTGTGAAAGATTGCATCATCATGATCTCTTGTTTCAGTTATTACTGACATATACACATACTAACTAGGTGCTCTTGGATCTGATTGGCTGCGCTTGAGTAACATATGTTAATGATGTTATCTTGCATAGGATTGGCTGAACTTCTGAACACTTCAGAGACCAGAGTTATGATCTGATTTGGTATGTAAGCTTAAAAGATCTTGACCCCTGCAATTTCAATTATGGTGTGCATCCACACATACTAATGAAGCGATCTCACATTGATTTCTTGAGCTTGTAAACACTTAAGAGGCCAGGGTTAGGAGCATATTTAGATCAGACACAGTATATAAATATCAGGTTAATAATAATAATAATAATAATAATAATAATAATAATAATAATAATAATAATAATAAAAATAATGAGGACTTTGTGTAGCGCCTAATCTTTCGAAGCTCTAAGCGCTTTACACCATCAATAATGATATGACTACACTACAAAACAACAAATGACAAAAACAATGAAATTGGAAAACATAAAAACATGCTGAAAACATATAAGATACAAAACATGATTAGGTTGCAATTTCGATTATGGTTTGCATCCACACATACTACAGAAGTAACCTCACATCTGACAGAAGTAACCTCACATCTGATTTGCTGAGTTGTGAACACTCTGGATATCATATATCTGATCAGATTGTGATTAGAATTTGGTATGTAAACTTACATCACTGAGAGATCGGATGTGTGCGATTATAAGCAACATCAAAGTCCACCGATGAGGTGCTCTTTCATCTGATTCACTGACATTGTGAACACTCTAGAGGAGATTGATCAGAATTTGATCAAATTTGGTATGTAAACAGGCATTCCCAAGTTCTCAGATTATGACCAAGATTTGTAATATTAATGACGGTCATAAAGACCAAACCTGGAACCATATCAACTTGAGTTAAATGCCTTAACCACTGAGCTGCTGTAGCTCCCTTTGGTGTAGACCTCAGTAATTTTCAAACTAGGGGTGGTGGTGGTTGGGGTGAGGGATATAAAGAACTCGCAATCCATCCAGACTGCACACACTAACTCGGTTTACAATGCCAAATACATGTGTGCATCTTAAGGATCGTGCTGTGAACAGTTTCTGACTTGTAATAGTAGAGCCGCACTTATTGCGAGAGACCCAAAAAGAGAATGCTGGTTAAATAAATTTTTTCTTTGTCAGATTTGATTACCAAGAATATATATATATATATATATATATATATATATATATATATATATATATATATATATATATATATATATATATATATATATATATATATATATATATATATATATATATATATATATAGTTATTCATGATTGCAGGCAGCTGTTTGTGCAGAAGAGAATACGACTGCACCTTTCACTCTTCCTCTCCCTGTTACTGTCAGGAGTTGTAGACATACTGTGGGATTTTATCGTCTATAAAGACCGCCTTGATAATGAGAAGGAGCTGACAATTATGCATGAAAACTCGGTGAGTGTTGTCCTAAAATAGTTATAGTAAAATGCACAACTCTTATATAAAGCACTGGTGGCTCTGTTTAACTTGTTTAATATGTGAAATGTGAGAGCTAGCGTTCACCTTAAACTTTGTGCACCCTGCCCTAAGTCATATTAAGCTAGATGAGAAAATATTGATTTCAAACTTTCACTACTGTAACATACATTTCACACATGATATATTTATTCTTAGACTAACATAAAACATTTAATTTTATATATATCATTACAGTCAATGCGCTAACAATTGCAGTTATTTCAGATTTTTATCTTTATCTTCTGAATTTGTCAAAGTAATTGAAATTATTATTATTATTATTATTATTATTATTATTATTATTATTATTTGGTATTATTACCCTTTCTTATAAATAAAAATAAGAAGATAGCATTAACAGCTAATTAATTTTTCAGCTTGTAAATCTGTATAAAATGTTGCACTATTAGCTATCTTGGGCTGTAGATATTAATATACTATACTTATTTTCATGTCATTACCTAAGATAATTTATTGTAGGTTGGCTGTAGGCTTCTGTACAGTCTGACAAGGTACTTTAGTACAGCCAATGTTATGTGGATGTTTTGTGAGGGCTATTACCTGCATCGATTGATTGTGCACGCCTTTGAAGCTCCTGGAAGCCTTTTGCCCTACTATCTGAGTGGGTGGGGTAAGTTGACATCTTGGCTGTAGTCATCATCATTGTTGTCCACATCATCACCAGTAATAATAACACCAGCAATGCTACCACGGAAAGCAACTACCATTATCTCCACACTCATTGACAATATTTGACCCCTTTGCCAATAATAATATTACTATTAATAATTATAATAAAAACAATAACAGCAAAAACAATTTTAATAGAAAAAATAATAACAATCATCATTAGTTTAATGATAACGATGATGATCATGATCAACGTTATATGCCCTTCTTTTTAGCATATACATTAAAGAGATAATTGCATACAATTTCTTAATGTTTTGAAAACAAAGAAATTAACATGTAATTCTTTTAAACTAGAAACAGTATCAACGAGTAACATAATGTATCGCTTCTTAACAATGGGTTTCATCAATGTTTACTGTAGACTGCTGTAATTTTTGGAAGGATACGATATTTTCCTCACTCAAGTGTATGGTCTCCCGAGACGGTATGGCATTGTGTTTATAAGAAATTTAATGGAAATGTGCAATTTCTGTGTTTATTAATTTTCATTGACATTGCCACCTCCCATAGTAAGTATTGACTAATCCATAAATTATAGTACTAATGATTTATTGCAATTAAAATGAGACATGAGACAGACATATCTATAAAAAATTAGGTCATCATGATGAATAATATGGAAGATAGATTCTCTACCAAAAACTGCATTCTTTATCTGCATGCATTTTGTTCACTCTGCTGTCTGTAAAAAGCCCCAGATATGAGACAGTTTAGAAGGAAAACAAAACAAAAACTTAAACACTGAAGTAAAAATTGGGCTCAATCTGCCACAAGCTTTGCGAGAAGTGTGCAGGGACGTCATTTCAACTTTTTCAGGGGAGGGGGGTGCAGCAAAAGTTGACTGGCTTGTTAATTTTTGTATACTGGCTACAGCAATTTTTACAGCAAATCCCCCCCCCTCCTCCAATGACGTCCATGGAAGTGCGTGTTTGCACTCTCCTCAACAGAATCAAGAACATTCCTATGAATAAAGCAGACAATGGAAGTTTTGGAAACTAGTTTATTTATTGGCCTGGTTTAGGGAAAATATCATAGTAAGTTCATTTTAATAAAGAATTTCACAACATAATAAATCGATGAAGGGTCAGTTTTAGTTTGAAATTTATAATAAGTTTCTGTTCGTAATTTTTTAAGACAAATGGGCATTGTTACAATGAAATACAAATTGGTCTAATCGGACATGCTAATAGAAAACATGAAATATATATTAACATATCGTGTAAAATTACTTATTGATACCTTTTATGTCATGCAAGGCAATAACATACTAGATTGCTATCCAAAATGGTGGCCTGCAGGCTGATTAAATGGCTCACCAGAGCTCAAGCAATTGTTTTTGCATTTATGTAAAAAAAAAAAAAAAAAAACCTTTCATTGTGTTTTTCTTAATCAGGTAAATAATTCTGAATAAGTGTTATAGTTGTTGCTTTTAAGCTTTCTACTGCGGCCCTAGGCTTCAAGAAGAAAAAAACTCAATGGTCCATGGTGTCAAAAGGTTGAACAGCACTGTCTTATGTGATATTCTGAGAGAAATATCTTTATATTTTACCGGAGTAAAAAAAAAAGTATCCTTTTATTTTTTTTAATTTTTTATATTCATCGTATTTAGAATTTTTAAAAAATATGGCAGTTGAAAAAGGGACCTGCATTTTGTCATGGAACTGATATTTCTCTATATGTCAGTGCATTTTGAAAATGCAGAACACAAAAGGGAATCAGACAAACAATAAAAACGTGATACAGATATCCAGTAGTTTAAAAATTTAATTTAGATATGAAATAGTTTCAAAAAAGTAATCGGAAGATGGCTAATCCCCAGACCTACTGTAACTATATAAACTTAATATAACTTTCTAATATCTTGAAAAAAGTATAAGAGGAATTCAATAATAAGGAAATGTGAACCTGTAATTTTTCCACATTTTTGCCAATTTCCTGACATAATTTGTTTCTTCTGTTTTTTTTTTGCAAAAACAATTTGCATGGAAAAGTGGTCATGGAATATTAAAGAAATGTGATACAGTGTCTTTGCATGTATTGGCAAAAACAGAAGGAATAAGTGATCTAATAATATAATAAAAATAAGTGATGCAGCATGTTTACGGATTTGTTTGCCCAATGCTGTATTTGGACGATTAGTTCGAACATACAATAGCAATAAACAGTTATCCAGAATCATTTTTGTTAAGCACGGTATCACCTGTATGAAAACTTCCGCCCTGACTTTAACCTGATTCCAGGTGGAATCTTAAAGCGGATTTCACTTAAAGCCTAAGATTCCATTTATTATAAATTTTAGGTGGGTTCAGGGCAGAATACAGCCCGAAATATGCAAATTAGTCCGTCTGTTGCTAGGCGGAATTCGTTTATTTCGCCTATTAGGCGGATTTGTATGAAAAAGCTTCCGCTCTGACTTTAACCAGATTCCGCTTGCTATAAATTTTAGGTGGGTTCAGGGTGGAATACAGCCCGAAATATGCAAATTAATCCGTCTATTGCTAGGTGGAATTTGTTTATTCTGCCTGCTAGGCATATTTGTGTATTCCGCCTTCTAGGCAGAATTTGTTTATTCCGTCTACTATGCAGAATCTGTTTATTCCACTTATTTATCCTAGATTCCCCTTTATTATCATATTTACGCAGATTCAGGGTGGAATATAGCTCGAAATATACAAATATCTGTTACCAGATGGAATCCTTACTTCTGCTTAATTAGATGGAAATACCTGCATAACTCCATCCAATAATGAAAATGTCGAAATGTTAGTCCACCTTGCAGAAATTCACCTAGAAACAAACTCCACATAGAGCTGGAAATGACTTCAGCGTGGAAAAAGATTCCATCTAGTGAAATTAAGGCCACAACCAAACACAATTTATTCCATTTTTTAAGTAGTTTATTAAATGCTTTGGATTACAGACTTGTGGATTATTTACAGCAAATACAACACTGATTTCATCATTTTATTCATTCCAGTTTTACTTACATTTTTGCCAACAACATAATACAGGTATATCATTTAAGTGAAAAAAATAATTAAAAAGGGTGGAACAATTATGAACTGTCAATGACAGTTATAATTAATATTCATCTCAATAAGTTTACACGCTAACTTGTATCTGCAAAGCTAAAAAATTAACAGAGTATGCTTGTATGAATAACACATATTAACACACAATAATAAAGTCTATTTGATTAACCTGATATAACAGAATACGAGTAGACCAATTAGTACACTCTGAAAAGAAAAGACAATGAACAAGCTTTTTAAAACTAGGTTGTGTCACATTTGTACAATATTTTTAGCTAATCAACCACACTTTTCCTAAATTCTCTCCAAAACCTAAGACTATGTATGTGCAGAAACTAAACATTTTCAAATGAAAATCAAATTAACAGCACCAATTATTCACTTGAAACGAAATATTTTAAAACTTCTGGTAATAGAACAAAGCAGTTCCAATGTTTTCACTTTGACTTCAGTTTCTTTCTTGCATAACTGACTTGCTCAGTTACAGCGTCATTGATGTCTTGCTCTTTTACCTCTTTTCCAATCACATAATCTGAAGAAGAAAAAGTAAACATAACTATAAGTAACATTCTGACTCAACAAGGGGTACTGTAGATCATACTTCTGGTCTCAATCAAGTTTGTCAATTTAGCTATTTCAACATAATACACACATTATATTGTAAGGAGTATTTAATAAAGTAATATTAAATCGAAAATACATGTAAAAATATATGAAAACCTTCTGCCATTGATATGCACTAACCTACAGCTGGCCCTTGAGATTGTACCATTAAACAAAATGAAAATGTCTTTGGCTTGTTATCATTTCCTTCAGATAGTTTCATTTGATGCACAGGATAATCTAATAGTTTGTGACAATGTCATTTTTAATATCCCCCCATCATTTCTAAGTCCTTGAACTTTACTTACTAAATTATCCCATTCATACCCTTCTAGGTGTAATTCTGGAAAGCCAAATCCAAAATCCCATCTGTACATGTCAAAAAGATGAATGCACATACCATTAATCATATATGCACAAATATCCAATGATGTTACAATATTTTACATTTGTCCTGTCTGCTATCTGGGGCTGCTGACTGGTTTGTCTGTTTGTTTGTTTTAGGGCTTAATACCATTTTTCAGCATACGATAGGCTATACATGGCGGCCAGTATTATTGGTGGAGGAAAACCTGAGAAAATCCCCGGAAATAACCACCTTCCCACGAGAAGCTACTGGCAAGCTTTCTCATATAACTACATTAGCCGAATCTTAGACTCGAACCCACGCAGACAGAGGTGAGACGACAGTGATCTGTAACGGAAAGTGCTTTAGAACACTCAGCCACTCGAGGCCTCAGGAGCTGCAGACTGGGGGAAAAAATCTAAGTGACTTCAATTGTTCACATCATGGTGGATGCTGTTACATTTTGGAAAGTTTTGCTTACAATTAATGTGGACAGAAAATAAATGGATAGCGTTTGTAACCATATCCATCCCAAAACTTGCATTTTGTTAAAATAAGAAGCATGACATGTGTTGCATGTTGGACACACCCCAAAGAGAATTTGACAAACTGTGCAAGAAATTTTAGCTCTTGATTTATTTATAAATTTTACCAACCTCTGAGTAGTTTGTCTCATTTGTGATGCTGTTGGCATTCTGTCTTTGAATTCCATAGTGATGAACAAACAACTGTAGATAATTTTGTACATTGAGGTTGACAAAGAGCTTCAAACAAGTCCAAAATGGCTGGTGGAGGTGCTGGAATGGTAACAAAACAAGAAGTGTCATGATCATTCTATAAACAATGGACAAGGCCATACTTGCCTGAGCATATGATCTTGTGTTTACATGTTAACTATTTTAAAATATATAATATTACCAATATTCGAAAAATGACCATGCACTGTACAGTACATGTAAAAGCTGTTAGCAATCCATCATGAGAAATACTGCCTCGCCAGTATATTTGCATCCTTACACTGTACTGCTGGAGACATACTTTGATTTTGACCAAGTTTAATAACAACTTGTCAGAATTATTAACTCAAGCACAAAAACTAAACAGGTGAAAATAAAAGCTTCCTACATCTTTATCAACCTTATTGCAAATAATATGCAGTTTGTCAATTATAATTGTTTTCCTTTTCTTGCGGTGGTACATAAATCCAAATCCAGTGCTATGCACACATGTCCAGCATTTGGTAAATTATTACGTAGCTTCTTTTGGCATATTAATAATACTTAGAAATCTGTAATTTGTTAGGATTGTTGAAGATTAATTATTGATATTTGCCATCAAAATCTGGTTATCTGCAGACTTGAATTATTTACTGCATCCCCTCAAAATTCAATGATTGCCATGTAGAACAAATAGTAAAGTCCCGCTTTTGTGTTTTACATTAACGAAAGCATAGATCAACCTTTTGGGGCACAATTTCATAATGAAGCTTTCACCTCGTCCAGTTTCTGACAACTGGCAGTTTGCTAGTACTTAATTTTTTTAAGACTGACCTTGAATGATGCATCTGGTAAGTAAAATCTTTTTTTTTTTGTTGACCCATGCATTAAATACTTCAGAACACTCATTTATCGGGTATTCCTTGTCAGAATAAAACTCCTGCGTATCTAGTGGTTACTGACCTTATTTTTTTAATCATATTTCATACAATTTAAACCGTGGTAATTTTTTTCTGATATATATCTTTGTATGAAATACTACAACAAGTAATTGAATAAAATTAGACAAGTAATATTATTTTTAGTTTACTACACTGTGACACTGATGCGGAGAGAAAAACAAACGATGCTAATACCAGATCAGTTTGAACGTGAACGGAATATCTTAGGATCTTTAACTTTTTTTAAGTATTAGAATAAATCAAAACACACTCACCATGGATCTTCACAATGGTTCATAAAAACAGGTAATTTCACCAGGTCATTTTCACATTCTCCTTCTTTTAAATTGTCCAAGATGTTGCATGCGCTTACTTTTCTGTCCAACAACACTTTTAATTGTCTTCCACGAAATAAATGCACGCAAACATTATAGAAGTTGAAGTACAATTTCGAATACTGATCGAAAAATAAAATTCCCACGTATTAACAATCTTCAAAGCTAGTGACTGCTTTCTATGGCCGTTTGAACACTTGCCGCCCAGTGAAGCAGCTGGATGCTCGGGGGAGGGGGGGGGGTTAAGAGGCGTATGACGCAAATGGGGATTTAAATATGAAATAGAAGGATAGAAGTATCGGCTATCAACAAAATAAAACACCAAAAAAAATAAAATAATAAAGCTGCCTTTAAAATGATTTGAACACATATTTTGTCGATAAAGACATTAAAGTTATTATTTTATTTCTATGATAGCAAAGCCTATTTCCAAAATCGAAACCTGTTGGTAGAGTATGGTTTTTGAATATTAACAAAATGGGTAAACTTCCCTAATAGTTCCCCAATCAACGATTGCATGTACATCTTTGTTTCACAGCATAGATTCCAAGCAGCCTTTATGGAAAGATCGTCTATTTTATAAAATGGCCGAATATAAGTCCGAAAAACGTCGTAGAGGACCGTAGGGTAGTAGGAGTTATGATGCTGAAATTAAACTTCCAAGACTGTCTATTTCACAAAGTAAAATGGACAATACGTCTGTGCGAACAAAACGTTTTTTTTTTATGTTGAATCACAACCGACTTGTACAGCAAGAAATAACTGTGCCGCTGAAACCAGTAAAGATGTTGCATCTGAAAATGAAGTTCATGGATACATGGAGTAATCAGCAGCTGAAACGGTAAATATTTGTTAATTTGTTTATTCCGGTGATTCAAGGACAGTTCTACCCCACCCCCAATCAAGGGTTAGGAAACATCTTTGTGGGGGTGGGGGTATTACACTCTTGTAGATTTATTTTTCCAAGTAAAATATATATTCATTTTTAAACAATTATGGTGTACAGTTTAAACAAGCATACGTGTACTTGTATTTACGATTTCCCAGTAAAAGAGTAATCGTTGTTAAGGCAACAAACCCCTGAAAAATAATTGATGTCCGGTACCCTGTCATAGAAGCTCATTTCAGAGCAATCCAGAGATTGCTTTAATTATCGTGTTACTTTTACTAACTTCTTTGTAGGGGATGGTGACTCGGGTGAGCTTCGAATTTGGTTTTTCGTCTGCGTTGAACCACAGGAGTCTGACGTTTTATCAATAAAGTACGGCGAAATTCTGACAAAATGAAATACCCTTAACAATAATGTATATATATAGTATTAATGGGTATTTCATTTTGTCAAACATTTCGCCGTACTTTATTGATAAAACGTCAGACTCCTGTGTTTCAACTCGTACTATTGAATCACAGCCAATGCAGTGAGCCAAACATAATTACGAGCAGAGAGGTTGAGCTTCACTTTTTCCCAAAAATTACAAAAAAATCACCCCTCGATATTGGCCATTTCCAAATCTGAGACTTAAAAAAAATCGTTAACTCGTATTTTACCAATCTCAGACTTCACATTTTCAGGTTAAAAATTATTGTCTCGGTGAAGAAAAACTTAACATAACGATGTTTTTTTAATACTTGTTTATAATACCACACATCACGGGGTGATTTTTTTGTAATTTTTGGGAAAAAGTGAAAGCTCAGCCTCTCTGCTGCTAAATATTTAACTGTATATCCTATCAAGTCCAATACGATATCTTGTCCGTGGATCATGTATTGCTATTGTGACAAATCCATAAGGGATTCTCTGAGCATTTCCAAAAAAGTCTTTAAATTTATTAAAATCAAAATCTCTGCACCAAGTTTGCCAAATATTTCTTAACGTATGTGTATCAACACCATTAAATACGCTAATTAAATTACAATTATCTCGAATTACTTTAGGGATTTGTGTATACCGCTGAGTAAGATAAATCACGTCTGCGTTTTTATGTCTTCCGCGTGAAAAAATTCAGGATTTTTTTTGTTTATCTAACATGACATCATCATATATAACGAGATTATTAAGTCTTCCATCAAGATCATCGACAGATGGAGCATCATTGATATCAGTTATTACATCAACAACATTTTCTCCTGTAATTTCAGATGCAGTTTCATTATATTCTTTTAACACAGAATAACACTGTTGATCATCTACGCTTGGAGCAATCAAATATAATTTATCCCAGTTTAGATATTTCATTATCAACGTCAACAACAACTGAGTTTTACCACTTCCAGATGGTCCAATAATTATCATTCATATAGAATTTGGTAGCATTGGATGATGTTTAACTGGTTGTTTTTTCTTGTAGCGCTAAAATCAATCACTTCCATTTATTAGTATAGTTTATTTATGTATAAAATTATGGATTTATATTGTGTTAAATGTAAGAAGCGTACGCCAACAAATAATGAAACAACAATTACAACTAAAAATAATCGACTAGCACTTTCAGGTAATTGTGAAATTTGTGGCATAAAAAAATTTAGATTCATAAAAAAAACAGCAGGAGATATAGCTGGTAAATTATCAAAACTTCCAGGAGCGCCTTGGGCTAAATATCCAGGAGAAAAACATCTTCCAGGATATAATTACTGCGGACCTGGAACTCGATTAGATATCAGACTAGATGAAAATAATCAACCAAATCCAGGAGAAAATCCAATTAATGCTATCGATGAAGCTTGTAGAATACATGATATCGCATATCGCAGTGATGATCTTCAACAGCGTCATCTCGCAGATGTAAAATTAATTCATGCGTTAAATGCAATTCCTGATAAAAAAATTCAAAGAAAAGTTAGCTTTTTGGTTGATAAAAACAGCTATGAAAGGTAAAATAATGTTCGGAAGCGGAGCTTCTCGTGCTAGTATTTAAAAATCTAAATTATTTTACAATAACATGGAATCTATTTATTATTCTCCTAGCGGCTACTGGAAAGGTTACGCAGCAATTAAAAAACTAGCCAATGCTGCATCGGTAAAATATAAAACCGCAAAAGATTGGTTATCCAAACAGGCGTTATGGCAAATTTATCTTCCGGGTCCTAAAAAAATTAATTATTCTCATTTTGATGTTTTTGTACCGAATGAAGTTCATCAAGCCGATATATTATTTCTTCCTCGTGATAACGGTTACAAATATGAATTAACCGTAGTTGATATCGCTAGCAGATATAAACAAGCAATACCGTTAAAAACAAAATCATCCACGGAAGTTTCCATCTCATTTGAAAAGATTTATCGTAAAGGTCCACTAAGATGGCCAAATCTATTACAAGTTGATCCTGGTAAGGAATTTCAAGCTGTTGTTACATCTACGATGAAAACTCATAACGTAGCTATACGACGAGGACACACTGCAATACACCGTGATCAGGCAATTGTAGAGCGATTTAGTAGAACTCTGGCTGAGCGGTTATTTGGATATCAATACGCGAAAGACTTTACTCAAAAAACTCGATCTCGTGAATGGGTCAAAAGATTACCAAAAGTAGTATTCGCGTTAAATAACGAAATAACTCGAATGATTGGTATCAAACCTAATATCGCAATAAAAAAAAGTATGTACCTGGTATTAGAAATACTAACACTTCCAATTTCAGCGAACCAATTCTCGGTGACGTCACTGTAAGATATTTATATGAGCCAGGTGAACTCGAAGGTGGTAGCGCAAGAGCCACTGATCCTATTTGGAGTATCACTACACATAAAATATCATCGTCGACACGATCTTTTAATGGAAATGCTAGCATTTCTAGGCCAGCAATTTATAGATTGGATTCGTCCGCACCTCAGCGAGGATTTACACGCGAACAACTACAAGTTATTCCTGACGACACTCAATTACCAACGCGAAAAAT
This sequence comes from Unio delphinus, assembly GCA_029339505.1. NCBI lineage: Eukaryota > Metazoa > Mollusca > Bivalvia > Unionida > Unionidae > Unio > Unio delphinus. The sequence continues at coordinate 969,533 of JAQISU010000074.1, read as the reverse complement.
TAGTTAGCGTGACGTATATTACACTCCAGACACGTTAATCTTACATTACCAACGACATGTCCGAGATTATTATCGATTCTATCAACGGTAAATTGATAACGATCTCCAGGATGATACCGCCAGCGCATTAAACAATTGCAAGCAGCGCAGTGATTATCTTGCTGCGTTTTCAACGATAGTATTAAACCCGAATTAATATTAAAATTTCTATTTTTTTTTCTTATCTTGTTGTTTATATCCTGATAATTTTTTCTCAACAACGTAAATATCAACATCAGAACTACTTGCTGTATCTTCGATGTTAACTCTTCGCAGTTGATTTATTCGTCTAGCTCTAGATACCGCTAAATAAACTAAATTTGACCACTCAATGCGATTGTCAACTATCCAAATAATTGTATATGTGATAGTTAATCCTTGTGATGAGTGTATCGTAGCTGCATAACCTAACATCCAAGGAGAATTCTCAGCACCCAATGCATCTTCAACTGCGCTAATATCAACGTTTATAATTTCATTTAACACTAACTTTTGTTCTTGAGAATTGCCTGCAATTCCACCTGGGATTTTAACATTAATGTTTTGTTGTCGTGTATCCGATGGTCTATAACACAGTGGTACTTTCACAGATGGAAACTTTTCTTTGTGTATCTCGAATAACCGCTGTTGTATATCATCTCGAGTTATTTTTCTACTTGCAAATACTATGTCGTTGGGTGTCCAAGATTTCCAGAATTCCTCCTCAGGAGTTTCAGCGATAACTTCTCTGAGAAGTTTACATTGTTCGTTATCAGATTTCCGGCGGATTCTAAATTTTAAATCTTTTATTTCTTTATCTAGCGATCTAAAATCATCTGTGGTTTCTTCGTAATAATCAACATTGGCTTTCAGCCACTCATGAGGTGATTCTCCGCAAAATGGTGGTGGTTGACCGTCATCTCCGCATAATATCACTTTAGTATTTCTCGTTGAAAGCCAAGCTAAAAATGTTTGTAACATTTTCAGCGATACCGTACACACTTCATCCCAAAGAATTACCGGTGGTATAAATTTATTACCCATTCGAGAAGGATTCCACGCATCACCTTTCCACCTAAAGAAACTGTGATAAGTACTAGCTGGAATTCCACGTTCTTTTATATCTTTCTTTAGTTTGTGAGTTGGTGTTAACGCTTTTATGTTAGAATCTTTATATATTCTTATAATTCTTTCAGTTTTTCCAGAACCTCCACAACCGTTTAAGTAAACCGTCTTATATCTTGTTACAGGGTCAAACACTGACGGAGCTGAGGAAAATTCTAATAAAATATTATCTGGATTTTTTCTTCGATAACTTTCAAGTATCTCAACGTTAGCGTGTGGATTATAATCGTGTAATTTTTCTTTTTTAATTCTCCAAGATCCCCAGCCTTCTCCGAGAAATGGTTCAACCGCAGAAATATGTTTCTCGTGGAAATACATAGAATCAGTTGCAACTCTTACAGCGATATCTGGAAATTTATTTATCATTGAAAATAAATTAATACTCGTGTACGCTAACATAGAAGCTCTTAGGTGTACCCACTGAGCATTTTCTCCATCGATGTAAGTTATAACAGTTCCATATTCTTTCCCGTTTGATAAAAATGCTTTTCTACTTGTTACAAATCTGTTATTGTCAGTGAGATGTTTAATAATAATTTGTTCTTCAACTGGATCAATTATCAATCTAGAAGAATATCTCGCATTAGAAAATCTTCCTCCTTGAGTAAACTTTCCTATTATTTTTCTTCCGTAATCCTTTGCGGATTTCTCTCTACCACAATATAATTGTTTAGCGATTATCATTATTTCTTTCTCATCGTGATTTGGAAATTCTTTTTTACATTTTCTAATTATATCATTTAAATCTGGCATAGGCAACCAAACATCTTTTTGGCATTTATAACTTATTATAGCTTCACCAACTGTCAACGATGTTAACATACCACTATCTAACATATATCGCAACAACACTATTGGAGTCCACGATTTCTCAAATATATGTTTGCCAAGCCAGCAATAACTACAATCATGTAATCCACGCTTAAGTTCAAACGCAATAACTTTAGCGAATCCAGTTAAATCAAAATCTGGTAAATCTCCGTTAATCGCAACACGCGTCATTTCATGTGTTGGATGTCCGAAACGTCTAAAATATTCACCACACACTCCCATTCCAAGAAAACCTCCGGGATAACTAGCATTCATATCAGCTGAAACTAAATTTTTATTATCATACTTTGTATTCCATAATCCGCCATGTCCGTATTCAATACAACTTAATCTTACATCGTCAAGAAATCCTTTCGGAGTTTTTCTCCAAGAATTCCTTTCACGAGCGTAATGAGCGATAACAGATGAAACTGTAAAAGAATTACATAATATTTTTTCGTCAAAATCACTTACAAAATCTTTTGTAACATTTTTCATACGCGAATCTAATTGTTCTTCGCGATATAATTCTCCGTTGGGTTTCACAAATTGATCAAATCCTATTTCAGGATCTTCACTACTGCTAAATAACCAAATTGAAGTTGGATCATTTCCGTTTATTTCCGCTATCGCATCAAATAATTTCCCTTCGTAAAATCCATCTTTGGTAAATTTTTCAGGTATATATTTTACAACCTTTGACGGTGGAAACTCAGTTATCGCGGAATTCCAGGCATGTCCGTTATGATCAATAATTTTAATCGGAGGTAATTTATTTTTTTTATATTTACAATCGTGTATTACCTCTCCGGTTATGGTTTCTACGACAATCGGATATTTTAAAGATTTTTGTAATTCAGTAACATCACTGATCGAAGCTCCACCTTGCTCCGCTATTCGTTTCCCCCAAGATGTTATTTTTTCACATCGTTGCTGAGTTAATCCATTTCCTCGTAAAGAATTTTTAAAATGTTCCATAACTCGCTCGGCAACACAATTTATCAGTGATGATTCTGACGTTTTCATCGGATACATTTTATCGTAGTCGATATCTACGTGAATTCTATATAACCCATATATTACAACGGTCATAGGATAATCTCTGTTATAATAGTGACTATCAATTCCAACTAGCGCTCCTGGATTCATATCGGAGTTGAAAATCACATTTTTTTTATTTTTCATCACAGGGTTATAATTATCTCGGATAATCCAACCATGGACTTCATCATCGCTCTCATCCCATTTAATCCACTTTTTTCTGCAGTAGTAGTTGTTGTTATCCAACAACGATAATATATTCATCGCGCGAACTTCATCTATGGTACCATCATTGAGTTTTTTACCATCACTTACTCTATAACTGGTAAACATATATGTAGCTCCGTCGCTACGAAATTCTTTCTTCGCGTGTGATATCATTTTTATAAGTGGTTTATCCTTGATTTTCCTTATTGATAATCCAGATTTTGCGTCAAGAGAAAAATAAATTTTACTCATTATATTAAAGCAAATATCTAATTAAAAAATAAAAATAAAACATATGTTTAAATTTTAATTAAATATATATATATATATATATATATATATATATATATATATATATATATATATATATATATATATATATATATATATATATATATATATAATTATATAACATGAATCATTGTAAGTGGTTGCTAATCGGTTCGACAAACACGTGTAATAAATTATCGAAAAAAGAATATTGCGGACAGCATCAAGTATCAATTCGACGCGGAAGTACAGGACCAAAACCTTGTATTGTATGCGGTGTTGGAGTGCGAGGTGAAACTCAGTTATGTCTGGAACATGGCGGTAAAAAATATAGAGAGTTAAAACGGTATTATGATGTCTACACTCATGTGAAACACCGTAATCAAATTATACAAACCCCGCAAGACTACGTAAACAGACCAATTTAGAAATAACATTTAAACAAAGAAAAACCTATATAAAATAATAATGTCAAACGAGTACGTTTCGCATCCGATTTACGTCAATTACGAGGCTTCTCGAGATGGAACTGTTAGAAATCGACGTCTAAGAAAAAAATTGGAGGTGTTAATAATTTGGGTTATTTATGTATTACTGTAAATTACCAAGGAAAAAAAAAGAATTATCTCGCTCATAGATTTATAGCTGAAGTTTTTATCGGAGAAATTCCTCCGGGTTATGTTATTGATCATATCGACAGAAATAAATTAAATAATCATATCGATAATTTACGAGTAGTTACTCAACGAGAAAATTGTCTTAATAAAAATCTAAATCTAAATAGAAATAACTCACCTAGACCGGTAACTGCTTTTTATAACAGTGAGATTATAGATTTCCAATCAATAAATTCAGCCGCTAGATACTTCAATATTCATAAAGAATCAGTAAACCGATCAGCTGACTATATAACCTCAGCGGCATATTCTGAAAAATTTAAATGTAAAGTATCATTCACGTGGATATAAAAAAAAATAAAAATGAAAATTGTAAAAATGCAATTTCAAATATTTACAAGAATTTTCATATGAGAATCATTATTGATCCCAGGTGTTATCAAATTCCTCAGCGAATTTCGATATATTTTTTTCTTCTTCGAATACATCACCGACAGCTTTTATTAGTGTATTCAAAAGTTTAGAAAGTTCAATAAAATCAGTTAACGAAGATTTACTACCAGTTAAATTAAGTTGATAAATTATTTGATTACGTTGTCGTATTAGCGTCTTAGCTACACGATACTCTGATCGATACGTTGGATAATCCTTGGATCGCGCAGATGTTATCTTACGAAACTCATCTGCAAGCTAATCAGCGTTAAAGTGTAATATTTTTTTTTCTGTTACAATTGCAGCGATTTCAGGGATTTCATTTACACGATTAAGTTGTTGCGATATTTCGTCGACGATATTTTGGTTCATTATACATATATAAATTAAAAATCTAAATGATTTTCAAATTTAAATGATTTTTAATTAAAAATCTAAAAAGATTTCACAATAATGATCCCTGAATCACTCACAACTAGACTAGCTCGAGAAAGATTAGCAGCGATTAAGAAATTTATTCCAGTTAGAGATTCAGTACGGCGCCAACTTCAACAACGACAAGCCGCTCACGATGATTTTACTGTTGGAAGTGAACAATTATTTGCACCGATAACAGCAGCGACCGGTGCAGTAAAAAAATCAGTTGAGTCAACCGCAGATATTTCCAAGAATCTGTTAGCGCTTCAACAGCAAACAACAGATATTTTAAAAACCCTTCCCGCTGATATAGTAGCACAACAAGATAAAATGATCAAACAACGACGATTAGATGAGTTAACAGGGTTTGAGGGACCACAACCAGCAATTGGATTTGATCCAGTTGAACCTTATGTTACCGAACCCGCTGAGAGTGATCTTACTCCTGAAAAAATATTTACCGATAGCGCGTTTAACGAAATTAAAAGCATCGGTGATGATATTGAATTAGCTAATTTTATCAAAGATAATTTTAAATCTCGAGGTGATTTTATAAATCCAGGTTATTTTAAAAAAAATAACAAACAGGGATATTTGGGAAAAAAAATATATTTAGCGAATAAGGGCGGTAATAGAATTACCAAAAAAAAAACACATCCAGGATGGGATGAATTTAAAAAATTACTTACATCAAAAGAAGTTACTGGTAGCGGTGTTAGTGGAAATTCTTTGAATTTCAATGATGTTCCATGTCCACGTAATATCATCAATGATGTATCACGGCTAGAAGTTCTAATCGGTGGAAAACGAGCCGGAAATAATTCTCCGGAAATTACAAATGAAGCCGCTGATATCTGCAGACGATTATTTCAAGGTCGTGTCATGGACATACATACATATCGGGAACTTATTGAAAAACTCGTTGAAAATCATCCAAGTAGAAATTTCCATGGATATCACAGCGATTAAATATCTAGGGGATTTCCAATTAGAACTCTGTGCTAATTAGAAATTGTAAACAATTTACAAATAATATGATAATTCACTACAATCACGATAAACCTACAAGTGTATATGTGGTAAATTCTAGATTTCCAGTGTATCGACTGTATTACGGAGATGGATTAGGAAAAACAATTATGGGATTATTCGGTAGAATTGCACCAAAAGTTGCTCCATTTGCTAAACAAGCTGGAATGAAAGCAATTGAAGTTATTAAAGATAAAGGATTAGGTGTTATTGGAGATCTCGCTGGAAAAGCATTCACAGCTGTAAAGAATAAAGTAGTCTCGTTGGTACGACCGAAAAGGAAACCACAACCGCTGCCATCCACGACCGTGATGCCAGCAAAAGTTAGTAAAATAATCAACGAAGCAGTACAACAACGACTAGAAAATCTTGAAAATGTGAACTCGGGGGAAATTCAAAAAATTTTGAGTAACCCTAATGTTGCGAGTATGATAGCTGGAAGTGGTCTTGGCAATTCTCGGCGACGGAGACGAAATTGAAAATTATTCTGCAATTTTCACAATTGAAAAAATATTAATATCTCCATATAATGTTTAAACAACAAAATGATCCCGCGTTTGACATAGACGCTCCAGTGCTAAAAAATGATTCAGTGGGAAATTATCAACTTTATGCTTATCACGCAATAGATCCTAAAATACGAGCTCGAATTGAACTTCAAGTTCAAGATACCAGTAAATACTTTCTGCCTTGTGAAGAATTTATTGAAATTGAGGGAGAAATTGTAACTAATGTTGCAGCTAATACACCTTACGCAAATGATATCAAAGTTGGATTTGTTAACAACGGTGTAATGGCATTATTTGAAAGTGCACGGTATCTCATCGATGGAAAAGAGATTGAATCAATAGAACGTGAGGTTGATATCGCAACAACAATAATCGGGCTAGCAAGATACTCAGATGATTTTACAAGATCAGCTGGGCCATCAATGATGTTCGCGAAAGATACTTCCGACCACGCTGAAACTGATAAATATATAAAAATTAGAACAGCTCAAGACACTGCGATTGTGAATCAACCAGATGATGTTTATCATGAAGCCAGACCAGCAGGCGCATTCGATATTATAAAGTCTGATAGCATTAGATTCAATCTAGGATTTACAACACGTGTAGGAATGTTGCAGGGGGAACGACGACGTTTTTCATGTGCGATTCCGCTTCATCATATATTTGGATTTTGTAGAAATGTTAGAAAAGTTATTTACGGAGCAAAACATACAATTGCGTTGACACGGCGGAGTGATGATAATGCCGCAATTTTCCATCACCGGTGGCGGTGATGGAAAAGTTAATTTGAGTAAGTTGACGTTGTGGATGCCTGTAATGACTCCGTCGTTGGCAGCAGAGCAGCGATTGATATCATTTATGGAAACAGGTGGGAAAACTCTATTAAGTTGGTTAACTGTGTCCACGGATACCAAAAAAGATAATGTCGCTGATACATTTGCATGGCATCTAGCATCTAAAGGTGGATCTTCAGCACCGCGTCATATATTTATAGCGCTACAAAATGCAAATAGAGTTCAAACTACTGGTGCCGATGGGAGTCAACAACTTCGTTCCCATATGATATTTGATCAACTAGGAGTCAAAGAAGTATCGCTGAGAATAAACGGGCAACAAGAACCAGCCGAAGATATACAACTAAATTACGAGGAAAATAATGTTGCTAGAGTTTATCACAGATTACTGTCATTTATGGGTCGTGATCAGAATGTTGATACCGGTCTGCAAATATCGCAATTGGATTTTAAAAATTTATATCCGATTTATTACTTTTCGTTGACACACCTCGATATGATGAGACAATCCGTCGTTGATATACATTTCCGAGCCCGTATAGCACCCGCTGGTGTTGATTACAGAGCCGTAGCTGTAATTCTCAGTGATAAATCTATGCTACTCGAAGGAGTTGGTGGACGAATGAGACTCGTTGATGCACCAGTGGAAAATCTGTAAGAATTTTCACAATTAGATCAATTGAAAATATAAGTGTGTTTTACAATAAATGCCATATAAGGTTGTTAATGTATCACTGACTGAGGGTCAAGTAAAGAAATTAAAATCAAAATCTGCAAAAGAATGTGGAACTACAATAACGTTAAAACCAACACAAATGACTTCTGGATCACATAAATTATCGTTGACTGATCGTCAAATAAAACATTTCAATGACGCCGTTAAGAATAATCGAGGGGTTCAACTTGATTTTTCCAAGGGTGCAATTGCTAACATGATAAAATCCGGCGGTATATTTCCGTTGTTTGCTGCGATTCCAGCGTTGATTGCAGCGGCCGCACCAGCAATTGCAAAGGCTGCAGCGCTTGGAGCTGTTGGAACTGCTGCGGGAATGGCTTTGAAAAAGGCAACCGGAGGAAATATAAAAAAAAAGGGGAAAGGACTAAGACTACCAGGAACTCCAACGTCGTGGTACAGGCGCGGAGCTGGCCTAAGACTACCAGGAACAATATAAAAGATTCTTCGATTGGAAATTCGAAGAATTTTACACCGATGTCAAATTTTGATCTCATCGCCGCGGTTGAAAAATCAAAATATACTAAATTTCCAATAAAAAATTTCAGAGGTGTATTTATGAGAGATCAATTACCGAATATTCCAAATATACCGGAAACTGGAATTATCAATTTAGATAACAACGATGGGCCCGGAACACACTGGGTTGGATACGCAATTGATCCACGAGGAATTATTTATTTTGACTCATACGGGTTAGCACCACCAATTGAGTTTTACAAATATGTGAAGAAATTTAAGGGATTTCCAGTGTGGCATTCAACGTTACCGACACAAACTTTAAGTGATCCACCAATCTGCGGTAATGAAGTATTGAATGTGTTAACGAAAATTTCATCATCGAAGAAACCACCACATGTGGTTGTAAATGAATATACTAGCGTTGAAAATCTAAAAAGATTTCATATTTAAAAATCTAAAAGATTTTATATAATGTCTTTTGATATTTGGGGAAGATCACAGAAAAAAGAGAAAAAAAAGTGAAACTCCAGGTGATGTAAAAAAAATAATCAAGGATGAACTCGCTAGTAATTTTAACTTAGTAAATGTTGACCCTGGAGAGATAGTTGTATTTCAAGATCGTCAAGGAAAATTAGCAACTAGTAATTTATCACTGAATGATCTTTTGACGAAAAAACCAACCGCGGAAGATAATTCCATCGTGGTATTTAAGCAGGGTAAACTTGAACCGAGTTATAAAATTACAACAATTACGGAACAATTCAATCGCATCACTAATATATCAGCGGATTTAAATTCAGTTATTGCTGATCTAGCTAAATTTTTTGGTACTCCACGAGACACATTAGGTGTACAAATCGCGCATGTCAAAGCCACAAATGATAATTTACCACTCCTACGTAAAGAATATGATACTCATGTAGCTAGTTTTAACACATTACGGAAAAACTTTAATGCCACCGATAACGCTGTTGAGAAATTCTTTGGTAAAAAAAATATTAAACCTGATGAGATTAAAACAACCCTCGCGGATATCACCGGCGACTTAACTGATATTAATAACGCGATTGAGAAATTCTTTGGTAAAAAAGATATTAAACCTGATGAGATTAAAACAACTCTCACGGATATCACAACAAGTCAACAAAAATCCACTTATGATATAACTGGTATTAATAACATATTAGGCAAGGGTTGGGAAAAATCCCTCTTCACAATCAGTGAATTAATCGCGGGTGCCGAGGAAAACATCAAGAATCTTAAAAAAAATCACCGATAAAATAAAAATTCCTCATAACAATGAAAATATTAAAAATCTCACGTATGTGGTTGATAAGGGAGTATTTGATTACGTACAAGCAAGCGGAGATGGACTTATTACTTTTAATTTCCATATTGATGGTATATATAGATTTACAATAATCTCTGGATATAAATTTAATATTGAAGCTGGAAGAATAGGTATAAATAGGTTTCAAGGAGGAATTAATACAGTATTGTTTCATTCTTCCTCTGGTGTAGCAACGACTTTTTATATAACATCAGTTGACGCAACTGTAGTTAGAGCGGAAATACAATGGTGTATAGAATTCGTAACTGAAAAGATAACTAAATGAAAATGAAAATGAAAAATCTAAAAGATTTTTAAAGTAATTTCAATAATTGAAAATCTAAAAGAATTCTACAATAATGTCAACGTTGTCAATGAAACCACTTGATGTTTCACCATCTCGGTATCGTTATGATACTATATCGAAATATCAGCAACAATTGCAAGATTTAATCGATGTTTATACTGTGAAAAGAAAGAAATATCAGCGAAGAATTACCGCACTAGATATAACTGTTTATACTGTATCTGGAATAATTGTATCAACCGGGATAATATTATCTTCGGTTACTATGACCGCACCGGTTGTAATTCCAATTGTGATTTCCGCGGTAACAACACTCACTGGTATCTTCACCGGGGTAACAAAGAAAATCTCATCATGTTCCGCGAGTAAACTCAGAGATTACACGTTAAAACTCAACATAGCAACAAGTGCATATACGGGATTAACAGCGATGATTTCATCAGCGATAACCGATCAAGAAATCACCGAAGAAGAATTTTCGCATATCACCGAGTGTTATAATTCCACGATGAAGAAATTAAATAATGACAATTTAAATAGTGATGAACAATTGGAAACTCGAAGATTATCTAAACAAAAAAATAAAACTACATCGATTAAATAATTCTATTGTACTTTCTTGGAAAAATCCCACCGAGTGGTATGTTATTTCAATCCCACCCGGCGAATACACCATCGCGGAAATCCACGAAGAAGTAAATCAGCGATTAGCATTAACGACTAACAATGTCTCTACGATAACATCTCCGGAAGTGGTTGTGTGTGAACAACAAAGTTCAATTAGATATGTGCTAGGTTGTATTAAAAGTGATAGTTTGAAAAACACTTTTATGAAAATTCAGCGATTACGAGATAATTTCACGATTGAAAATCTAAAAAATTTTCAATGAAAATTTCTAAATTAAAAATCTAAAAATATTTTACAATAATGTCACAGGAATTACTTCAGCGAATAGCAGAAAACACCACGCCGGTAAAAACAAGTATGATTACAATATCATCAAAGACCCCTGAATTCAGTGTGAATTTTCCCTCTCCAGTTCCAGTAAAAGAAATCGCGCTAGCTAAGTTACGAGTATATAATAGCTGGCCTAATATTAGATCGACAACATATGTTGATCAACAACCAAATAATTCACTAGTGTTTGCAAACAAGAATAAACCAGATGGCACTCCAGACTGGCAAATTGTGTATATACCAACTGGGTCATATCAAATTGAAGATATCAGAGATGAGTTTGATCGTAAAATAAAATCTATTACCGGAGAAGAAAAAAAAAAAAATTATTGACGTTCACGAGCCGACGCTATCATCGTCGATTGAAATCGCAGATGGGTACTCTGTAGATATTTATAACAGCTCGATAAGAACAGTACTAGGTTGGCCTGAAACCCCACCTGAAACGGATCTTATTGATATACCTAAACCAGTAAAATCTGATTACATAACCGATAAAATAGCACCTGATAACCCTACAAAAAGTTATAAAGATGTCACAGAATTAGAACCTAATTATAATAATCTTAAATGGGCTTGGGATAATTTTCAGAATATGCAAAAAGATTTTAGATTATTGTTACCATCATTGAAATCTGGTAAACTCACCAAAGATGAATTTATCAATGTTGTATCCCTGGCTAATAAAATTATCGATGATATGAAAAAACTTAATGAAATAAATTTTCAATTTGTAAATGAGAAACAACCCCCCACCCCCGCCTCCTCCCCAAAAAAACTTTTTTTAAAGCTTACTGTAGTAAACGATATAACCCAACTAAAAAAAACACTCAATATAACCATCGACGAAGGATTTCAAGTTATCTACAATAAATGGGAAACAACAAAAAAACAACAAGTTAAAATTTTTACTCACAATAACGATCCAGATGGCGGCGGTAAACATATTGCACCGAACAACGTAAATATAACTTCAGTGATAGCGCTAAATTTAGTGTGTGACGCCATCGAAGGAAGTTATCAAATTGATTTAACAAGATCAAATCAAGCTCAGCAGGGATATATTTTATATACATTTTCACCAACACAACCACCAGGATTCTTAATAATGGAAGACCCAGTTAACCCTGTTTATATGAGAACCCACAATAACTCACTTACAAGAATTAATTTTAAATTTACCGATCAAGCAAATAATTTGATAGATCTACGCGGTGAAGAGCTAATTATTAGTTTATTAGTGAGGCATTAAAGATTTTTATCGATTTAACTTTTTAAGTTTTATTTTTAAACTTTTATTTTCATCTTGAAGATCAATTATATCTTTTTCATACCCGATAATATCCTTTTTATATTCTTGTTCAAGATTTATATACTCGTTTAATTTTTCCTTGATTGCTAAAAGTTCATTTTGTTGTTCTTGGTTTAGAGTTTTTAATTTATCATATTCAGTTATGTTAATGGAACTCTTTAATTTTTCAATACAAGATTTTAAATTTTTAATTGTATCAACTTGCCTTTGATTTAACGTATGTAACTTATCAAACTCAGCAGCGGGGATATAAGAATTTTCAATTTGAGATTTTAACGAATTAATCTCACTAAGTTGCTCTTGATTTAACGCGTTTAATTTATCGTATTCTGCGGTAGAAATATTATTTCCAGCACCGTGAATAATTTTTTCATTCTCTGTTAATTGTGATCTTAGATCAACAATGTTATTTTGTAAATTATTTAAATTCGAAATTAATCTAGAATTTTGATTATTTAATAAATTTATTTCTTGTTGCTGTTGTTGTTTTAACGAGTCTATGTATTGTTGATGTTGCTTTTTTAACGAGTTTATATATTGTTGTTGAGATTGTTCTTTTGCTTCAATGTAGCTACATTTTTGACAAGGTAAAATTTCAGGTGTGAAATTCTTTAAATTTTCATTTCCACCACCGTGAATTTCTATAATTGGTGTGGTATTTTTTTTTTGCTCCTGAAAATTTTCATCTGAGAAAATATCAACAATCCGACTTAATATATTATTTCGTTGACGACGGTGACTTTTTATTGGACCTCCCCAAATCGCGTATAATCGAGAACTTCCAATATGATACCGTGCTCTAATTTCCGATACGGGAACTTTACCTTTCATCGCGATAATATTTTCGATATCTTTTTCAGATAATACCGTTGATGTTATTGGCATGCTATTTGATAAGAATATTAAAAATTTCTTTAAAAATTATTGAGAATTCTTGAGAATTTTTAATAATATTGAGAGAAATATTCTCGATGATATTAAAAAATTATTGTTATGTTAAGTTTTTCTTCACCGAGACAATAATTTTTAACCTGAAAATGTGAAGTCTCAGATTGGTAAAATACGAGTTAACGATTTTTTTTAAGTCTCAGATTTGGAAATGGCCAATATCGAGGGGTGATTTTTTTGTAATTTTTGGGAAAAAGTGAAGCTCAGCCTCTCTGCTGCTTTACGTAACTGTTTCCATTGACGAGTATTCTAAAGGAACTACTCAGTTATAGAACAGGAGTCTGACGTTTTATCAATAAAGTACGGCGATAAGGGTATTTCATTTTGTCAGACATTTCGCCGTACTTTATCGATAAAACGTCCGACTACTGTGGTTACAGTCTCACTATAATGAAGTTCCCAAAAACACCGAACTACACTGAAAAAACCGAAATACACCGAAATACACATGCATTTACATGTTCTCTCTGTATATATCGATTTCCACTCACACATTATTTTTGTTTTAATTTGTATAATAATACAAAGCAAAATAAAATATGATTTATTTTATTTTTATACAAATTATTTACTTTTTCATAGTTATGCACGCGTCAATTGCTTGTACTTTATTGGATAGGTTGATCATTCCGGGTTTTTGTTAGTAATGATAACGACTGATCGTTCCGGAACGAATGTAATCTCCGGAACGGACGGTGTATGCCGACTTAATTCACTTTGTTTCAAGTCGCTTAATTCATGTTCTAATTGACTGCACTGCACATATATTTATTGTTCTCCCTTTGATCTCATTTCATATTCAAGTTAAGAAACAATCTTTATTTGGTAAGTCGCTTAATTTGCAACATATTAACAAAATTAGACCTTTTTAACACCGTTACAATCAACTGTCATATCATCATTACTAATATATATATATATATATATATATATGTGTGTGTGTGTGTGTGTGTGTGTGTGTGTGTGTGTGTGTGTGTGTGTGTGTGTGTGTTATGTATTACCCCTCAGTAATCACAGAAAAGTAACATTCAGATAGTCTTGACTTTTCGTGTGGTTCTTTTTCTTGAATGTATCTAGTAGATATTTAACTGAGTATGCAGAATGCAAAGGAAAAACATTATTGAATATCAGGCAGAAATTATGTAGCTTGTTACGGTATATGTACATTGTAACCTTGGGTATGAGAATTTGTAGTATTTAAAGTATTTAAGCTTAATCCAATATTAGTACTAAAGATAATAGCTGTAGATAATTTCAAGAAGATTGCAATCTATATCAGTAATGATGTGTGAAACTTTTGACATTATGTCATAATCATTGCCTAATATTTCCAAAACAGCTGGAGAGTGGGGGGGGGGGGTAACATGCCAGAATTTAGATCATTGTGTACATAGACCTTTTCTTTTGTCACATTCATTGAGTTACTCTCATGGAATATGTCATCTGCATTATATTAAATTAGTACATATCCAAAATATACTAAAGCAGATACGATATCATTCCCTCATGCTGATTAGCTTGTCCCACCCAAAAAAAAAAAAAAAAGGTTTCTAACATGCCATGACAACTTTGGTATTAGATATAAAGATTTATCATTCTAGTGATTTATTTTTTATTTGTTCCAGGAGGATAGAGATGATAGTCCTGCAGGCTTTGATATTAACAAAGTTATTGAGAATGATCTCAAAACCACAGACCCAGAATTAGAGCAAATAAATTCTGAATGAAGTTCTTGAGGCTAATGAGTTTCTGGAACTTGATGACATAGCTATTGTAGATTTTGACGAAGAAAATATACTTGGTTTCCATGCAGATTCAGAAGAGGAACAGATTACATTATGTAGATTCAATTTTGTTATATCCTGAATCTTGTGTCACAGTTGGAGCTCTCAGGATATTGCTGGCAGTCTTCACAACAAAGTACAATCTAGTTGGTGATGCAAGACAACAGTTGTTTAATATAATTGCATTCACTCTTCCATTAGTGGACACAATCTGTGTACCTTACAAACAATGGATGAAAAAAAGAGAGTATGATCCTAGCAAGCTTGTGGTTTGGCAGTCAGAAACCATCAATGGGAACATTTTTGAAACCGCTTTAAAAAACCATGAAGGAATTGTATCAGGGCATTAAATGTAATATAATTGCATTCACTCTTCCATTAGTGGACACAATCTGTGTACCTTACAAACAATGGATGAAAAAAAGAGAGTATGATCCTAGCAAGCTTGTGGTTTGGCAGTCAGAAACCATCAATGGGAACATTTTTGAAACCGCTTTAAAAAACCATGAAGGAATTGTATCAGGGCATTAAATGTCAATCTCCAGAAAAAGGATCTTTCATATGTAAAGGTATTTTGCTTTGTGGTTCTGCAGATCTTCCTGCCAGACATCTGCTGTGCAATCAAATGCAGTACAATGGTGGATATACATGCTGTAAATGTGAGCAGCAGGGTATTTCTGCATCAGTTGGAAAAAGCCAGGCCTGAGTGTTTCCCTTTGATATAAGGAATCCAAGGGTCCTAAAAGAACTGTTAACATTGTGTCTGAAAATGCCAGAACTGTTGTTCAAAATCAGGGTGCTGGAAATACAAGCAATTATGCTGTTAAGGGTATCAAAGGACCATCATGGTTACTGTTTTTTTTCCTTGATTTAATATTGTTACTGGGATTGCAATAGACTACATGCATGGCATCCTTCTTGGTGTGCAGAAGTTTTTACTAGAATTGTTGTTTCTGCCCAAACACAATAAGAAACCTTTTAATATTCACCACAAATTATGTGCAGTAGATGAAAGATTGTTAAATATTCATCCAACATGCGATATAACTAGGTTACCACGATTTATACAAGATCTGAAATACTGGAAGGCATCCGAATATCAGTCCAGTCTATTATTGTAATATTCAGACCTTTTAATTTAGTTATTTTGCCATGTTAGAATAATAATGTACTATTATCATGTAACTCTGTCAATAGGGTGACTTATAAATTGTGTTTTAATAGAGTCAACAGCTTAAAATTTGATACCCCAATTTGAAATGGGGTGATTGTGGTATTTTTGGGAATACATGTATAGTACACAATTTTTATGTTTTTCACTGAGTTTGCAGTGAGATCTTGAAGAAGCTAGTGTCAATCCCACAAGTGTGCAACCTTATTCAAATAAATTAGTGTTATACCCCACTACATCTTGCAAAAGATTTTAAATAGTTCAAGACATCATTTTTTAAAAACTTAAATTGGAAATTATGAAGCAGTATGCAAGTACAAGTTACTAGCCTTTAGTAAAAGTAAGAGATTGCTTTATCATTAGCTATGGACTTTATTTATTTTTGGAGCCAAGTACAGTTATTGACTCTGAGATGTTGCACAGTTTACTAATCTCTAGCAACAGATTCATTGTGGAATGAATACATCAATCACCTCAGAAATTTTGAACTATTATGTTGTTTTCAAATTTGTTGGGTCACATCATCAATGCTTGAATATATGAAACAAAATAAAAGCTGCAAAGTTATTTTTTTCTACATGTATTATTTAAAAAAATTCTTTCATTCATGTAATTAAGCAGCATTATCTTTATAACATGAATATGATACAAACATTCAGTTCATTGCTGTTGCACAATGAAAAAAGTCAAAATTTACATTTAACTTTACAGACACACAAAAGCAAAGTTCAAATTCTGTCTTATTTAACTCATGTAAATGACTGAGTACTTCATTCCGCTTAGATGTTGGCTAGAAAATAAATTAAGTTCAGATTCCTCCTTTCATGTAACAGATGCCAGTGACTAAGTTCCTTATTCCATCTAGACAGTGGTTGGAAAATTAACCAAGTCCAACATTTTGCCCAAAAATTTATTATATAGCAGGAATTTTAACAAAACTCCATCTCAGAGTTAGATGGACTCTAGATGGATTTTTCTTTGAGCTCTCAAATTTTCCATGTCCGCCTTTGTATTAACCAGATTTTTACCAGGTGGAATCCACCTAATTATTTCGTACGGGCCTGAGAGAAGAATGGTCCAGAAACAATAAAGAGATTCAGAAATATTTTTGCATTTATATTGAATAACTTCTTGGGGAAATAATGACCATAAATATAAGAGGAAATAAGAGTAATGGAGAATTTTTAGAAATTAAATGCAGCTATAGGGGAAAAAAATGGTAAAAAAATACTATAGTTTAGGTGAACATCCTTTTGAGGAAAGAAAGTAAATAAAAACAACAATCATTCCCAATTATCTCTAGTCTCCCAAATGAAAGATCTTTTTTTCCCAGTATTTATTTTTAAGGTCTTTGTTGATAAATGGTTGTTTTTCTTATTTGTTTCCATTGTTGTTTTAAAATACTTTGTAACAAAATTATTACATCATTCTTTTAAGTACATGAAACTATAATAAAGGTAATCTAAAACTCTGAATATATTCAGTACATATATTGCAACCATGCTATTTAATGGTACTAGATTAAATAAGACGGAGAGTGGGGGGAGCAAGGATCTTAACTTTGCCCCAAACCCCAAATCATGTTAAGCAAGTATTTGTTTTTTTGTTCACTCTTCTTACTATTATTTGCTTAGTTCATGGCCCTCATCTACACCCATGCCCTCATCCACACCCATGCCCTCATCCACACCCATGCCCTCATCCACTCCCATGCCCCTCATCCACACCCATGCTTGATTTTATACTTAGCCATATCTCCCATTAAACGATCTCTCTCGATCCAACCTTAATTTTGTATGTGGGTTTTATTAAGATTTATATGTTTTTTGGTAAGAATGTCATTCATGTTTCTATTATTATTATTATTATTATTAAAAATAATAATAATAATAATTATTATTATTATTATTATTATTATTATTATATTTTCTCTGCAGCATTGTCATCAGTTCCAGTTACTGTGTATGCTGCAGTTCGGTCATTTGATGAACGTTACAATGTAGAGTAAGTAAAATACTTACCATATTAGTTTGGACACCATGTATACTGTAGAGTAAATATGCGTGAGTGGCAGGAGAATGACTTGATGGAGTAACCAGTGGGTGTTCAATCCGCACATTTGGGCTCATCGCCTGATGTTTTAGCCATGTTTCTATCAGGAAGAAGATGTCGATATTCTGATCGTTGCTAGTATTATCTATTTCTGCTTTTACAGAAACAGAGTGTTAATGGATATATTTTATTTTCATGATAAACAAAGTAATTAATGACAACACCAACTCATTGGTATCTGTAATCAGAGATAGCATGATAACCAAGTGAAATGAATGCTTCTTAAAATAAAGAGCTTGGTATCAAAAATATGGGCCATTGTGAGCTGGCGAGTTTCAGAGAATTCTTGAACATAGTCACCCTCCTAAACAAACAAAAGGATACCAAACAACTTCATTAGTAAAAGCACGTTATTAAAATGTATTACCAATGTAAATATAAAATGAGGATTTAGTCATTAAAGTTATAGGTAACTTAATAACTTGTATGTATGTATGTATGTATGTATGCATGTATGCATGTATGTATGTATGTATGTATGTATGTATGTATGTATGCATGTATGTATTACTGTATGTGTGTGTATATATATATGTGTGTGTGTGTGTGTTTCGATGGATGCATATATGCATCTATGTATTCCACACATTTATTAAAAGCAAAAACAGGTGAAATCAATATACTTCATAAATGTTCACAACTATAAAACTATACCTGCACATTGATAACAGAAACATCAGTCATTTGAATAACTTGAATAGTTATACACATTTTAAATATCATCTATATTTACATGGATGTTTTCAGTTAACAGATTAAGTTTAAATGATCTAGGTACATATATATATATATATATATATATATTAGACATTTCTTAACGTTTATAGTGATGTATAGCAGACATGTAGCATGTAACATTATCCTGGCACTAAACTGACCAGTCCTGACATTAACCTCTTAATGCTGAGCGCCAAGCAAGGCAGCTGTTAGTAACATTTTTTTGTAAGTCTTTGGTATGACTCGGCTGGGAATTGAATACATGATATCCCGCTTCCACAGTGGACACTTAACCACTAAGCCACCAGAGCGGTTCCAACATTATTTTGAAACAGAAAGATGCTAATTAGGCAACGTTACTTAGGCCTATGTAACCTTATACATTGTAAATTATTTATACTGTCTCAAGAGTGTTCAAAACCTACAACACACGATGAAAATAATATTATAATGTATCTTGGATTTATGACTGTTTCTTATTATTTAAAAAAACAAACAAATAAAGCATGATTATCTATTTATATATAACGATATTTTCAGACTAATCTTAGATGTATTGGAAAGGTACAGTTTTAGCCGAGCATCAAACTAATGATAAATGATAATTATGCATTTTACGTTTAATGGACTATCATTTGTCAACATGGCTCTCATGGGGTCTTTCTGGGGTTTTCAAAGGTTCTTCCTCCACCAGTTATATTGAATGCCATGTACAGTCTATCATGTGCAGAAAATGTCATTAAACTCTATAACAACAACAATTATTATATTTTCCCCACACCTGAAGACATTACGCAAAATATAGCAATGCTTCTTTTGACAAGTCACAATATTTTTCAGTAAGAGTTGAAGTCAAGCAAATTTGTATGATCATCAAGCCCATCATCCAAAATGAAAACAAGAGCATAAATTCTGTACATGATACAATTTATATATTTTGAGAGTTAATTTAGAATGAATGCAATGGAAACAGCAATAATTGCGGAATCTGCAATTAATTTTTGAGTATTTAAACAAAAAAACTTATTCTGTGAATCCTTTGGTAAGCACAAAAATTATATGAGATACTTAGGTTTTCTTTTCATTCTTATTCTAGCTGCTGGGTGTACAACGCAGAACATTTGGAATGGATTATATATGTTCCAAAGCTGCTTTGTATAGGGGTAAGTTGCACATTCATTTTAAAAATATGTATGCTAATTTATTAAGATAAATAAATGAGTCTAAGAAATGGTACCCAGAAATACAACATGAAAAATGAATCTACTTGTAAATCATGTAACAGCAGAAATGTGTCTGCCAGACATCATTTTCTTGTTTACCTTTGTAACCAGAACTTTTGTATTGTTAGAGCATGTAATCTGTGTCAAAAAATATTTTTTTAAGTGTGACAGAAACTAATGTAAGGACAATTATGAGCACTATGGGTGTGTGGTGCTAGTGGATCCATTTACAGTGTAACATTGGGTTTAATATGGACATTTTAGCATCTGTGGGGTAGAAAAGGGAATTTAATGTTAATAGTTGCCATTGGACCAAGACTAAAAGACATACTAAATTCTGAAACTGACATGGAATTTAGATTAGCCTAAATGATAAACCTGAAATATTTGCTAAATGTGATAAAGATATTTTAATAAAATAATTAAAGTTTCAAAATTTAAACAGAGTTTACTGATGACTGAAGAAAGACAATGACTTATTGTTTAAAAAAATATTACCAAGACAATAAACAGTTCAATAATTAAAAATTATTGACAAAAAATTAAGCAGAGGAAAATGAAACCTCATAATAGTATTTGTAAATTGCTGAGACTAAATGTAATATTAAATACAGAAACTCTCAATGAATTTACCTGAAACTAAAACTCTCAAAATATTATATAAAACAATATGGCCTACACCAAAGAAAATACTAAAATTACAAAACTAAAATGGAATTTACTGCAGACAGACTAGAATATAAAGCTTGAATATTTTAATAAAATGGCCTAAATCGTGTATTAAAATTCTGAAAATTAAACAAGACTCATTTAAGATTTAATAATCCAGGATATTATGATAAAAATGTGACAATGACTAAAGCAATGCTAGCATTATGAACCTGACATGGAATTTAGCTAAAATTAAGAAATCAATGGCTGTTACTGCAAGCATCGCAAAATTACAAAACGGACACAAATACATTACGGTAAGTTACTTTGTTTTTTGTAATGTATATTTGTTTATATAATTAAGCCTTAGGTATAATAAGAAAATGAGCATATAACAGAAAGATTACTGCATTTGTATGGGAAAATATGAACTCGTTTTGTCGGATGGGTATACTGCACTTCTAAGGTTGTGCAGTATTTCCATTAAAAAAATTAATTTTCCCATACAAATGCAGTAACGTATAAATATGAGATGAATATTAATGTGCATAATTGCAATCCAGCACCCACCCATACAAACAAATCCAAATGGAAAGGGGATGGATGAGTGTCACTCACACCTGTCAATGGAGAAAAAGGCATGCATCATTACTAACAAAGAAACAAATTCTTATGAACAAAATATTTAAGTGAACAATAAGTATAAGAATAATATTGATAAGACTAAGTGAGGACACACACAATTCACACTTACTATCAGAATTTGAGCATAGTTCATTATATTTGACCATAGTCCAGAAATTTGAGCATAGTCCATGGAATTTGAGCATAGTCCAGAAATTGGAGAATAGTCCATGAAATTTGAGCATAGTCCAGAAATTTGAGCATAGTTCATGGAATTTGAGCATAGTTTATAGAATTGGAGCTGAGTCCATAGAATTTGATCATAGTCATTGTATCCAAAGTTCAAAGCAGTAATAAGAATAGGATTATGCCACTATAAACTTAATTATCAAAGACAAACTAAATATCTGAGCTAGAACTGTTAATGAAGTTCACTAACTTTGACATCTTTCATGCTAAGCTTCTCAAAGCACAATTCAAAGACATTTACAACATGAAACAAATGAAGAAAATGAAGGAAAGAAAAATGAATATAAAACATTATTACAGACTATACTGTTTGCGAAGAATTTTCATATTTCACAATATATTTTGAGCAATGAAAATTGCTTTTGGCATTGATTTTACATATGAGATGTTTTAACAGATTTTACTTTTAGAAAATACAAAACAAAAACTATTGAAACATTTATGTTGCTCTGTGCACCAATTTCATGGAAAACCCATTAAAACACTAAAATTCAATCCAGCAAAGGATATGCAGAATCAAATTTATTTATCTGATTAAATTCAGTCTTCAATCAAACAATTATTTTTAGATTTTCTTTCTACTTTCAGGCAAATCTTGTATTTCTAGTCAACATTTTAAGAATCCTTCTAACTCAGATACAAAGTCATCCAAATGAGCCAAGTAATTACAGGTAAGAATACAAAGTCATCCAAATGAGTCAGGTAAGAATACAAAGTCATCCAAATGAGCCAAGTAATTACAGGTAAGAAGCCATGTTATGCGGTAAAATAAAAAAGTACAGATTGACAGACAGACAGACACAGACATAGGATTTATCTCTACTGATGATCTCATGACACCAAATTAATTTCACTAAATAAAGATTTTCACTCCATTTACAGCACTCAGTGATTTACTGTGATAAGGAAAGAACTGTTGTAATCATTTTATTACAACACTGGCTGACAACTGACAGTCACTCTCATGTCTTACAAGTCCTCTAGTCAGTCTGAAAATGTACACAGGGCTGACTTCCAATATTTAAAGAGACACTTTTAAAGATAATCAAATCTGTGGAAATGATAGAATAAGAGCAAAATCATGTGTGTATGGGTGATTTGGATTTTTATCTTAGCTTTAACAATTTTTCAGTCATATCACTACAATATCTGTAGTGTGGCAGTTTATCGGGATGTCTAGCACTCCGGCATCATGCCACAGGTATACAGCATGATGTTCCACCCAGTCACATTATCCTGACCTGTCCTTACACTAACCTCTTAATGCTGAACACAGAGCGAGGCAGCTGTTAGAACCATTTTTATAAGTCTTTAATATGACTCAGCTGGGGTTTGAACCTGTGACCTCCCACATCCGAGGCAGATGATCTAACCTCTAGAACACCAGAGCAGTCGTACAAATTGACAATCTTATAAATGCATTAATTGCACATTAGAGTCAGACTGCATTTAGTC
This sequence comes from Unio delphinus, assembly GCA_029339505.1. Classification (NCBI taxonomy): domain Eukaryota; kingdom Metazoa; phylum Mollusca; class Bivalvia; order Unionida; family Unionidae; genus Unio; species Unio delphinus. The sequence goes on along the minus strand of JAQISU010000074.1, from coordinate 946,225 downwards.
TAATTAAAATCAGATCTCCACTGTCCTACATGTAGATCTGAAAGCTACAGCTTAAAGGTCATGTTCTGCTATTTACTATTTATGGTTTTTTTCACAGATCACTGGACAAAGTTCTGCTAAATTAGATATGGGTATCCAAGTGCAGAGAGCTTCGATTTGACAAAAATATGGCAGACATTACTAAAGCAAAGTCTTCTTCAATATCCCTAAATAGAATTTGACCAGATTCAATAGAAAAGTTTCAATATTAAGAACTTTTGAATGTCCTAAGGGGGCGCTCACCAGTTAATATGTACTTTTCAGATAGTGACGTATGTGAGGTGAAGTTGTTTGCATTTGTAACATGCACAATGGAGATAATGTTGGCATATCTCAATGCTACCTTGATGTAATGTGGCTGATATTTCTTTGGATACTGCACTTGTGGAAATTGTAAATGATCTAAGCGCATGGTATAACAAAATGGATGCTCCCATGTGCTTGAAAAATTAGCCAGAATTAATCAAAAGTACACTAACTTTAGCAGTTATTAAACTAGGGAAAACGAATTTTGCTGAAGTAGGCAATAGCAGCTTCTGAAAGTGAAATGAACAAATTACAAAATATCTGAAAAGTAAAAAAAAGTTATAGTACCATTTTTCTACAATTTACCTCTGAAGTCCAGGGAGTGAAAATGACCATGCGGAGCTAGCAGTTTGTTTACATGAGCAGATCTTATGTTAGCCCAAGCTGTATACTCTAGAACCTAAAGTACACCCATCAATCATACATCAAAATAAAGGGAATTGAATGTTCTTCTCCCAACTCCTAAGATATACAAAGTCTTTATTATATTGCCAGTATAACCAGTGAAGAAATCCCAGAAAAATTTTTTTCTTTAAAATTCTAACCCTATTCAAAGTAAGAAACTGTAGAGCGCCACCTAAACGTGATAATGATTCGCCATTAAATATGACCACCATTACTGAAACCAGCATAACATTTAAACAATTTTAAAGTGAAACCCACTCATCAAAATTTGACCAACTTTGTCACAAAACATCATTTTTTTTTTTACAAATCATGCTGATGTACCTTCTAACATGAATGAATATTAAACAAGATACCTTGAAACGATCTTTCATATCGTATGCAATTTACAATATTAAAAGAAAATTCAGAGAAATGATCCCACATTCACATATTTATTGATGAACTGCTCTGCCATTTGGCTATTAGGCAAGTTAACAAGTGCATGTCTTCTTGGGCCACTTGTTTTATATTGTTTCTTTTGCTAAATTACTTTATGTATCAATACATAGCTGTCTCTTACATACTGCTACAAGGACTATGAAAATTAAGTAAATGATGGGTCCGAGACATCTTTTTTAATAGAACATAATACAAGGGAGACTACTAAGGATGATACCAGGAAAGACCTGTGGGTATTATAATTAATTAAAATTGTGGATCTTCATTTATGAACATTCAGTCTAACTATGCTGAATTGTTAATGGTTTGTTTGTTAGGATCAGTGCATATAGCAGACTGTCGGATACTATCTTTAATGTTAATCACATTGTCTGTTAGCACTGAGGTTAGTATAGACATTAAAATTAATTGCTGATGTAACACTGTATACACTGCATAACTACAATAGCATGACACAAGATGGACAACATTTTGTGGCTTGAATGTGAACAAGAGTCAACACTTTATGACATGTATCTACTCGATAATTATTGTGGTCTTAACATCACATCTTAGACTCATGCAAAGGGCATGAATGATAGACTCATGCAAATGAGACTCAAACTGTCTGGAAAATGACATGCAACAATCATCAGCATTTATGTGTCCACCATGACCAATCCAGAAATTATGGATACATTTTATAAAAGCCTGGAGTCTGTTATCACGTAAGTGCAGAATGCAGACAAGCTCATCACTCTTGATAACTTCAATGCTGGAATTGATGCAGGTTACCAGAAATGACAAGGCATCAGGGACAAACATGTCTTTAGTCAATGCAATGACTATGGACTTATCCACTGAAGAAAAACATGAGAGTAGTAGAGTATATTACTCATGACTCTTAATCACCAACACAGTCTTTGAATGACAGCAAAATGTTGTAAATGCACCCATGCTCCAAGCACTGGCAACTAAATGACTAGATCAGCTTAAGGAGACAGGTTGGATGTCCAAGTGACAACGGCCATGATAAATGCATAATACTCAACTGGCCACATGCTTATAATCTCCAATCCCAGTATCTGGAATTAGTCTAGCAGATGACCAAAAAGAAAAAAGCTCCAAAAAGATTAATGTCTTCAAATCGGAACAGTTGAATGTGCAATAGGCGATTATTAGAAGAAGAAAAAAAAAACAACTCTTCAACTGATTAGGATCAATTGATGGAAACACCAAAAGCATCAAAGAAAACTAGGCATCCTTCAGAGACTTGGTGCACTCAGCTGCATCCAAACCTCTTTGAGCAATGCATACTTACAGACACTACTCATCAGAAGTGTTGGCACCAAAAAGGTCTGTTTAGAGGACAGCATTTCAACATCTAAAATTACTCCTCAGTGTGAACTCAGTGTTGCAGTTGTCATGGCTGAGCAGCATGGCAGGTAAGATTTGGTCCTTAGCACAGACATAAATGACCTAAAGACCTTTTATGATGCTTTGAAACATGTTATGTTACACAGTCATCTGGGATATCTCCAGTACTGAGTGCTGATGGCAACAAAGAAAAGAAGCTACAAAGATGGGCAAAAGAATAAAACAACATTGTCAAGCTTCAATCATCTGTCAATGAAGAGTAGGCATAGATTGCCTGAAATGAACATTTAACTCCATGCTGGTCTTTCCATGCTGACTGAAGCTGAGAAAGCAATTGACCAGAATTCTGCCAATGTCATCTTGTACATTACACCGATCATGGGCTCTTGTCTGAGTGTCATTGTGGCTTCAGAAAGGATGAGGTAGCATAAACATTGTGTTTGCAGCTCATCAACTCCAGAAGAAATGTGAGTAACAGAACTCTGACATCTGCACACCATTTTTCTACATGACAAAAACCTTTTACCAATGTGTAGTCCTCTAGAAGATCATGATAAAATTTGCAAGCACAAAGAAATTTGCCATTATGGTTCACTAATTCCCCAATAACTTGTTCACTTGCATCATAGATGATGGTAGGTTATCTAAATCACTCCCAGTCATCAGAGGAGTCAAGCATATCTTCAATCCAAGCCATCCCTCTTCAGTATGACATTCTCAGCCATGCTTATCAATGCAGTTGTGACTATGACATTAGGATCAACATCAGACACTTCAACCTGGGAGACTTAAGGGAAAATACACGGATACAGGAAGTGGTTTTTAATGATATTTTCTTTGCTGATTACTATTTCCTAAATACCAAATCCAGATCTGACATGTAATGGACTATGGACCATTTCTCATTAGCTTGTGACAATGTTTGGTCTCACAAGTGGTATTGAGATGACAGAACTGATGATCCGACCTGTACCAGGAAAGTCCAAAATAAAGCATGTCATCATAGTAAATGGCCAAACTCTCTAGGAATTGGACAAATTCAGCCTGTCTCAATAGTACACTGCTATGTGCAGTCCACATCAATGATGAATGAAACCAATGCCAGAAGTGCTAAAGCCTTTGACTGATTATGCACAAAGATTATTGGAACTGAAGGTTTACAAAACCATAGTGTTGCTGACATGTCTTACTTTGGAAACTGATGAGAATATGATAGCAGGATAAGGTCTAAGACAGTGATGTTCTCAGAATGGGAAGGCAATCCAAACAACCACATGCCACTGATGAAATCAGAGATGATATAGACAGGCCACATCACCAGGATGTCTGATCAATTACTACTAAAGAATAGCTACTACAACAAGTTGGAGATTGGTCAATAATCTCAGGGAGATGAAATGAAGTGTTTCAAAGACTCCCACAACTTCAACATTGACCGAGTCCTGTGTACATCTTGCAAGATGGTGCAGTTTGATCCGTGATGGAGCTACAGATTTTGATCTTTGGGAGTGCAGAAGCGTGAATAGTGTAAAACTCGGAACTGCAACATGTTCAGGAACCAATGCAGTAAAATAGTAATAATTACCGGTAGAGGATTATTTAATAATATTTAATGTGACTAAATAACTTTAATTAGAGATTATTTAATAACATTTAATGTGACTAGATATCCCATAATTAGAGGATTATTTAATAACATTTAATGTGACTAAATAACCTATTATTAGAAGATTATTTAATAAAATTTGATGTGACTAAATATCCCATAATTAGAGGATTATTTAATAGCATTTAATGTGACTAAATAACCTATTATTAGAAGATTATTTAATAAAATTTGATGTGACTAAATATCCCATAATTAGAGGATTATTTAATAGCATTTAATGTGACTAAATAACCTATTATTAGAAGATTATTTAATAAAATTTGATGTGACTAAATATCCCATAATTAGAGGATTATTTAATAGCATTTAATGTGACTAAATAACCTATTATTAGAAGATTATTTAATAAAATTTGATGTGACTAAATATCCCATAATTAGAGGATTATTTAATAGCATTTAATGTGACTAAATAACCTATTATTAGAAGATTATTTAATAAAATTTGATGTGACTAAATATCCCATAATTAGAGGATTATTTAATAGCATTTAATGTGTTTAAATAACCTATTATTAGAAGATTATTTAATAAAATTTGATGTGACTAAATATCCCATAATTAGAGGATTATTTAATAGCATTTAATGTGACTAAATAACCTATTATTAGAAGATTATTTAATAAAATTTGATGTGACTAATTATCCCATAATTAGAGGATTATTTAATAGCATTTAATGTGACTAAATAACCTATTATTAGAGGATTATTTAATAAAATTTAATGTGACTAAATATCCCATAATTAGAGGATTATTTAATAGCATTTAATGTGACTAAATAACCTATTATTAGAAGATTATTTAATAAAATTTGATGTGACTAAATATCCCATAATTAGAGGATTATTTAATAGCATTTAATGTGACTAAATAACCTATTATTAGATTATTTAATAAAATTTGATGTGACTAAATATCCCATAATTAGAGGATTATTTAATAGCATTTAATGTGACTAAATAACCTATTATTAGAAGATTATTTAATAAAATTTGATGTGACTAAATATCCCATAATTAGAGGATTATTTAATAGCATTTAATGTGTTTAAATAACCTATTATTAGAAGATTATTTAATAAAATTTGATGTGACTAAATATCCCATAATTAGAGGATTATTTAATAGCATTTAATGTGACTAAATAACCTATTATTAGAAGATTATTTAATAAAATTTGATGTGACTAAATATCCCATAATTAGAGGATTATTTAATAGCATTTAATGTGACTAAATAACCTATTATTAGAGGATTATTTAATAAAATTTAATGTGACTAAATATCCCATAATTAGAGGATTATTTAATAACATTTAATGTGACTAAATATCCCATAATTAGAGGATTATTTAATAACATTTAATGTGACTAAATAATCTATAATAAGAGGTTTTTTTTTAATAATTGTTAATCTTACTAAATAATCTATAATTAGAGGATTATTTAATAGCATTTCATGTGAATAAATAACCTATAAATAAAGGATTATTTAATAACAAATAATGTGACTAAATAGTAAATAACCTTCAATAACAGGTTTATTTGATAAGATTTTATTGCACATTAATTTGTTCTGATTTTGAAGTATTACAAAAGTCACAGTTGAGAAAATGAACGATATCTGCGTAAACTTTAAGTAAACAGATGTTAATGTTATTTATTTTTTTTATCTCTTCATTTTATTTCAGAAAAGCTATGAAAGCCACATTTTTACTGGTCCCACTTTTTGGATTACAGCAATTTGTTGTGATTTATCGACCAGATGAGAAATCCGCTGAGTTTGTGTATGAAATAATCGCAAGTATTCTTCAAAATACCAAGGCACGTTACTGCTGCTACTACAATAACAGTATTAATAATGATAATAACATTTTGAGGCAAAGGTAACCTCTTGAAATGCCTGTCTAAATGCATGAATTGGACTAAACATCCTTTCCATAAGTAATTTAAATAAACCTTCCAAAATATGTACTCTGTAAGCAACAATGCTCAAAGCACCATGACTAAAGTCCGTACCGTTTCCACTTACACTGTTTCATATTGATTCTTAAGGTAGATCTGGATTCATGTTATAAACAGAAACATTCCAAATGACAGCAGTATACTTTGTACAAGTTGTTGTTAATAGTCCGTGATTTGCAACTGAAATTTCAAAAGTCAGATATGAAATTAGTTTGTTTGGTCATCTCTTTTAGGATATATAATTACGATATTTGAGAACTTACTGAGGATACCAGAGTGACATATTTTCTAATGCTCTCTTATATTCATTTCCATGAACATTGCTGTTTGCATGTATTATTTAAAATTGGTATTTAAATGCCACATACATTACACAGTTATACAACCACATAAGAAGGACCAGCTTCGATGATGTCAGCTTTGATTTCATACATTTTGGATAGAATTCACTACTATGGCACATACAAAGATAGGACTCTTCTTTCAGAAAAGCACATAAAGTTCTAAATATCCCTTTCACAGCTCTTTTTTGTTTTGAAAAATGAAAGATTACATTATCATGAAAAATAAGTTACAATATTCCAAAATTGTATGTAAACTCCTCCAGTATATGTATGAAGAATAAATATAATCATGGATTTATTAATAGTACAAGATTTCCAATATCCCACTTTCACTGAAAACAAATGTGTTCACGTTCAACTTAAGTCTCCTGAATCATTGAAAGCAAATTCATTCACCTGCAACTGGAATCCCCTGTATCATACAAAATAAATTTTGTTCATTTTGTTAGCCTAAAGTGCTCACCATTCTGGATCACTGCCATCTCATCTCTTTCTACGTCGGTTTAAGGCCTAAGCATGGGATTGTGAGAAAGCCTGCCAGTAGCTTCTTGTAGGTTGTGGTTCTTTCCTGGATTTTCTAGGTTTCTTCCTCCACCAGTTATACTGGATGCCATATATAGCCTATCTTGTGCTGAAAAATGGCGTTAAACCATTCAACAACAACAGCAACAAAAAGATTTGTTCATATGCAACACAAGTCTCCTAATTCATTCAAAAAAGCTCTTTCATGTTTGTAAGCATGAGTCTTAATAGTGCTATGGAGTAATAGTTGTTGGGAATTTGGAACAAAAGGATAAGGTATGAATTCTAGGACACTAGTATGAAAAGGAAGGATTCTAATTCAGTATAAATAAATGTTTCACTCAGATGACAGGATTCTAATTCTAATTCAATATAAATGAATGTTTCACTCAAATGGCAGGATTCTAATTCTAATTCAGTATAAATGAATATTTCACTCAAATGACAGGATTCTAATTCTAATTCAATATAAATGAATGTTTCACTCAAATGGCAGGATTCTAATTCTAATTCAGTATAAATGAATGCTTCACTCAAATGGAAGGATTCTAATTCAGTATAAATGAATGTTTCACTCAAACGGCAGTTTAAATTCATTTGTCACAAACACAAGGGGCTGAATGATGTAAACATCATAACTATTTATATGAATATTCAAATGATTATCAAAACACTAGTGTGACTTCCAGTTACTAACAATTTCTATATGGCAATGAGATGAATGATCTTAAGGATAATTTTACAACTATTTTTCAGAATAACATATTATTTATTATATGCAAATAAGATATAAAGTAATGTACTTAAGTCTTGCTATCCTTTAAGTTGTTGAATGGTAATATCATCATCATGAAGAAGACTAACTTTAAGAGCAAAAATATTAGCAACATAATTCTTAAAACTGTTATTATTATAATTAATTATTATTAGCATTATTATTATTATTAATATTATTATTATATTTATCATTATTGCTGTTATTATTTTTATCATTCATATTATTATAACCTATTATTTTTATTATAATTATTAATATAATTATTACATGTATTACTATTATTAATTTTATAATTAGTACTATTATTATTATTATAACTGTTATTTTTTTATTATTATTAATATTATCATTATTACAGTTTTTATTTGTATTAATTATTATCATTATTATTCTTATTACTGTTAATATTTGTATTATTATGGTTAATATTATTATTATTATTATTATTATTATTATTATTATTATTATTATTATTATTATTATTATTATTTACAGGGAGCTGTTGTTGCATTGATATTTTGCTTCTTCAATGGAGAGGTAAGCCATGTGTTATAAGCACTTTGTTAGATAAGTCCAAAAGAGTAAAATGAAAGTAAAGACACACCCATATTTCATTCAGACAAATTCATTTATGTACAACATGCGTTCCATATTTCATTCAAACAAATTTGTTCTCAAGAGTCCCCTATTTCATCAAGACAAACTCTTGTTTGTAAACGCTGGTCTTAATATATAGTGTTGTTGAGCATTAGTTGTTGAAAATTTAGAACAGAATGATAAGGTTTGAATTGTATGATACATTGGTACATTAAGGATGGAAACACTCACACACACACACACACACACACACACACACACCTTGGATACAATAATTTGCTATGACTTACTTTTTAGAATAAGATGAGGGTGCGTTTATATCTTTAACACACTAGGTTTTCTTGCATTCAGAATACAATTGTTATGAGTAATGAAACTTTGATAACAAGAAGCATCTTGATGCACACAAGACTCATCACAAAAATAGGTCATCGTGACTGATATTTCACAATTCACTGATGTTGGTTCCATTTTAAGTTTTAAATGTTTATTTTAGAAAATTTGTATGGACTGAGAGCAAATGGCATTAAGTGAAGGTAGCTAACAGTCGAGAGATGTAGACTAGTGTGCAATACATGCAAATGTTTCACGCACAGAACAGCATGCTGACAGACATGTCAGCGGAGACTTAGGAAACTTTGACTTGCAGTCTATATATATATTTGTGGTACGTGGTCTGTCAATAGAGAGCAACAATTGCTCTTAACATTAAGAAAGCCAATTGTTAAGTCCCTGCTTTTGCCCCGTTTTTTACTATATTCCTTTACAATCCCTTGTTTATGTCAGTTCATTTAAACTCCTTAAACTTTAATGGAACAGGTGTTATTATTGTAATTATCAGTGCTGGTGATGTTCCTCCAAATTCCTTAAACTTTAATTAGACAGGTGTTATTAGTGTTGTTATCATTAAAATTATTATATGATATTTGTTTTGTGATCTGGAGTAGAGTAGTCGTTACACTCTGCCACTGATTCCTGGGTCGGATTAACAAATTTCCATTGATAGAATATCTACACACAACCTCTAATCAGAACTTAGCTTATCTTAAAAATCTAGTCTTTTTGCATTGTAATAATTAGCTTTTATTACTTCTTGCAATCCAATGCTTCCCTACCTTAAAAAATGCTGCAGTGTAAAAGAAACTGACACAATTTCTACTCTAAGCCTAAAGTACCAGGTACTCGAAGTCGATGGATGATTTCATTTTCTTTTCTTAGGGGAGGAAAAAGATAATTGACAGTGTTTAAGTGTTGCATCATACCACCTCATTACATCAGCAATCAGACAAACACATGATGGATGGATGGACAGACAGAGAGAACAGTAGATAGAAGGAGAGAGACAGACAGACAGACAGAGATATTTACTGAAGGAATGGGTCTAGATATGTCTGCTCTGATATAACTGGTAGTAAAGGATATGTTGAGATTTGGGAAGTTTCAGGGTTGAGACCCTGTCTTACCATTTATTTTTAGTCTTCTGACATTTTGCTCCCAAATGTACACATATTTTAACACCAATTATTAGTTGGGTTTTTTTATCTTGTTTTGATGAAGTACAAAGTGCAGATGAAAGGCAAGATTTGCTGTTGACATAGTTGACAGCATACTGATATTACTTTCTAGTTATGTCTTAGTTCAAGTCCAAAACTCAGATTTACTTTGATGATGTTCCTGTCCTGTAATTGCTCTCTGCAATATTATATTGTTTTGCAGATCTAATAATCAGCCAATTAGTGATATCTCACTAAAAACATTTAACGAATGACTACACATTTTGACAGGACAGGCAGGCACAGTGTCAGTTGACACATAAGTGTTGTTACTATTGTGCCATTAATGGAAATTATGATTTGTGTTAGTTCTGAAAACTAGAAATAAACGTGTGATGTGTAGAGTAATACATTTCATCATTTTACTAGTAAAAAATTATATCATTTCCTTTGGCTTTGATGTGTTAGGCATCTTCACTAGCGAAGGTTATGATATGTTGACTAAATCTACAACTTAGTGGATCGATCAGATGTTTCAGTTTTTCAGGTCTGTGAATTTCATTTCAAAATCAATACTTTTCCTGCATGATCGAAAGGGGAGCACACAACTGGAATGGACTCGTAAATAAGCAATTTTCACTGCCAGTCCATGTTTCTGCAAATATATGCTTTCCCTCAAATACACCGATAATGGCTTATCTTTAGTATGTAGTCATACTTTCAATGTTAAACTTACAAAGTATCCTGTTGATGTCGATTCCTTCCACCATTTTTCAGCCAATGTACAAAACTCAGCTGTTACATGCTATTGGTTGGTTGGCATTACATGCTAAGGGAGGCAACTATGAAATCCGATAGATATCTCTATGACAAAGCACAATAGATATCTCTAGGACAAAGCACTCAAATATCTAATCGTTCCACCAAGGCATAGCTAGGATTAGCATATAAGAGCCTTGGCAAGCGATAATGCAGATTATGAGCCTATAGATAAACTTTTTTCAAGATTTTTTCTTCTTTTACTTGGGTTTCTGACAGACAAAAGGATCAGTTACTCTAATTACTATATTACTAATCTGTCATCCAGTAAGAAAACCAATGAAAACTGTTTTCCAAAACAAAGGTATTGTACAAAAGTTCAAGAACACTTGTTTTGATAGTGAAGTTTCAAATGCTTCTTCTGTAGACCACAGTGATGCTGTGCACCTTCTCCAGAAGATCATTTCAAACATGCAACAGAAAGTCACTGATGAACCTGGCTGTTCCATAACAAAACACAATCCCACTCCAAATTTTGCTCAACAATATGCTGACATATCAAAAGCATGTGTTCCAACATTTCTGCAAGATTTCAGTCATGAGAAACACTTGTAGCACTTTACCATCCTTTGTAGTTTTATAATTTATTACTTTGTTTTCAGGTACTTGGCCATTTAAAAGGAGCATTGAGAAAGATACCAAGTGCCCATTCCTTAAGGTCAAGTGGGAAGGGCAGCATACATTCTCAAAAACACGAACAGCAAGGGAATGAAATAAACGAATCGACTCCTATGTACATTCCGATGTCCCCAGGTGCAACCACAGATGAGGATCAGTGTTTGACTTCCCTTACCAATGGACATACAAAGAAGTCAGATTCATTGGAAGATGGTGAAAACGAAGTTTAAATTGCACTGAAGCCAAATGCAAACGACGCTTAGAATTTATAACATAACACATTTTGATACAGTCGCTGACGTCTTCATAAAAATATTGATCTATGATGTGGAGAATAGAATTTATTCCAGATATAATTATTGCATTTCCTTCGAGGATTGGCAGCTGTTATCTATAGAATATGGATGAGCATAATGGAGTCTTTGTGTCATAAAGTTTAATAACAAGAACATTCGCAGTGGCATTGTTTTGACCCTTTTATGCTGTAAAGTGCAGTCTCTTGCCATCAAAGGCAGACTTGGACGTAGTATTTCTCATTGAGAATGAAACCTTAATGACCCTCTGCACAATTGCTCAATTTCTAGGGAATTCCCTATAGTTTGTTTTCTGTAAAATCCATCACAATTTACTTGGACAAGAAAGTGCTGATCTTAACATATTTTCAGTATTTTGAGGTGGTCTTTGAACTTATTGTATATATTAAAAAAGTATTTTATCATCATATTTAATAAATATTTTTTTGACAGAAATATGTTCATCTTTTGAATATGTTTCCACTGATGATAGCTTGAACAATGAGAATATTGTTTGCATATATAAGTCAGTCAGAGATATTGAAGCAGTTGTTCATAAGACATTTTGGATTGACCTATGTCTCACAGGCTCGCACTGTTTCCAAAGTAAAACCCATGTAAATTATGCCAATGGTGAGGTACAACATTAAAATGCGACATACTAGAATGCCAGTTGCATAGCATTATCTCCCTTGCTTTATCCTGCTCTGAGACTGTCTCGCGTATTATGCGTTTGACTTATTACCTAGGGAGTATCACCAGGTAATCAACATGGTAGAGTAAATAAGCTGACACAAATATATTTTGTCATTTACTCATCAAATAATTATTAATTATTATGATTAATTATTGTTATTAATTATTATAATTAAGTATTGATTTTGGCCAGTAGATTTAGAATAGTGCCTACGCAGATCAATATTATACAATTATTTTTGTTTTATGTTAAGTCCAGTGCGGGCATTTACTCATAAGCCTTGATGATTCCACCACAGGTGGCAAAAATGAATGTTGGAGGCAATATAAATGAAAAGATCAAAACATTCAGTTATAGAGTATAATGTATTTACGAAATAAATAATATGGGAACATTGAATGAGTGTTGCTGAATAAACATAGGAGAGTATAACTCAAAAAAGAAGAAGTTCAGAAAAAAAGGGTAGCTTCTGGCATTCTTTAGGCAAATCACTTAATCTACGCAACACAAGGAACACACACACACATACACACACACACACACACACATGATGTATCTACCAAGGCATTAATAATTATACTGTACCCTAGCATGCACCATGAACTCTAGACATTACAGCAAGGTAGAAGACAAAATCTTTAGAATTGTTTAATTATATTCCTAATGTATATCTATAGAAATGTGATAATTGTTATGATTATAGATTGCAAGGGTTATTATTAAACACATTGTAAATTAGCTTCCAAATACAGGATTATAATTTTAATTGGAGTAAACATATTATGACCTTTTTGACCTTGGAAGCTATAGAAGAGATCATGGTTACGAATATGATGGGGATTGAGTTCAGGTCATGGGCTCCCCGACCCCCCATGAAAATCAGGTTGACTTTTAATTTCTGTAAGGTTGGTAGCTAAAGTGCCTGACATTGTTGATATGTTAGAATGATCTGAAATTGATTACTGTGATTTTTGTTCTGAAATTGAGTCTTAGTTTTTGTACAAGAGATGTTTACATGAAAAATATTTATTCCTATCTTACAAGGCCATTCTTAGTGAAAAGGTTTAGTTGAGTTGGGCTCATGAAGGGATGGGCCTCAGTAAAGCCTCGTTCCTGTCCACGAATAATGATCTCTCTGGTAGGATTTCCCTGTCCCATGTCAACACATATGATATAATCCAATATGAAATATAAAAAGCCAAGGAAAAGTGAGCACAGCTTCAATGATATGTGTGCACACTAACATATTGTGTCTACTAAATGACCGCTTCGCCATATTGAAATACTAGAGTTGGATGTATGTTGTCAACGATCCATTGAAACAACCCAATCCACACAAAATGTTCGAAATTCTCCAAACCTTTGAAACACTCTCGAATCACATCAAACACTCGTTTTATATATGGAAATTCCCTTTCTATTATGTATGATTTGTTGATGTGTGTGTGTGTGTGTGTGTGTGTGTGTGTGTGTGTGTGTGTGTGTGTGTGTTTGGACACAATCAGAGGAAGAACTTGATCCGTCTCCTTTGATGCTGAATATTCATCACTCTTCAGTTAAAATAAAGTCTTAAATTAGTCGAGACAGTGTGTAGACTTTTCGGTTTATTATGGAAATAACTTTATTGTCATGGGGTGAGGGATGATTATTATTGACCACTGTCACGGGGTTGTATCAAAATAATAATAAATATTATACTATAAACCACCCCTTTTGGTACTCGGTATCTAGGAGATGACCGCCCTCAATATAATTACCCCGATTCGAGTAAAGATAAGTGGTAAAACTTATAGATGGAAATAGATATAGTGATCTGAGCAGATATATTGAATAAACTAATACAAGCCCCCGTAAAGCCAAACAAACAATTTAATCAATTACATAAACAATTGTGAAAATTCATTTCATTAAGAATATACTCTGGTTTGAGAAGAAAAAAACTTTCACCGAGTTATAAGAAAACTAAAGCAGTTTTAAATAAACTAGCCGATCTGTTACTGATAGCTTTAGTTCATCATAGGATCGAGTGAAACAATCGAAGTCAACGCATTGTACGATTTCATAACCTGCTAATCCTCAGTTTTTTCGCATCCTCTGTTGCTGTTCAAAACTTTGGATCTAAAAAGATACACTCTGAATACGTTAGAATATTTTGCACGAGGCGGAATTTCGTCACAAGATTATACGTCTCACTGCACTTCCCTCTTTTTCCTTTTTCTCAGCATACGTCAAATCAAATACGTTCAAAAAAACTATTTTCCCCTTTGTGGTTTCGTCACCAAACCAATTTTGGCGGCTTGCCACACTTTCTTACGAATGCATTTCTTTCAAAGTCCACTCGGAGTCTTCACAAGTTAATTTGCTCTCTGTCACTGTGTCCTCGTGCAGGAAAAGTTTAGACTGACTTCAATTTAAATAAGGCGATATTAAATCCTATGAATTGTGACTAATGAGAATCAAATGTCTTTTCTGCCCTTTCGTTCAGAGTCGCTAAAGTCTGGTCAGCCTGACCTGGTAGTTTTAAGTAACAGAATTTTTGCGGTTTCTCACTTTCCCATGAAAATGATGTCGACCATGTCCCTCCATAAAGGTCCGTCTGGCTGCTGGATAAACAACGGTTCTAATTAGAACAACATCCTTACACTAAAGAACCTTACCGTACACGGCAGTATGACGATATGATACGCGCGTGTCTCCATAATTCTCCACTAATGGTTCTCTGGTCTCAACTAGTGTATTCTTGATAGATAACCAGAACTTTGCCCCTTCACATTTATCAACGGATACAATTTTGATACTACAGTACTTTTTAAAGTAGCAACACACATCAGCTACTGCATGCGTTGTTTTCATACAGGTCATACGTTCATGGGCATTATTTATTTAATTCCAGATACTGGTTTGGCTGGATTGATCATAATTATCATGATTGTCAGGGCCTTCCTCTCATCTTTGTTTTCAGCCCACGTATAATGAGAACGCAATTGGTTATTTATGCAAATTTCTTGAACTCAAATGCTGCTTACCTAGTGAGATATTTTGGAAGAATCACCAGTATTTTTCTATAGTGTGAAACACTGTGGTATTCAAGTATGACAATTCTGTTCATATTGAAGAAAAAAAAATTGAGTTATGACAATAAAAAATTGCATTTATAAAAATTCCTAGAAAATTAAATCGTAGCATATTCTTGATGGTAGACAATATGTTATATGCGTAATTGTTCAGACTGCAAAAATCAATATGTGGATGATACCGAAAGAAACATAAACAGTAGATAGATTTGGAGAAAATTGATCCGATATACATTTACAAGGGAAATAAAAAAACCTATCGAGACATTTGTCTACAACATGTTCAAAGGAACAAGGGGACATATTGAATAATTAATAATTTAAGTGCGGGAATAAATATGAAGTTTTGCCGATGTTGTCGCCTCTTTCGCATACTTGCTTTCCTACATAAAACAACCAAGCCACTCATTCAGGAATATTTAGCCCTCTTTTCAGTTTTTGAGTAACATTTTAGACTGATATAATCGTCGTCTGCAATTGTCTATCACTCCATCCGTCTAATCTGTCTGCTAGCCTGTTCATATACTAGTCTACCCATTTCACTTCTTTGATGTCTCTCTCCAGGAATATGTACCCCTTTTTTCAGTGTAGGGTGCACACAATTGAATGGTGTGGTTTCATGACATTACAATTAAGTTGTTGTTTTTGTTGTAGGGTTTAACGCCATTTTTTCAGCACAATATAGGCTATACATGGCAGCCAGTATTAATGGTGGAGGAAGAACCTGGGACCGCTTTAGACCACTCGGCCACTCGGAGTCCCTTGAAATTAAGTAATTAAAACAATAACATAATTATACCCATCTCTTATTTGAAAAACTCATGTAGTTTTGCAGAGTTGGTGAATTAAATAAACAAAAGTAAAACGCAAAATGAGTTTTTTTGTACTAATCTGATTAAATGCTTTAGATAAAACAGTAACATTGTATTTTTTTAGAATGTTTACAGAAATGGTTTTGTTTGAGTAGGAAATCCTTAAGTGCTGTACATACGCTAAAAAGAGAAAACATTCACTCGTTTGTTATTTATTGATTTAGTCATCCTTTCGTTCTCTTTTGTTTGAAGTTTCAGTGTTTATAACTCTGTAAGCAATTCTACCTAAATTTGTTGTAAAGCGCCTTGAGCTACTTTTTGGACAGATAAGAGGTATACGGAATTCCAGTAAATGTTATCAATAAAAAGTATTTTTTTAAAAATTTCCTTATAATAGTATGTAAGAGTTACTACAAGGTATTGGATTTTTCGAGGGTGGTTTGAGGTGTCTAGATGAACTCCTTGTCAAATCACGCATTAAATAGGATTTGATTCGGCAAATGACAGTTTAAACTGCAATAGATGAAGACGAAATAGCATGAGACACGTGTACTTACATTGCTGAATCCTTTTGCTAAAGATGTATTTAAAGATCTTGTTTGTAACTATTTTTTCCTTATCTGTCTTTCTTGCAAGGAATGAAATATCTCCCTTTTTTAAATCTGCTATTTTGGCGTCGAATTATTTCCACATGCTCTAATGTCTACATATTTCGCGGAATAAAAAGTCCTAGTCATGTTCTCAGTCTTTCAATCATGCACATCAGGTGTCAGTTGTCCCTGATAAACATTTTTTTGTAAAACGGAAAAGAGATATGAACCCATTGTGGAAGGAGGGACGAAGCCAGTAAAATCATAATCTTGCAAGACATTTCCTTTCTAACAAAATTTATACCGATTTTTCACATCCAGTCCAATAAGTTATAGTTGGTGCATACTTCCTAACTTGTAAATACAATGTAATGAACAATTGGTGTGAACTCGAAATGAAAATCAGGCATTATATCGCAATTTAACTGCGTTATGAATTAAGTGACTTACAGGTGTAAGTAGTATAGTTGGCAACCGTAGCCACAGATTGGGCCTTTGTGGTTTCAAGGGAAATTTAACATTATACAGCTATAATTTTTCAAAGTGGCCGTTATGGACTAAACAAAGCGGGATGTGAACATTATGGGGCTATATATTCCTCAGATGGGCTGTGATAGCCTCATTTATATTTTAACATTGAAAGACTGCGATAAAAATGTCCGAAAGTTTAACAGACATCTACTTACTAAAATACCGTGTAACTGACAAACACCCACGCATACTCTCATACACCTCTAGCTGACCGATAGCCACTTACTCACCAACACTCGAACTAGACAGCTAAGAATGAACCAATATGATGTAATATCAAATGGACGTTCAAACCTTTCAGCAATAGCTCTGTTGCATAACTTAACCAACTTGTAATTGGATGATTAATGTGTGGTTTATACAGATATTTGAAGTCAATTTATACGTGTTACTTGCGATCTCAAAAGCTTATACCCTGTCTTGATCAACACATTGCTTTTGACTTCAGTCAGTAACGCATATTACGACTTTGTCAATGTACATGTTTATGAGAAATTATTTTCCTAGCAGTAGGACATCATCGTTTAAAGCATGAATTCCTTATTTCAGATTAAGCTTCAAGGACCGTGTCACGATACGAAAAACCCATTTCAACATATCTTCCAAACCATGATTCGTTGTCGAGCTATTCGTTGATACAAAAGATACGCATAACTTATACGTCAGTCTAAGTGCTCTTGTACCTGTTTATTGAAAGTGGTTTGATTAATAGCAATATTTAATACTTAAGTAGATTTACTGATTTTTACCAAACCCATTCTCGCTGATCTAATTGAATGGCTTGGTTAATTTTGCCATGAAGCAACAAACATGTTCTTGGGAAACAAATCCATACAACTCCAACTAAATACATTCGAATAAAATTAACTATTCATAGATCGATAGTTACTTTTTAATGGTTCCAATGGATTGATGTAACTATGGGAGTTTTGTCTGGCCTTGGCGTGACATACGTTGCTGTTGTTACAACTCTTGCTATAGTTCAATAAGGGAAGAAGATATCTAATACAACTGCTGAATACAATGATCACCAGTTAGTTAACTCCATGTTACAAAATCTCAAGTTTAAAACAGCTGAATACAATGATCACCAGTTAGTTAACTCCATGTTACAAAATCTCAAGTTTAAAACAGCTGAATACAATGATCACCAGTTAGTTAACTCCATGTTACAAAATCTCAAGTTTAAAACAGCTGAATACAATGATCACCAGTTAGTTAACTCCATGTTACAAAATCTCAAGTTTAAAACAGCTGAATACAATGATCACCAGTTAGTTAACTCCATGTTACAAAATCTCAAGTTTAAAACAGCTGAATACAATGATCACCAGTTAGTTAACTCCATGTTACAAAATCTCAAGTTTAAAACAGCTGAATACAATGATCACCAGTTAGTTAACTCCATGTTACAAAATCTCAAGTTTAAAACAGCTGAATACAATGATCACCAGTTAGTTAACTCCATGTTACAAAATCTCAAGTTTAAAACAGCTGCTCGTTTAACATAATGAATAGACCACACACCTGTCAAATGACACGAAACAATCATGTCATCCGCTTTAGTAAGTATCCTGTGTCAAAATGCTTTCAGGATGCTGAGTGGTAATACAAATAAATGTCTTACACCTCCTAAAAATCAACACATTTTCAATGTAACTTCTGTACGTATGTGGTTTGTTGTTTGTTTGTTGTTTTTTTTAATGGCCATATTTGTATCTGCCAGTTGTGTGTCAAGGATGATTTATGCTTTTGAAAACAAAACAAAGTTGTGTTTCCCTGCTGTAATTGACACGATTTCAAAGTAACTCCTTTGAAACTGTCTTAAGTGTAATACAACATCAATTGTGCGTTTTATTTGCGACTGATCGGATGAAATGCCCAAATCGATTTTGAAGCGGAGGTGATTGAAAGGCAATCATATTTAACATCATCAGAAAGGAAAGAACTGCGTGGTGCTTTTAAAGTTTTATTTAGTCGAAAAACGAAAACAAAGTTGACCTCTAACAAATTAGTCCTCCCTTTTGACCCAAATCATGAAATAAATTAATTTTAAATCTCAGATAATATCGAGTGGTATGTTTAAAAAAGAGCAATATATGTGCATGTGTCAATTTAGTGGCATTGTTACAAGCAGTAACTTAATAATATTTTACTTGTTTTTTTTTTTTTTTTTTTTTTTTTGGGGGGGGGGGTACTCACTTCTAAACCAAACCTTTGGGAAAGGGCATATTTCACTGAAAACTATACTACTACTACTACTACTACTACTACTACTACTACTACTACTACTACTAATAATAATAACAGAGCCGGATTACCCAGTAAGTACACTAAGAACGTGTTTAGGGCACCAACCAAACAGGGAAACAAGAAAAATTCAAATTAATTGTTAATGACAAAATTGAATGAATTATATAAGACAGTTTCGATCTGCATGTATTTTGATTTGGAATGATGGTAACACTGGTATTTTTCCACCTATTTAGCTTTTAATATTGGGATTTAATTTTAATTTCACATTTTGTAGGGGGTGATGGGCACAATAATATTTTAATTTCTATGGCCCTTTCAGGCCTTAATCCGGCAGGGAATATAATAATAATAATAATAATAATAATAATAATAATAATAATGTTCTTTCTTATATGTTTCAATAGTATCAGTGCGAGCTAACGTACATCGCTGTTTGTAGAACTGGCAATGTTAATTCCATTCTTTCCAATTGTTATTTAGAACTGCAAATAAGACCATTGTATGCGGCTGTTGCTTTTTTAGATAATGAATACGTGTCTCCACCAGTACGAAATAGAAAGGTGTCATAAATTCATTTACTGACAACCAATGTCATTACTTGAAAAGCTTTTGGATTATCTTTTCAATATGTTTTGAAAAGGTTCCGTTATCCGTGAAGTTAACACAATTTGCCAAAGCAAAACCGTACACACCATAATGTACGTTACACTTCCAATTGCGGGCAATATCATATAATGTTTTATTTCAGCAATAATTCAGTCGACTTTTGTCAATGATGTATCTTACCATTGGGTATTTTTTTTCTAAATAACGTGGCCCTGGTGTGTTCTGATCTGAGTATTCGCCAAAATTTTGCTAAAAATAAACTCTTACCTGATTCTGTGACGTAGCTATGGTAAGAGTCACGCATGTGCGCTGACAGTCCTAGCAACTGTGTACACTAGTGATCATAAGCCGTTCGTTGATTATTGGCGGAAAGAAGAAAGACACAAATGTGTATGATGGACAATTTTTCTCTGAGTTTCAAAGTAATGTAACATGAACACGAGCTGACTTCATCGGGATTACATATCAGGTAGGCCAAAAAATATTATACATAATTTAAAATACCGGCGAGTGGTGTATTAATTACTACAGGTGTCGTTAGTCGGTTTAATATAAGTGTATGTATTCCTACCTCACACACTGACTTGTAATTAGATGAATAAATCAGTTAGGCAATTGAACATTCACAAGCAATTTATATAAAATATAACATCATTGATAATGGGAAAATGTTAAATTTCACATTATATGCTTTGATAAATGTAGTTTCGTCTTAAATGCCAAGCGGAAATTATTTTAATATTTTTAGGGGTACGTATCAAGAATGAAATGTAGAAAGATTTCAGCGACATGGCTCCTGATAATTTTACATGCAATGATCCTTAATGTTATCATAATTATTATGAATAAGTCTACGATTAAGTCTTTTTTAGTTTTACTTTTTTAGTGAATGACTTGTAATTCTTACTTCAATACTACCTTTTACATTCATGGACCGTTAACCATTGCATTTTCGGCGGGGTGGAGTGGGGGTGGAGGTGGGGGTGCGAGAGATTGGTGCCTGGGATTTAGTTTTGGAAAAACGATCTGGTCCTGATATGACTTGACAAAAACAGCATGGCTATAATTTGTGGAAGAATAAAGAAATTATTATATTCAATATACAGTTTTTGTTGAGTTAAATAGATTATTTTGAAGCAAAGAAAATTAATCTTATTTGAATGAAAATCTTCCCTCACCCATTTAAATGGCTGGCTCTTTATACACTTCTTTGCAGCTAAATGGCTTTCATTTTTGTTTTGTTTGTAAGAATATTTATTATTTGCTTGCATACCTAACGGTAAGGCCGAATGTTTATCCTATTTCAAAGAAATGACGAAGAGCTTGATATTCATTACCTTCCATAAATGATAAAGACCACTCGAGCAGGGATATATTTTAAAATGAATAAGAAAAAGAAAAGCATCATCACAAGGTCCATCACAAGGCAGCATTCAAAGTGTACATAAAAAAAATCATGCAGCACTGAATTCACAGTACAAAGCAAATTGTTAAATATACTCACGATGGATGGGAAAAGCATTCCGTTGTTATATATTTCAGTTCAGTTAAGCAATTCTGACGGAATTTAATTTGTAAAGCGTGATACGAAAAAGAAGCATAGCCCAACTTTGTTTCTTTCTTTTTGGGGGTGGAGAGATTAAACGGAACAATTGCGTTGTCGTTTTGAACTATCCATGTGCTGCCCTGTAAGACATTTAAATGATTTCAAAATTTCAAAACTTCAACCTACTAAGGGATTATTTCACAAAATGCATGATCTATATTTTAAATCTCTCTCGGGCCAAATCTTGAAGGGTCATATGGCAATATTATTTAACTCGTGTTTGACCTTCCGTGAATGGCTGACCAGAACAATATTTCAGTGATACACGAGATAAATTGATTCTCTGAGTTTATATCCGCATCGTTAGTTTTCTTTCAAGCTTGAAAACCTAGTCTGTATTTTTAACTTAAACAATCCAGCTTGCTTCCTGCTATAATTGAATGGATAGAAATCTCACATACTTGATAGGACTTCTTTGTTTATTTACCGATTTAACCCGACAGATTTGGAAGCAATTTGAAACCTGACTCAACTGATCAGTTTGGCTTATATTCGTGGAGTAATATAAACATTAGTATCACGAGAAAACCCACCGTAGTAATATAAACATTAGTATCATAAGAAAACCCACTGTAGAAATATAGACATTAGTATCACGAGAAAACCCACTGTAGTAATATAGACACTAGTATCACGAGAAAACCCACTGTAGCTTGTTTGTTTGTTTGATTAGGATTTTTAACGTAGCTTTAACAATTTTTCAGTCATATCGCTACGATGTCTGCAGTGATGCAGTTTATAGTGATGTCTAGCACTGAGACATCATGCCGCAGACATGTAGCATGATGTCTCACCCGGTCACATTATCCTGACACCAGGCCGACCAGTCCTAACACTAACCTCTTTATGCTGAGCGTCAAGCGAGGCAGCTGTTAGTACCATTTTTGTAAGTCTTTGGTATGACTCGGCCGGGGATCGAACCGACGACCTCCCGCTTCCGGGGCGGACGCTCTAACCACTAGGCCACCGGAGCGGTTCCCCACTGTAGTAATACAGATATAGGAATGAGAAACCCCACTGGGGTAATATAGACATCGAAATCGCGAGAAAGCACACTGTGGTAATATAGACATTAGTATCACAAGAAAACCCACTGTACTAATATATACATTAGAAAACCCACTGTAGTAATATAGACATTAGTATCACGAGAAAACCCACTGCAGTAATACAGACATCAGAATAATGAGACACCCCACTGTGGTAATATAAATATCAATATCGTGAGAAAACCCACTTTGGTAATATAGACATTAGTATCACGAGAAAACCCACTGTAGTAATATAGACATTAGTATCACGAGAAAACCCACTGCAGTAATACAGACATCGGAGTCATGAGACACCCATTGTGGTAATATAGACATCAATATCTTGAGAAAACCCACTGTGGTAATATATACATCTGTATCGTAAAGAAAGATTAAACCATCTATAGTAATAGATACATAGAAATCATGAGAAAACCCACTGTACTAATATATACAACGATTTACAAAAATACATGGTGTAAAAACAATTAAAACATCGGAAAACAATAAAACACTTGATTATCTTTGTAAAAATTAATTAATATATACGTCTCAATTAAATAGAACATGAGAATTTGTTAAACGTTTTTTTCCACTATCGGTTTTTTATTTTACAAATAAACATTTTTGAATATGCGCACGTAAACTAGATCCGAAAGACAATGTAATTTTTGTGCCGACATTTTTCTCAATTTAAGCTGAATGTAATACATTATATTAAAATAATTAGACATTTTCCAAATAATATTAACATTAATTTGACTTTTTTATCGTGTTTTGTTAGTATCATTGCTGAATCAAGTAGCTATCCTTTCACTACAGCCATGTAGTTCAATTAAGTTCTAATGTTTGCTTTTGACGTCATATCTACACGTACAAAGACTTGCAACGGCAAATACTTAACACTACAGGAACGTAATAAATAGGGTGAACTAGGTTATCGTCTCTGATGGTTTGTATTTAAACAGACTCAGGTTTGTTAGGGAGTATCAGTCCATCTTACGTCCATCTTAATATGTATATGTGGTTTAATTTTTCCCGAATTCCTTAGTCAAACTGTCTTTACATTACCTCTCTTTTCAATAACAGTAGAGAAAGGTTTAACCGCTGTTGTTTAAGTAGAGCTGAAACACGTCCAGGGTCAAGAAAAAATTAGTGTTAGTACATCTTCTAATATGACATGTATTATTATTATTATTATTATTATTATTATTATTATTATTATTATTATTATCAGTAGTATTAGTAGTAGTAGTAGTAGTAGTAGTAGTTGTTGTTGTTGTTGTTGTTGTTGTAGTAGTTTATGTGTATGTGCTATTAGACAGCTTTTAGAAATGTCTTATAGGAAAATTCTTTCAATAACTACCGGAATAAATGAACTATGACCTGTGTTACCGATCAAGAAAAAAGTCAATGCAAGTTTATGAATAGCCCGATAAATCAGCCCCCAAACCTGCAACGATACTGACTGATGGTTATGGGGCTCTTAAAAACCAAGTTTGTATCATTACATGTTTGGCGCTGATTTAACCCTTAATCAGTGTCATTACCGGAGTGTGGCTGGTTTAACCTACAGTCAGTATTATGACAGTTTAGGGGCTGGTTAACCTACAGTCAGTATTATGACAGTTTAGGGGCTGGTTAACCTAGTCAGTATTATGACAGTTTAGGGGCTGGTTAACCTACAGTCAGTATTATGACAGTTTAGGGGCTGGTTAACCTACAGTCAGTATTTTGACAGTTTAGGGGCTGGTTAACCTACAGTCAGTATTTTGACAGTTTAGGGGCTGGTTAACCTACAGTCAGTATTTTGACAGTTTAGGGGCTGGTTAACCTACAGTCAGTATTTTGACAGTTTAGGGGCTGGTTAACCTACAGTCAGTATTTTGACAGTTTAGGGGCTGGTTAACCTACAGTCAGTATTTTGACAGTTTAGGGGCTGGTTAACCTACAGTCAGTATTATGACAGTTTAGGGGCTGGTTAACCTACAGTCAGTATTATGGCAGTTTAGGGGCTGGTTAACCTACAGTCAGCATTATGACAGTTTAGGGGCTGGTTTAAACATAAATCAGTATTATTACATCTTTTGGGGCTGGTTTAGCCTTCAGTAAGTATCATTACAGGTTTGGGGTTGATTTATCGGTCTAGTTTTTGAACAGCAAAAACCACGCTACAAATCTCTTTGCAATTAGAGACAGTCAAGGATGAATAATCATGTTAAAGCATAATGCATGTCTGTGCAAAATAGTGTCTCATAACATAAACCCTCTATGTACAGACATGCTGATTTCTTACACTTTATCATTAATCTTACTTGCAGGGTGTGCATGTGACACACACACACACACACACACACACACACACACACACACACACACACGTATGTATGTATGTATGTATGTATGTATGTATGTATGTATGTATGTATGTATGTATAGTAAGTAAGTAGTCTATTTAAAGGCAGCTATATATGAATAATTGACAAATGATCTATGCATACCTAAAAGATTAAGGAGGAAACAGGCAAATTGTTTCGAGGTAGTCTTCAGCAAATCCATCCGTTTAGCAAATACACAAATGAATGCGAGTTAGAATACAAATCAATGACTTCTTACACAAACACTACTTTTACGGCTGTGTTTGATTGCCACATTTAATCCTAGGTTCAACTGTTAATAACTTCGTCTTGGCTGAGTACCGTATTTAATACAATGATTACAAGTGGATTTGATATGTCTGAGTCGCCATTATGAGCAAACTTTACTAATGCCCAGAAACATTGAAAAATAACGAATAAACTTGAGAAGCAATACTTTTTAACTGATAAGCCATTTGTTTTGTTTCATTTCATAACGAACATTATTAGTTCGACTGAGTTAAGTCGAAACTATTACAGTAAGTGTTCATATATAACCCGTGACCAGCAAAGAACAGTGTCGATCCTGAGCAGCTGGCCACGTGATGGCAGATTCAGATCAACATAGTAAGCTCCACGAATAATTTCAAAGCAAACTACCGTATATCCTGATATGTTGTTTCTTCTTTTATGCTTTTTATGAGATCAGTTGTCTGAAGTGTGAGTAACACACACGGGTGTATACTCTATATACATTTACAATCAGTAGGTGCCTGTGGGATCGATCACTCGAATACCGTTTAATAGTTACGTATTGATTTTGAACCGCATATGGCAATGTTGAATATACCCGATAGTTTAAAAAGGACCTTAGACGTGGGGAGAATATTAATATAACAATGCTATGGTCGGACAAGAGAACTACATGATAAAGTGGATTTACAATATTCCTTTCACGTAAGTTTAATTAATATTGAACAGTACGTATAGTATACAAATAATAAGGTTTTGTATTAAGTTTATAACGGCTACTTGATTAACGAAGTGGGGGTGGGGTGATTTACACATCGAAGTTCAATAATATAGAATTGCACAAATTCCACATTTTTTTAAAATTTTCTTTTTCCTGCCTCTAAACAGTGTGACTGGTGGGGGATATGCAATCCTCGTGTCTTTTTGTTCGTCCGTTCTTCCGTCAGGGACACAATTATGTTAGTGCAACTAGTCCCGTAGATGTTCATGTATTGCAATGAGAATTCGTATATATTATGGACATCGATTAAAGATGCATATATCCACAAATTAAACTGCCCCCGAAACTTGATATTTATAAGATCCATATTGCACGTGCTACATTTTAACGCTGAACAAAGTGGATGACAGACAATAATATCTCACCATGAAACTTAGGAAATATTATGATCATATTCTGAAGATGCGCATACTGACAAATTACTGTGTTCCTGCAAGGTATGTTGGAGTTATTGCCCTTGTTGACATAGAGCCTGATGTAGTGTATGACTGTACTTTGTCAACTAAACTTGTCTCGCAGTTTCCAGTGAATCGCCACTAAATTTTGTCCATGTTATAGTTTTCAGGATGCTGCATATCACCAAATTTCTGTCATCGCACATTCTATATTAGTTTTTCCTCTTTCTGTCCTGCATCTGCGCGATGTGCAAAACATTATCATTTGAGGAACATGTCTTGCTTATTTTTCGTATATAGATAGCTTTGAAATTTGATAAATTGTTTTGTCACCATCTAAAGATAAATATTTCTCACATCTTTGTGCTCCCATGATGTATGTTAGAGTTATTGCTCTTTCGCGTACTTGGCGCTGTATGCCATACAGACAGAACTGTGTGAATGCATTTACTCTTGCATTGTTTAGTGAATTGCTGTGAAATTTTGTACATATTATGGTCACCGTCAATAGATTTACTATCTGACCTACCATTTTACTTACACTATTTTCAGAAAATATATGCGTTGTTTATTTTGTTTTTCATTAATCTCAGGGTGGGGTCGAGTGGGGGAGATGGCGAAAGTCAGGTAAAAAAAAACTTCATCTTAAAAGTAACCAGTTTATAGTACGCTAAAGTGCATTTTTTGGCATATCGTAAAATCTACCAATATGTGCGTAGTTTGTTATCTCGATGTATTGCATGGATACAGCGAAGGAATGACCAATACAAGAATATACAGGATCGTTGACGTCCCAATTTTACGATACTACTATTACTACCAAGAAGAAGAAGAAAGAAAAAAACATTTATAGCAATAATACTAATAACCATGATTAATATTAACGTCTTTTCGAAATTTAAACAATCAGTCATGAACTATGACGTCGAATACGTTTACAGACCCAGCTCTGCCTGTACATTATGTGACGGTAAATCTGGATCGGTACAGTTTGCAGTTGAACATGACTTATAAACGAGTACATGAGGTATGATGTTATGAATACAATGAATATATCGCGATAAACTGGACCTAATTATATGATTGACACGAAACTTATAATAATATTCATTATGTATATCATATAAGTTTACCTTTAGTGGAGATTTTCCTGATTGCTCTAGAATTCTTTACCAGGTATATTTACAAAACGTAAAAGCCACGAGTTGCTGAACTCAAACACGATAAAACACCTAGAAAACTCTATCACGTGTAAACATATAGACTATCTGATTTACGCCCATTATCGGATAAAATTTAAAGTACAATACGACATCCGAACATGATTGAATTGCAAATACGAACGAAACTTGTTCAAACAAACTTTTGAATATGATTCAACTCATTGATTAAGGTGACAACCGCCTTTGGATATAAAGATTTACTGAGTTGGTTTTGCAGCAGAATTTAATATTTGATGTCGTTGATTAATAAACTCTGCCGAGTTTATGTCGCTCACTAGTTAGGCCGGGGCATCATGGAACGAATGAGCGTATTAAGATCAGATGAAATACTGTTGTTGGTGATGATGATGGTGGTGGTGGTGGTAGCGCGCTAGGATTACTATAATAATTATGGTGCTGCTGATGATGATAATCCTTAAATCCAGAATTATTTTACTTACTGTACCCGATATATTTTTTGAGTGATACATACATGCAGACGGAAAAGAAGGATGGGTGAATGAAGTACATTACCATGAAGAAGGATCAAAACAGAGAGAGAGAGAGAGAGAGAGAGACAGAGAGACAGACAGACAGACAGACAGACTTCAATCCCAATAGCATAATGGGTGTCTTTTAGGAAGTAAAACACAGTTGTCTTTTAGGAACAAAAAATACAAAGCGTTTGAAATTTTAGTTCATCAACAACGTAATTCAAAGCAGTTAACTTTGACTGCTTTTAATTAATTCCCCGTTTAACGAAATTAAAATGTATGTGCTCTGTGTATAGTTAAAATATATCCTATAAATCTTAGTTTCGTTTTGGTTTGCAATGATCACAGACATCACATGGTTAGTTGCTGTGTTAGGTTTACTGTTTAATTTATATAACATTTAGAACAATTCAAAAACAATTTGCGAAAAGTCAAACACCTCTTGTTATAGAGTAGTAATGTATTCACAGTTGGGGAGCTCAAATTGCAATGGCGATAATCCGGTACCTAGATTAATATTTAGAGACTGCATACCTAACACGGTCCACATTCTAATCTAACACTCGGGGGAATGTGTCTGCACTTTGTACAAAAGTTTTCTTTTTAAAATAATGCGATATAGGAAATGTACAATCACGCCTACTATTATTATAGCTGGAACTATTTCTCGTTAAGTCTCGGCATGGGTTATACATTGCATGCATAAGCAGAAATCGCGACATTGGTATGACTTCCCAGAGACGATGACGTTAGCAACTTGAACAAATGTTTATACTTTGTGCTGAATGTATTGATTTATTTATCACATCATAGCGTTGTTCATGGACAGAAAACCCTTCGTTAAACTCTTACTGTTTGCACAGACCGATCTGAAAATAAAAACCTGTGTTCATTATACATTCGTATTTATACAGCTAATAATAAAAAAGGCTACGTTTTCCCCCGAGGATAGTTTGAAAATCCTGTATCGGACGTGTATCGAGATTCCTAGCCCTAAAGGAGTACGTCACCTGCCTTGTGAAGGTACCAATTCAGTTACGCTATTACATCTAATTAAACTAAATGTATAATGCGAATTGATGGATGGATTGAATGTTAAACAAGACGAAGAATAACAACTTAAAAAGTTATCTTTTTATCATGAAACCTTTTAGGATTGATAGTCAACTCGTCTTAAGTATAAAAAAAAAACGTAACCAAGGTGATAGTCGAGCGTGATTCGATGGCATTACGCTATCAAACGAGACGTGATCACGTGACACCCAGATGAAGATATTATAATTAAAATAAGTTTAGTTTAGTCGTTTCTTACTATAAAAAAGACTCAAGTACCCAGGTCAAGTTACTGTGTTGGTAACTTATTTGTATGACTTTTCTGCTGCTGAAGTGTTGTCTAAATACGTCCGATTAACGAGACTACCACTGATATTTTGAGTAGAAAGTACTCGAGTAAAATATTGCATGAAACGCTTGTCTAGTTTATTTTCCATTTATGATATAAATCTAAATGAAAAACAAAGTCCCTTCTTTCACGCGTAGAATTGGATACACATCTGAAGCTCTGTCCCCATAACGAATCAGTTGAATGGTAAGTCTCGCACGCTTCGCCGGTACTGTGCATGAACCAAAACTTAACATTATCAGTTTGGCAAACAAATAAGTCATTGCAACCAGTTTCATTTTAAGTAATAAGTGATAAATGTGAATGCACACATATCCATACATGCAGCAGTGTCTAAGAAATTGGGCGTTTGTCGATGAAGAGTGTCTGGAATAAGTAGCCAAAAAACAAGTATGGTCGCTGGAAATGTTATATTCAACTACAAGAGAGAGAGAGAGAGAGAGAGAGAGAGAGAGAGAGAGAGAGAGAGAGAGAGAGAGAGTTATACTGCGTAAACTTATTAATTTTTAATTAATTTCAGTAATACTTTGGGATAGCCGCCACTAATCACATATCAAAATGACATGTTTCGTCTATTGTTTTCAGAATCCCCCAACTAGTCCCTTCACAGAAGCAGGCTCGTTTGCTCAGTGTCAGAACTGTTCTCCGATAGTTTTACGTCACCATCGGTGATTAATGTTACGTCCCACGCATATATATATGCTTGTGTCTGGCGTACTGTACGGTGCAGCATTCTTCAACTACAATATTGTAACAGACAGTCCAACAAAGAATTACTTTTTTCCTTCAAGAAACAAAACGTGACCAAGATACGCCTTGTGAAAAACTAAATTAAACAAGAAAGAGCCCTAGTAATCATGAAAAGTGTTCTAGCACACTAAATTTTAACTACCATATAATTCGAAGAAGTTCTTTTTAAAAAACCCACAAGAACCCAAATCAATTTGATTAAGCATTTAAAACCTTATACGCTCACTGTATTCAATCACATGATATGTATCATTTCTCTGTAAGGTGTATCGAAATCATGACTTCATTTATCAATGAAACGTTTAACAAAGATCTTAGGTGTCACCTTGTCATTGCACGCCACTGTCCTTGCCCTTTCCTTTTTTCCCGTTGGGGAGGTTTATATGTTTTTTTGTTTTTTTGGGTTTTTTTTGTGTGCTCGGAACGTGTTGTGAAGATTTCGGGTACAAACATTGTACAATGAGCTAAATGGATCTTTTGTAAAAGAGAGTTTTAATCTTGTAAATCCCAGACCCACCCACCCACCATTGCTTTTCGGCAATCAGTGTACAATCTACGAATTAGCAGTATGGCAACTTTGTTGTTCGGCAACGTTGTCGTTCTGTTAGATGTAACATCGGCTAGCTATCTATTCGATGACTTGTTGTGTAACTAACCAACACAGACAATAAGAAGGATATCAAGTGAATTGTTTAGATGCATTGCATGAATAAAGTTTTTAGGGAACTAAATTCTTGTATTTTAAGATCTGAAAACCTAATTAGTGCGCTCAGTTTGTGTCAGTAGAGGCTGAAAAGTAGTCCGAGAAACCATTTCATACAGAGAGAAAGAGTACTGACCTCGCAATGCCGTAACAGTTTTCTAATGACCATTTTGCCAGAAAATCGTACGATCATTTAATAAAAATGTGCGTTACATTTTGCAGATATATTATAAATGAATTTTCATGTTGTTGTTTTTTTAAAAGTGTATGTACACATCACTGGATAGCTTTTTTTTCTTCTCTATTTTAAAGCTCTTTCAAAAAACTTGCACATGGCAGCAGACACGCTTTGCGTGTATCGGGACACCGGAAATGGACGGTTGGACGAAACAAGTCAACTGGATATGTATCGGTCTTCTCCCAGCCGTACTCAAAGCGCAAGTTCACTTGGCATTGTTCCCTTTGGTTTCCACTCCAGGACAAACTATGACGCTAATGAGACTTTAATTCAGTTCAGGAGTGACAATTTTACCAAAAAAGACGTGGTTGTTTTCGAGAACATTTGGAAAAGACCACCACCAGATTTTAGGCCACAAAAGTTTGCCCCTAATCCCCCTAAAAGGAACTCTGTAGAAGCCAACCAGCCTTGGCGATATGGAACAATCCCAGGGAAAAGAGAAAGCATAAAAAGACCAAGAACTAAAGTTATCCCTCGCATTCTCCAACCACCAAAACAAGAAGAAAAGACAATGACAACGATGTTTCGTATAATGAGACCATTTACGGCCAAGAAAAAGTTTGTGACAGAAGGAATGTATGCAGCAGGAGAGTATCAGATGCCAAAACCCCATGACTTTAGAGGGGTGAGTCACCATTAGTTCTTTTTGAAAATTAAAAGCCACGCATATACACTGCATGGAAGTTAAAGGTCACGCACATACAAACCACGAATGTTAACGGACACGCACATAGATGCCATGAAAGTTAAAAACCATGTCCATACACATCATTAAATTATAGGTCACGCATATACACAACGGACACGCACAAACATACTTTGAAAGTTGAAGGCTATGCACATAAACACAATGAAAGTTAAAGGTCATACACTCTATTAAATTTAAAAGCCATCACATACACCCCACAAAAGTTAAAATCCATGCAAATAATCTTCATAAAACAAAACATTCTACATTTGTACATCTCCACAAAATAGGAACCAATTGAACTAAAATGATAATCTATAATCAACTTCTATTATTATTTCCTCAAGTATTTGCTGAAATTTTTTTATAACATTTCAGTATCCACCATTGAAATCGTTGGGGTTAGATGAATTCGACATCTTCTACGAAAAAGATCCATACAACATTAAATTTAACACAGAAAGACTAAATATTGGTAAGTATATATATATATATATATATATATATATATATATATATATATATATATATATATATATATATTCTGTATTTTCGTGCAGTTAAATGGAGCTATGTTGCAGAAATTGCTCATGCTGACGTTTCTTCATTTTTCTTTCATAGAAGATCATCAATGAAAATTTCATATGCACTTCTGCGTTTTACAGTCATTGTTCAACTTGAGAAGCTTTAGTTACTGATTCAAGAACTACCTAATGAAATCCCGGTTATACATCAAAATAGATCACACAAAATAATTATGATTATTAAAAATACTATTTCTTGAACGTTATTAATGCACATGCTTTCACTATATATATATATATATATATATATATATATATATATATATATATATATATATAATCTCAGAACAAAATTTTGCAGCGAACACACTCGCGGGGATAAGAGTTCATTCACTCGGGCAATACACAAATAACGTAACTCCATTCAAAGTGCAACTATGTGTATTTGTATGTGATCTAAATAAAATATGTTTATAGTATGCACGCTGTATCAATGATATATCACTTGTATACATTTTTCATTAAGCCACGTATCCTTTTAACGAAAAAAATTATACATCTCATGGTATATCATTGATACAGCGCATATATATATATATATATATATATATATATATATATATATATATATATATATATATATACACACATACATACATACAGACAGACAGACAGACAGACAGACAGATAGATAGATAGATAGATAGATAGATAGATAGATAGATAGATAGATAGATAGATAGAACAGTTATAATATGCGTTCTTTCCCACTATCTTTAAAAAAATGTGTCCTGTTAAACAAATATTATGTCACCTCTGACTCAAATGACACCAATTTTATCGAATTTTGACGGCTTGACCAACATTACCATCATTTACCGGTCCAGATACATCGTCGTGTGACACAAGTTAAAAATCCAAACGCTCGTTTTTCATGGATTTTGAGAGAGAGAGAGAGAGAGAGAGAGAGAGAGAGAGAGAGAGAGAGAGAGAGAGAGAGAGAGAGAGAGGATATTTTTATATTTAATAATTAAGAAACGATATTAGAGCACTATAATAGGTTTAAGAAATAACAACAAAGGATTAAAATACAAATACATTATGTATGAACACTGTAGATAGATCCCAAGGAAAGCGTAAACATACCGTTACGATGAACCATATTACTGTAGGTTACTTGGTACAAGTTCAGTTTTAATGTTTTCGTCCAGTACATTATGATTTTCTCTCTCACTCCAGATTTGTGCTTATTTTGTCATTTACGCATGAAAGGGGAATGTAAGGATTCCGATAAATTATGTACCATTTTAATGTCATTTGGAAAAGACGGACTATTAATACTTTTTATCGTTATTTTCATGTCATTAATGATTAATGAATGAGTAGAAATTCGTCATTGATCTATATTCCTGTGATTGAAAGAATGTACGTAATTATTCGTATTATTGCACCATGGGCGGATAACAATTTGATATACCAACAGTATTGGTTCATCAGTTTGCTTTATACCAACACTTTAAATGCCATGTTATTTTATTTTTATTTTTAATGTATGGTGCACACACACACACACACACGCGCGCACACTGGGAGTGACATCCTGCCTTAACTCGTGAAGCTAACTGATTAAAAATCGCCAAATAGCTTACAAACGAAACTGACAAATCTTAATATAACTCTTTCTTAATCACCAATCAAACTTGCAAGTTGAAAAGAACGACATTATATATGTATTGTTTCTTTTTTTAATTTCCATATATTATTAACCGCCACAAAGGAATACGTCCACACTCAATTTTGACCAAGTGCTGAGAGTTACGGACTGACCATTTAAAGATCAGACGAAGACAGCGTGTTTTCACTTTTTCTCAGTTTTGTTTGTTTGTTTGATTAGGATTTTTAACGTACCTTCAACAATTTTTCAGTCATATCGCTACGATGTCTGCAGTGAGGCAATTTATAATGATGTCTAGCAGTGGGGCATCATGCCGTAGACATATAGCATGATGTCCCACCCAGTCACATTATCCTGACACCAGATCCTGACACCAGACCGACCAGTCCTAACACTAACCTCTTAATGCTGAGCGCCAAGCGAGGCAGATGTTAGTACTATTTTTGTAAGTCTTTGGTATGACTTGGCCGGGGATCGAACCCACGACCTCCCGATTCCGTGGCGGACTATCTAACCGCTAGGCCACCGGATCGATTTATCTCAAAGTAAATAAATTCCAACATGTTATGACGAATTTTGACTTTTGACAAATTAAACGAAAAATAATTTGTCTCAATCTATTTGAGGGTCAGGATTTCGCACCAAAATATAAATCCCTAGGAAAAGTAAATTGTCGGTCCCTGACTTTACTGATACATTGATTCAGCAACATCATTATAATGATGATAATCATGTCGATGAAAGTAATGATGATGACAGCAAAATCAAATTGTAATTAGGTTATGCTGATTACTCCGTCGAATCGTTCTTCGATAATTTCGCAACGTCGTGCTCATGTTTACTCATGTTACGTGAGGCCTTCACCGTTTCTTTTCCTAAAGCGCCCATTAGGGTATGTGCTATTAGTATTCACATTTTTGTTTACAGCTGTAAGATTTGAGTTATTTTTGCTTGATTATGGATAGTCCATAATTGTAAGATATTTCTAAACCCGAGTAATTAGGCAATTTCTAGTTGCAGTACGTACAGTTTTCATGAGATTTGATGGCAGTATGGATTAGCTTCGTAAAATGGATCCCCCTCCAGAATTTCTTACAGTACTTTGTAGATATTTTAGTTGTACGAATTTAGTAGTTTGAAATTTAAATAATTCTTTGCATTGTGTGATTGAGTCACGCGTATGTTGCAATACGTGAAGTACTAATATTCGGCTTGGAAAGACTTACTAAAGAATCAAAAGAATTTGAAACAAGAAAATCCATCCGAGTGTGAAATTTGAGCTTCATGATGTGATGTCATTGTGTGAATATAATATTATTTCCGCGTTTAAGAACCTTTCAGTTGGAAACAACTGCTGTCTCCAGAACGTTTCAGTTACAACGACTATTGTCTCAAGATTCATGGAAACAAACAAATATGATCAATCAAGCCGCGCTCACAAACGTGTTTTTCAGATGCACAGTTATTATTTCATAAATTTACACTTTATTTATATACCGACAAATATTAACCATTACATTTACACTTTATTTACATACCAGCAAATATACCTTCTTTATATACCAACAAATTATAACACTTTAGTAATATATTGACAAATACTAAACCATACATTTTGCATTCTATCTAGTTCATGGTACAAAAATAGATAAAGCCACAGATAGAGAAATCAAGGGCCGCCAGATGGCGCCGCCGAAGACCCCAGAACCGAAGTTCGATGGTCAACTGACATTGCAGAAAGAACCATGGCCAATCAAGAATGGGGCATTTACGGTAGGGATATATTGTATAAATGAGTGTTTACTTGTTTATTTCGTTGAGATTTAAACTTTATTGTAAATTGTAAAGCAGCAAGTTCAGCTGTAATAGTATTTCATAGAACTCTTACGATAAAATGGTGGCGTGATGAGATGATTGATGATAATATTCCCACTACTGCATACAAATAATCATAGTTACATATACTTTTCATATTTTGATTCTAAACATGGGTGTTACATGATAAAAACTAATTTTTTAAGTCTGTGTTATTTATGAGTGTCTCTGCATCAACCGAGGATCCATACCAAAAGACAAAACAAATAAATCCACAAATATTGCCTATTAAACACAAAAAAATCAAAAGTCACTGTTAGCATATCGTACACAACTGAACACAGTTATTGCGTTTTCTTCTGTTCACTCCAGTCTCAGCTTTCTATCAAAATAATATTTTATTTTTTATCATTTTGTGTTGTGATAATTTAACTCTTCTCATGCGTGTTCAGTGGTAATTTCCATTCTGTGTTGTGATAATTTGACTCTTCTCATGTGTGTTCATTGGTGATCCCCATTCCGTGGTGCGATATACTAACTCTTATCATGGCTAGATGATAACTATTTATGTATTTATAATATTATTTATTTATGTACAAACATAGATTCAGTGTCTTAACTTCCAAATTATTTTTTCAACAGAGGCACCGGATAAGACATCGTCCAGCCCATAGCGCCTTCATGGAGAGGGCAACAACGGTAATTCTGTCTAAATGGGAGAAGGAACAAACCCAGGAACAATTCAACAAGACTGTAGCATCGGTCAGCTTCTGACACACCGTGTTTTTTTACATGCAACTATTTTAATTAAGTCTCATACTATTATGAAGAAACCCTGCGCACTGGAATGTAGGTCTATTTGGAGAAATTCTTTATGGATGTTTTCTACATGTTCTCTCAACGCCAAGTGAGTTTCAGATGCTTTGCTTCTTTTGGATTATCTCAGGTCTTCAGTCAGCATAATCGTCAATATATATTCACAAAATGCTGATAAAATGGTTTAAAACGTTGAATCTATATAACGTCCTCCTGCTGGAAATGCTATGTATCACACTTGAAGACACATACAAATCATTCGTATATAAGGAAATGTCACTGATCAGCGAGGAGTCTGTAACGTTACGCGATGAATATATTTCTAAACTTGCATTTATTATGCATAAAACAAAGGATTCATATTGTTTGGTTTAACAGGATCAAAGTGGACCTTAACGCTAATAGCATGGGAGTTAAAGTTTCTTCATGCGAAATAACATAAATGTTTGAGCTGAACGACTGACTAGACGATCTTATTCAAACGAGACCGTTTTAGGTTCTTAAAAAGTTTAGGACAAATCGTAATAGGTAAATAAGGTTTTCAGCCAGTCAGGATATGACATGAAGCATTTACCATAAGTTCTCGCTAGGTGCTTACATGTTTAATGTTTAGTGCAAAGTTTAGAATAATCACAAAATGACTTCTCTGATGCAGTATCGGCGCTGGATTCTTAGAGAACCAAACGACATCCAGTCTAGAAGCGTGTGAATGATAAGCGACAAACTTGACTTGTTTCAGTTTGATTTTTTTAAAAAAACGGACCACTTCTATTTATGAATTATGGAATTATGAACTACAAGCAAGATTTGTTTACTTCCGAAAAATCAAAGAGCTCTGCAACGTGCAGATTTTTACATCACATAAAGTAAAGATCTGACAACGGAAGTGCTCCAATAAAGAACAGCATTTTTTAACTCCTTGCAAAAACACATACTAACACACTGTTTAGGAAGAATTGTGCGTACTTTAAACTTACTTCCATGAGACTTCAGTAAGTCATGAAATTAACAAAGTAATGGGACCACGTATTTGGAACTAACTTGTCTCTCTTAACATACAGATGTGACCTTTGAGTTGGTCGGCGTAGGGATAATATCCAGACTTGTACAGTAAATCGCCAGATAGCCGAAACGCTTATGTAGCAACTATTGTGTTGAGTGGAAGCAGAAGCGTCTTGTTTTTTGATTTTTTTTAACCCTACTTGGTGTGTAATTCTGCCTAATGATTAATATTGCAACTCTTCAAAATCACCAGTATAATATTATGATTATTTTATAAAATATCTTCAATTAGGAAATAATAAGCATAATACTCATACTACCACTAACAGTATTAACGGTTGTGGCATTAGCTTCTTCTTAGTTTGAATTATTGAATGTGGCGAGACTTTTAACTATAATGGTTACTATAAGATACTAAACCCTCTCCCCCCCCCCCCACACACACACGTTGAAAAATAAACATCCCAATCTCCTTCCTATTCTATCCCAAAGCATCCATGGTAGTCATGAACACATATTGTATTAATTGGTATCGAGCTTACAAGTCAAATACACCGCTCCAGTCGCTTTGTGGTTAGCGCGTCCGCTTTGGATGCAAGAGGTCGCGGGTTCGAGTCCCGGCCGAGTCATACCAAATACATATAAAAATATACATATAAAAATGGTACTAACATCAGCCTCGCTAGGCGCTCATCATTATGAGATTAGTTGTTAGGACTAGTCGGACTGGTGCCAGGATAATGTGACTGGGTGGGGCATGATGCTACATGTCTGCGGCATGATGCTCCAGTGCTAGACATCCCTATAAACTGCCACACTGCAGACATCGTAGCAAGTCATCCGTATATTTCACTTCGATTTAGGTAATAGTACATTTTACAAATGCTGTGTTTTCGAGTATAACGTTTTTGTTGTTGTCGACGTCCCTAATGATTAATGATTGTAAAGAAGTATGTTGTTAATGGCACACATACCACATCACAAAACTATTCGACCTTAATTTGATTTCAAAATCACGTAAAGTATTTTTTTTAGGTCTTTATTATTTTAGATATGCGTACGTTGTATGCTTCGAGTTCTATTGTCTTACCTATTTGCATCTCACTGGACACCTACATATAGAAACAAATACGCTAATCATGTTGTATGCGTCAGTTTAAGTTGGAAAACTACAGATATATTCTAATATACGTGATAGGCTCTTCCGTGTAACATTTCAGTCTGCCATCAAACCGTGGTCG
This sequence comes from Unio delphinus, assembly GCA_029339505.1. Lineage (NCBI taxonomy): Eukaryota > Metazoa > Mollusca > Bivalvia > Unionida > Unionidae > Unio > Unio delphinus. The sequence goes on along the minus strand of JAQISU010000074.1, from coordinate 907,043 downwards.
AATAGTGTAAATTGAGTTGCCACAGCCATTACAAGTATCCAGTGGTTATTGTTGTAGGGTTTAACGCCATTTTCAGCCCACGATTGGCTATACATGGCGGCCAGTATTAATGGCAGAGGAAGAACCCGGGAAAACTCCCGGAAAGAACCACCCACCCATAACTGGCAAGCTTTCTCACATATCCACATTGGTCGAATCTGAGACGCGAACCCACGCAGACCGAGGCGAGATGGCAGTGATCTATATATAACGGAGAGCACTTTAGACCACCCCGCCACAAATATCCCAGTGTAAGATCACCCTGCTGGATCACGTTGATTGAAAGACTGCGGACACCGACCCAAAGGATCAGTTTGGGATATATTTCACATACAGTTTACATTATCTTTGATATTTGTTTTGCCTTCTTTTAGCATAGGAAAACCTGGGTATCGTGTTTCTAGTGCCAAAGTCAGCATCAATGAACATTGTTACAGTTTGAATAGATCATTACAAAAACATATAATTATGTTGTAGTCAGCCTAAACTACGTTATCGCTGTACGGCTCATGCTTTTTACCTTGTATTTTTATTCTCGTCACTTAGCAGTTGACTGTTAATAAGTGTTATCAAACTGACGGTCACAGGGGAGACAGTGTTCAGCCCAACCTTGTATTTGCTCAACGTGACTTGTATTAGAAACGCTTTTAACCATACAGTATTTGAAAATAAATATTTATCAAATTGATGCACTATATATAGTGCTATCAAACTTTGTGTTGACCTTTTTTTGCTTGTTTGTGTTGTTGCTTACATCCATAAAACGTCAGAATAAACGAAAAAAATGTTTGTATTAAATGTCGGGTTTTGCTCTTGCATAAAATAAAGTGTTATTTTAAATAATGCCATAATGATCGCTAGAATTATTATGGCGGTCTGTTTTTGGTATGCATTTTACTTATAAAACACAGATCTCATTTTTAACAGATTAAAATTCCCAATGCAAATGACGGTGATTATTAAGGCGGTGCTTGTGATGCCGACGATAATCGTGATGGTGACTTGTGCCACAAAGATCCATTTTCCCACCACAACGGGATTGTAATTGTTTATTTTACTTCAAAACAGTTTATTTTGAGTGTACCACAAAAGCTAAGACCTCACAGTTCATACTCAACCTTTTCGCTTGCTAAGGTTCCAATATGTTAATACTTCAACAAATTGGCAGATCAATCCAATTTTTCAGTGTTTCGTACGAGCGACATATATTGTATTTCACGAGCTGACTCCTTTAGTATGTAATGCCTACTAACCAATATCGTGTAACAGCGGTTCATTTTACATCAACCGAAAATGGTGAAGACAATTGACTTCAATATGACACTTTGCAAATTTAACATCAAAAGTCTAAGCATCTGATAAAAGCCATTACAGATATATTTGAGGGAAAGGACCGGGAGCCGAACACTATTTATTCTTGAGCCGATTCCAGTTGTGTGCTTCCTTTGTCTCTATCATGTAGCAGGAACAGTGTTCAACTTTTAACAACTTGATTTTGATTTTATACAGTGCTACTGCATACATTAGAATTCTCTGACCCCAAACAATAAAATATATGATCGATCCGCTAAGGTGTAGATAGGTTAACATATTGGAACCTTGGCTAGCAATGATGTATTATCAACGACAAAAGTTTGAGCAATCTATTACATAAAAATGGAGTACATTGAGAAATCATTGGTCGACTTGACAACCACCGACGCTGCACCAGTAGAAATTAGGGCATAACCGACTTTTGATCCGGAAATCGGATTCCACCGGATACTATGAACTTCCGATTAATCGGAGTCGGACAAGGCAGGAACGACCGATTCGGATAATAAAAATAATAAAGTTGAATTTCTATAGCACCGTGTCTAACACTGCGTGTCATTCGATAGTGCGTTAATAAAGTTAAATAAGAAGTCAGAAAAGTCCAGTATGGTCAACACAGCCACGCTGTGAGACAATCTATTTGAACTGGCGTGTAAAAACCGGAAATGAAGCCGGATATGGTAAAGTACTAAGTAACATGCTAGACACGGCAAAACCAGATACCAGAAACCCGGAAACGGAATATGAAATTTTGTAGAAAACAAAATACGGATTTAGCATTTCCGATTAATTGAATCGTATCCGGAATTGGAAAAATTTCATGCCCAAAATCCGGAATCGGAAATCGGTAGAAAAATGCTAATCGGTATGCCCTAGTAGAAATAACAGAGAACAGCTCCTGCCAGTTGGTACAGAACTGACCAAAGTCAACAAACAAATACGGGTCTGAGAGAAACTCGGCCAGCTGAGGACAGACAACTCGCCAAAGTAAAAGCCTGCTTTACTTTCTTCTGGAGTGGCCGAAGTAAAAAATAAGCGATGTGGGTAGCAAGCTCTCAATTTTTCCACATGGCAAAAATAATCGACTAATGCAAATGAGACTCTTTGGAAAAAGATATGGAACTATTATCAGATGCTATGCAATCACCAAGCCCATCACATGATATCATAAACACATTTTATGAATGACCTGGAGTCCCTTTATTGCATAAGTTCCAAAGAAAAGTGCATCATCCTTGATGATATCAATGCTAGAATTGGCACAGATCACAATACATGGCCTGGTGCATTGGAAAATGCAAGTATAACGGACTCCTCCTATAGAAGACATGTGCTGAACATGTTTCATAATCACCAACACAATCTTCCGCCTGCCAATCCGCATCATCGCGTCTTAGAAGTATCCAAACTTCAAGCAATGGCATCAAACTACGTCAAAGTCAGGACAAGAGTCAGGCAGGAAATCTGAGTGACGAAGGGCATGAGAAGTGTTGAATGCTGGACTTACCACTGGGCAAAATAAATGCCCCGAAAGCCTAATGTTGGTAAATTATAACAGGTCAATGTGAAACGGTGTTTGTCGAGGGTATTGTTATTGAAGTGTACATGCCCAATGATGTAAACTTAGTCAAGAGGGTATTGGTATTGAAGTGTACATGCACAATGATGTGTATTTAGTCAAGAAGGTATTGGTATTGAAGTGTACATGCACAATGATGTGTATTTAGTCAAGAAGGTATTGTTATTGAAGTGTACATGCACAATGATGTGTATTTAGTCAAGAGGGTATTGGTATTGAAGTGTACATGCACAATGATGTGTACTTAGTCAAGAAGGTATTGGTATTGAAGTGTACATGCACAATGATGTGTACTTAGTCAAGAAGGTATTGGTATTCAAGTGTACATGCACAATGATGTGTATTTAGTCAAGAAGGTATTGGTATTCAAGTGTACATGCACAATGATGTGTATTTAGTCAAGAAGGTATTGGTATTCAAGTGTACATGCACAATGATGTGTATTTAGTCAGGAGGGTATTGGTATTCAAGTGTACATGCACAATGATGTATACTTAGTCAAGAGGGTATTGGTATTCAAGTGTACATGCACAATGATGTGTACTTAGTCAAGAGGGTATTGGTATTCAAGTGTACATGCACAATGATGTGTACTTAGTCAAGAAGGTATTGGTATTGAAGTGTACATGCACAATGATGTGTACTTAGTCAAGAGGGTATTGGTATTGAAGTGTACATGCACAGTGATGTGTATTTAGTCAAGAAGGTATTGGCATTGAAGTGTACATGCACAGTGATGTGTATTTAGTCAAGAGGGTATTGGTATTGAAGTGTACATGCACAGTGATGTGTATTTAGTCAAGAGGGTATTGGTATTGAAGTGTACATGCACAATGATGTGTACTTAGTCAAGAGGGTATTGGTATTCAAGTGTACATGTACAATGATGTGTATTTAGTCAAGAGGGTATTGGTATTGAAGTGTACATGCACAATGATGTGTACTTAGCCAAGAGGGTATTGGTATTCAAGTGTACATGCACAATGATGTGTATTTAGTCAAGAGGGTATTGGTATTCAAGTGTACATGCACAATGATGTGTATTTAGTCAAGAGGGTATTGGTATTCAAGTGTACATGCACAATGATGTGTACTTAACTATAACAATGTCATCTTATCTTTAGAATGGTTTATTGAATTTATTGCACAGTCAAATTTGCAGGTAAACATAACATAAACCACAAACATTAACAAGATAGATAAACAGATGGATATACGAGTAACTGATACATAATCACATTCAGGAAGAAATGATAAGATTTTTAAAAAAAAATATATGTCACAAAGGTTTTGACCATCTCTGCACATTGGTGTATTTGGTTTTATATCATTTGTGACAGGGAAAGAAGAGAAATCATTGGGCTAAGGTTATGCAGTTATTCTATGAAATGTATTACATTTTTTTCAGTTTGGTGTGTGTGTATATATTTATATATATATATATATATATATATATATATATATATATATATATATATATATACTTGGACATTGCACAAAAACATTATCCTTGATGATTACTCACAATTAAATAACATAATAAATTACCATATAATAAATTTATCATTATAAATACAGTTCGTATAATTTGTACCACACAAAGAAATTGTATTTAAACATATTCATTTGACTGAGTTGCAATATTATCAAATATACAATCATTTATTAATTGTGAAACTGCAAATTACTCTATTATTTGACTGGAATTGACAAAGTTTAAAATCCAAAGGAGAAACTTTTTGTGTATTGGCATAGAAGAGCTTGCCACTGTAATCATAACATTTACCAATAATAAAAAAGGCAGTCAGATATGCAAAATAAAAAAATTCACTGAAATATTAACTTAATTTCTTTGAAGAACTAAATGAATGCTTTTAGTGCTCAGTGTCAGTTTTGAAAATCAAGATTTGAAAGCCAGTCCGTCAGGGTCAGTCTTACAACTACAATGGGTTGGGAATAAAATAGCATGAGAGGTAAAAAGGCAAGAAGAGAACTCTGTTGTGGTGATTTTTTTCTCTCTCTAAAACAAAATATTATAACAAAGAAAAAAACACATTAAGCAAGGGACATAGGAACTTTATGGAAGTACCACACATCATCTGTTTTTCAGTTCATTTTCTTGAAGACCAAACAGCTGGTTTTCCATGCTACATAGAAAATCATGTAAAATAACATGAAAGTTTGAAATGTCTCTCTCTTCAGTCTTTATTTTAGAATTCTCATATATTCCCATTTTCTCAACAATGATTCACAAGCGAAAAACCTCTTACATTATTTGCAAGAGAATAATATAATTATAAATCAACAAAAATTAATTTTAAACTTTTGCAACTTTTACCAATGTTCCGGCTAACACAAAAGGTATAAACTTATTGTGAAAACAAAGCTTTTAATGTTAAATAGTGAGTTTCTTATCTCACTTAAAAGCTTCTATCCCTGCACAGTCTGCTTGGCAAACATTGAGGCTTTAGGAAAGACTAATGGGACAATGACTGAGTCTAACTTTTGACTGTTACTTTTGGCTAATCAACAATGAGCAATATACTTCACAGATATTTTCAGCCCAGGACTGCTTCCCCAGTCCTGCCTTTGATCTTATCCCAGTACCGAGACACCTCCACACCCTCCCAGTGTTTGTTATTCAATGGCTTCATAAACCTGTGGATTGAAATAAGGAAAGAATTCAAGAAAACTGAGTTCAATACTATATATTGGACTTTTCTGCATAGTTTTGTTTCCATTACTCTAATAGTCAACATAACAACAGTCCCAATTGCTAGTCACAGTGATGATATCACTCAAATTGCTTTTATAACTTATATGTTCACTTTTTACTAACGAGAGTTACAAGTCTACGTAAAATATTCCCCACAATTTTTAATATGTAAATTTCACAAGAGTTGGATAAAATAATGGCATCATTAATATTCATAAAACTGACTCCTAATTGAATTTATCCAACCAAATCACAATCTGTATCTAAATTACATGATATATAAGTCTTACATGTTATAGAATGATGAGACATGCTGTAAATAGGGACCATCATTATTCCAATATTGGTAATAAAAACTCTAAGACTATTCCAATTATTGAGAGTCTTCTCATGAAGGTCAATTTAGTCACCCAAAAATAATTCTGGAAATTTCTACAAAACAAACAATGCAAAAGGTCTTAAATCATGGGTCAGTATGATCAAGTGCCACTTAGGTCAGTATGGTCAAGTGCCACTTAATACTCATTCTTGCATGATGACTTAAATGCCAACTCACTTTTCCATGATTTCCTGTAATGTTGTCCTCTCCACTTCTGACAACGGATTGGAAAGTAAACCCAGATTCTTCTTCAAATTCTCCAGGCTATGAAAAATAGGATGCAAATATCAGGATAAATTACACATTGATATCCAGGCTATGAAATATAGGATGCAGATATCAGGATAAAATGACAATTGATTCTCCAGGCTATGAAATAGAGGATGCAAATATCAGGATAAAATAACAATTGATTCTCCAGGCTATGAAAAATGGGATGCAAATATCAGGATAAAATACAAATTGATTCTCCAGGCTATGAAATAATATATATGTATCACCTGGTATGATTAAAACACTACAATATAACATCAGTGTATCATCTGGTATGATCAAGCCAATACACTATAATATCCATGTATCAGAATGTATGATTAAAAAACACTACAATATAACATACAAGTATCATCCTGTATGATTAAAACACTACTATATAACACACTAGTATTGTCCTGTATGATTAAAACATACATAATTATTTCCTAAATTAAAAACTGTACAACATTAATAAAATGAGTACCCTGTACAGTAATAAAATGAGTAGTACCATGTACAGTAATAAAATGAGTACCATGTACAGTAAGAAAATGATGGTACAATAAGAAAATGAGTACCATGTACAGGAAGAAAATGAGTACCATGTACAGTAAGAAAATGAGTACCATATATAGTAAGAAAATGAGAAACCATGTACAGTAAGAAAATGATGGTACAATAAGAAAATGAGTACCATGTACAGTAAGAAAATGAGTACCATGCAGAAAATGATGGTACACTAAGAAAATGAGTACCATGTACAGTAAGAAAATGAGTAATATGTACAGTAAGAAAATGAGTACCATGTAACAGTAAGAAAATGGGTACCATGTACAGTAATACAATGATGGTACAATAAGAAAATGAGGACCATGTACACTAAGAAAATGAGTACCATGTACTGTAAGAAAATGATGGTACAATAAGAAAATGAGTACCATGTACAGTAAGAAAATGAGTACCATGTACAGTAAGAAAATGAGTAACATGTACAGTAAGAAAATGAGTACCATGTAACAGTAAGAAAATGGGTACCATGTACAATAATAAAATGATGGTACAATAAGAAAATGAGGACCATGTACACTAAGAAAATGAGTACCATGTACAGTAAGAAAATGATGGTACAATAAGAAAATGAGTACCATGTACACTAAGAAAATGAGTACCATATACAGTAAGAAAATGAGCAACATGTACAGTAAGAAAATGAGTACCATGTAACAGTAAGAAAATGGGTACCATGTACAGTAATAAAATGATGGTACAATAAGAAAATGAGGACCATGTACACTAAGAAAATGAGTACCATGTACTGTAAGAAAATGATGGTACAATAAGAAAATGAGTACCATGTACACTAAGAAAATGAGTACCATGTACAGTAAGAAAATGAGTACCATGTACAGTAAGAACATGAGTACCATGTACAGTAAGAAAATGATGGTACAATAAGAAAACGAGTACCATGTACACTAAGAAAATAAAATGAGTACCATGTACAGTAAGAATATGAGTACCATGTACACTAAGAAAATAAAATGAGTACCATGTACAGTAAGAATATGATAGTACAATAAGAAAATGAGTACCATGTACAGTAAGAAAATGAGTACCATGCACTTAAGAAAATGATGGCACAATAAGAAAATGAGTACCATGTACATGTAATCCTAAAACTGATATCATGGTTCTTCATTACCTTATGTGCATGCCATCCAAAAAGTTTCATCTAGATCATGTGGAACTAATGGTAATGATAACTGAGTCATAGTAGCCTTGACCTTTTAAGTTTTGAAGCCAAGTAAAAGATTTCTTCCCTAACTCAAACACAAGCAGTTCACAAGTAGTGGTTGAGAAATGTGATTCAGAAATCTATTTTGTATTTCAGGCACTGTGACTCGGACCTTAAATGCTTTAGACTCCAAATTCAATAGGCATTTCCCCTACCACAAATGCACGCCATCCACAGTCTGGGAAGCATAGACGATGAAGAGCACAATTTATTCTGTGAAAAAAATTCTTCATTGGTCATTGTGACCTAGACCATTGATCACTGACCCAAAGATTGATAGGGTTATTCCTTACCCGATGTGCAAAAGCTATACATCAAATTTGGAAGATGGTGGAGAATTTGATTTCTTGTGCAGAGGCCATCTATCTCTCTCCAACTGTTTACCTTGACCTTAGACCTTTTGATCCAAATATTGATACAGGTCTTCTTTACTCCAAGTGTTACCTATGCACAAAGTTTAGTGATAGTAGATTGTGGTTAATATTGTGTGGAAACCATTTTTTTATTCAGTCAAAAGTGAAATTGATCTCTGAACTTAGATTAAACATTTCTTGCTCTATCCATAATGTTAAGTAACATTGGATGGCAATCAAATGATGTTATTGTGTTGTAACCAAATTACTTACAGACACACAGATTGCTATCTTAACATAATATATTCTCCATTATTTTGTAGGCATATTAAACCCATGTAAATATTATTTAATGCTGATTTTTACTAAGGTTTATTATTATTGCTGCATTCCATGAAATAACTTGGATTCTGTGGGTCACAACATCTTCATAGTGATCTGTATTATATTTCCTGCATATGATTTCCAAATCATTGGTATAAACTGTCTTTTCAAATTGATGACAAGTCAACATTACCAACAGAAACATGTACAGCTGTCTGTTATGTCTTTTTGGCCACAAATGCTGAATAAACAATAATGATTCTATTATGTCAGTTCTATCTGCACATGAACAATGACGATAATGAGAACAACACAGTGAGGACCTACCTGGCAGTGCTGAATAGTGTTGTATGAACCCCTGGTAGGTTCAGGGCAAAGTCCATGGAAATACGGGAAATATCTACACCCTTCTCCTGCACAAAAAGAGATAATGGAAATTTTCTTTCTTCCATAAATCATATAGAAAGATAGAAGTTTTCTTTTGTACTCAAATGCATGATGCTGGTTATGGCAGATATTTTTTTCTATTTACAGCTACTTATATTTTGTTTGAATCTGATGCTCTCTACAAATGAGGAATCTAAAGTCCTAAAGCACAGTGTAACTGTCATATATGCCACTTTGCTGCCAAACTTGTTTTATTCAGCTTAATTTATAATGACCTATCCATTTGTCTGTATCATCTCTCTTCCATGTTTAACACACAAGTCTGAGTTAGTTGTATATGTGACATTATTTGTCCATTACAAATGCATAATACAAAATAATCAATATTCTTTTCACTTAATTATTAGCATTATTTATTTGTTTTTTATTTATGTATTTATTTGTGTTTTGCTTTTGAGCAAACAATTAATTATTGGCATTATTCATTTATATATATATTTATTTTATTTATTTAGTGTTTTATTTATGAGCAGACACTTTAGATTTATGACATAACTATAAAATGGACAGAGTCCAAAAATCAAGATGGATGACTTGTTTTCTACCTCACAGTATTGTGCTGCCTCTCTACAGGCCTGTTTGATATCAGAATGGGCAGGGTGCCAGGCTGCTGAACCACGGGGTGATAAAAGTCCCATTCCATGAGGCGATGCATTGATAATTCCCACTCCTTTCTCCTGGCATTAAAAACAAAATACAGAAAGCAAAAATTCATGACCAGTATTGTTTATTAATATAAATTTATTAATACATTTTCACAACAATTTCAGTACCTTTGACAAATAAGTTGTGAGAGTAAGCATATCAGAATATTTATGAAATAAAAGTGATTCAGTGAGATGAAAATCATACTTTGAAATAAGTAGCATTGATTAATATTAATTATTGGAGGTGTGTACTGTTACAGACTATCCTTTTGTGCTAAAAATATACATTTTCATTGTTATTTGTTACCATGAACATTCAATATTTAAATCCATTTCACTTTGTTTACATATACTGAAAATATTATAACCAAGACTGTCTCGGCTTTGGCCAATGTGGGCGTGTGAGAAAGGTTGCCAGTAGCTTATTGTGGGTTGGTGGTTTTCCCTGGGTTTTCTTCCACCATTTATGCTGACTGCCATGTATAGCCTATTTTGTGCTGAAAAATGGCATTAAACCCTACAACAACAACCAAGATTGGCAATATCAACTTTATCACCAATTTACAGAATATTGTCACATTACACACATCCAGTCTTAAACAAGCTGCCAATTAGTAGTGTAAGAGAACAGGATTAAAGTGAACAGGATGCAGTATTCTTGAATGTGTGGAACATGAATTTGGAAGAATTTGGAAGAGAACATTTATGCATATTTTATGATCTTGTTGAATAGAGAACATAAGCCATCTTGATAATACAACAATATTGGATGCATGGCATTTATTAGAAAAACTCATTTTGAAAGGCAAACCAGTGTACAATGGCCACCTGTGTACAAAGGCCACCTGTGTATAAATTCTAGTTTTGCCTTTTTCCACAGGTGATTGCTATTGACAGGTTTGGCTGAACTGACATTATATAAACCTTTTCGTTATCCTGGACAAATAATCATTAATTAATTATAATAATAATTATGTACAGTCCTACCCGTTTATCTCGACATCCTCGGGACCGAGGAAATATTGTCGAGATAAGCGGATGTCGAGATAAGTGTTTGGGGGGGGGGTCTGCAAAAAAAAATGCAAGTTAAATTCTTCAGTAAGGGGTAACCGGTCATCAGTATTTACACTTTGAAAAAAACAATGTAAATTTTTAGTATGTGGGGACAAAACTAGAGTGAAATACACTTGTATATTGACAAATAACATTTTGGTTACCTTTGTGTAATAAAGTCCACAATAAAATATTGCATCGGTCAAATCCTGATATGAAAAACATGAGAGATTCAATGACAGCATTAGCACGTGTTTGTCTAGTTGTTAGTTGCATGCTTCAAGTACATGTACTTAAATCAGCCTAGATTTCGGTCAGTCTGTTCCCATGTTATTGAGGGTACCAAGGGGATAATGAAAAACTGTCAACAGTACATGTATTCTCCACAAATACTTTTGTATCCGATGTTATGATTAACATTAAAGCGACTGCACCAACCACTTGTTGCAGCGAAGTTCTTCACACTAAGCTTTTTTGATAATGCTTAATTGAACCGTGAACCATTTAGATGCTTCCTCCACGTCTTCAAATGTACCAGTCTTGCTTCTTCCTTAGGGGAGCGCAGTTACCTTCAACTTAGTCTTTCTTTATAGACTCTGCAGCTCTCATCCTTCCTGGACATGTTAATTTTAAATGAAAAAATTTCACAGACCTCTTTGCAAGATGTTCATCCCTTAACTTCATTAACAGCCAGATATTTAGTTTCCAAAGACTGCAAATTTAATTTGCGTTTTACCCTTCTGTCGGTAGCCATCGTAAATGTAAATAAAATTAAAAACAAAACTTTCACAGCGAAAATCACCGATCACTTTCAAAGGTCTCGGAAACGTGTAATCCGTATTTTCACGCAATTTTTATATATGGGATTCAGAAAATCACGTATACAGGAGTCCTCTGTACGCATCAATTTCCTGGACGGCAAATTTAAGGGCTTGCTAGTCCTGCTTCGACCACCTGTTGATTGGGAAATTGTGTTCATCAATTGATCCTTTTCCCTGTGCTGATGTATTTACAATCAGAAAATTCAGTGGCTGAAAGACCCACAGATGTACATGCTGTCATTGTAAGAGTACATTTGAATAACATGATTCACAAGCTAGGCGGCAAGATCAAAGACTTAACTGCTGCAGAGTGGTGAGAAAACGTGCTGCTATGGGTTTGTTTTTTTTTTTTCATCAGACCGCGACATTAATGCCTGGCGGCAAGATCAACTAATTGTTGAACAAAGTATTGGTCTTAATTGGCAGCTTGTCGACATAAACGTTTTGAAAACAAAGGATTTGTTCAAGCTGGGACCAAGGGCTTCTGTCGACATATACGTTTTTCTTTTATCTCGACGTCGACATAGGCATGACAATTTGATAGTAATAGTAGACCATGGGACCGGGACTTTGCTTTTTTGTCGACATAGGTGGCTTGTCGAGATAAGCGATGTCGATATAAACGGGTAGGACTGAACAACTGTTTTCTAATTAGCACAAATAATATACAAAACTTCTTTGTCAATTGTTGATGCATCAAAATCTTAGTTATTGCTAGAATTGAAAATATAAACAACAATCAATTTATTCCATAAAACCTGGGTCAATAAAAAAAAAGATGGAAAAGTTAATTCATATTTTTGTAAAGATACTTGCCTGGAAATATGGAATGTAGTCAAGCAAAGAACTATCATTAAGAGCCCCTCTGCAGTAAGTCAGTACTATGTCTATTTGGACTTGACTCCGATCGATAACAGTTCTATAAAAAAAATTGAATAGATGTTCAACATTTGTATCATTTTTTGGACCACAAACTGCGGTCTTTACTAAACAAAATTATGCAATTATGCTCCTTGCAAGAATTTGCCAAGCACTCATCTTTTTTTGATTTTTTTAAACAAACACGTTAGAAGCATTTAATAAAACTAAATGTCCAACCAATCTGTCCAATTTTGAATGCTTCAAACAAATAAAATTCATGACAATATATTCAAGTGATATATCCAGAACAATACTGCAAAATCAATTAATAGTTAATTTTATTGTGGTATAAACTGTCAGTTGCTAAATCAAACAGCTAAAGGGGCATTAAGTAAGCTGTGTGAGTCGGCAACTGTTAAGTTTATTACCATGATAAACTCAGAAGAAAAAAAAAATTAAACTCTTGTAATTGCTATTCTTGATAATTTTATTTTATTATTTGATTGTTATTATTTGTTTTAACCATATCTCCTAACAGTTTTACAGCTTTGTTTTAGCATATGAATTTGTGTTGAGGGCATCTGTTATGTAGCAATTTATAGAACAGGGGATTCTCCATCTGAAAAGCAGTAGTTACATCAACATTAAAATAATAATCCTTCCAATGATTGACAATCTTAGACTTTGAATATTCTGCAGTGTGGTCTTAATCCTTTATATAAATTGGCATATTTTACATGCAAATAACTCTTGGATTTAATGCTCTCATTAGTTAGGCCAAATCCTTATTGTCCATACACATTAGTAACCAATTTTTGTTTCTTTATATCGTCTTTCTTGTTCATTAAAAGCTAAGGCTGAACTGGCTATCAGTAAGTGGTTATTGTGATGGTGGTCCAACAGTGAAACAGTGCAAGAAATCAACACTGACAGTTATGATGAGGGAATAACTGGATTGTTAGCACACACACCCACATCATAACTATCAGGGTCAGCATTTTACATTGTAGGACTGTGAATCCAAATGTTATAATGTTAGTCTTTGAACAACCATCCTCCCAATCCAAGTATCCATTTACCTATAGTTTTAAATTCATTTAAAACTAGCCAGAGACTAGAGTGAACCTATTGTACAACATAGCCCCTAAGTTCTTCTTGCCAGATTTTGAGTTTTCCCATCTTTTTTCAAATCTAAATCAAACTTAGACCTATTTATCTTTAGAAAGGTTATAAAGATTTATTATTTATGTCAAATGTATTTATTAAATTTTCTAAACAAAATATACACCCACCCATTTTAGTTAATTTCAAAGGCATGCAGTATATATGCCTTCTTATTCAGTGTTTACATTACCTTTACACATGATACTATTTATTGAAGTATAAAGTAGTAATCCATACACTTTATACAGAAATAAATGCAACTGGGTCTGATCACATGGTTATGTCCCGACCAATGGAAATTTTCCCTATGTCTATCAACTGATGCAATTGCAATTATTTAGACATTAAGTCTAAAATACTGAAAGCAGTCCCTCTTCTGTCATAGTACCTTATTTGGTGCCAAAGAATAATCCAAACCATTAATGATGCAGATTACAGCCAACCCAAAACTATTGGTTGATATAGACAGATATGAATATAGGTATATAGGTAGGTAGACAGACAGACAGACAGACAGACAGACAGACAGACAGATAGATAGATAGATAGATAGATAGATAGATAGATAGATAAAAAGACTGTGAGATAAATACAGACAGACAGGCAGACATCAAATGTCCATTATGCTTAATTTTAAGTTTTGTTTTCAGTTATGATTTGGCGAGCATCTAACAATATATTAAGTAATTTTTAAAAAAGTAGAAAATTAAACCTGAAATTTTCCAGAGGGTACCCTGTGATGCCAATAAACTTAGCCTTTCCACTGTCCTTGACCTTCTGTAGGGCTGGTAGTGTCTCATTAATAATGACATCCAGGGAGGGAGCAAATTCCATATCATGAACCTGTGAGATACATTCTGTTTTAAAACAACCACTATTATGCCTTGAATTGTTATAGCTTGATTTCTTTTTGCTATTTAATTTTAAAAGATAAACTTTTACAATAACGTTTACAAGAATCCAGAAAAATAATGTAGTGATGATATCACAAAGTCTTACACCGATAATAATTTCACATAACATTTTGTGTCATTTCCCAATTTAGTGTGTATTATCAATTATATTTAAAAAGTATTGCTCTGCACTTTGGATACATTACACCTACTGCATATGTTAACTGATAAATCCAACTGCGCATTGCACAGATCTGCCACTGCCTAAAGCACTGGTAGATCTGGGGCTATGAAGCTTGCTAGGAGTAACATAGACCATCAGGGATCTATGTGGTTTATTGGAGGGGTGGGTGAGTGCAGTAGGTATTGACTTACAAGAAAGAATATAGGATATGCCTCATTATGAATTTGTATCAAAATATATGTAATACTAAGAATATAATATGGATTAGGAAATGCTACAATAATGACAACATGTGATACATAATGTCTTAAGCAAAGCTTCAAAAACTAATTTAATAATGAATAAACCTTTCAAAAAACTCAGTCCATGCAGTCAGTATTATTGAAGCTTCAAGGTTGATAGTATAAATGTCTTGCAATATGTTAATGGGTACCTAATTTAAGGCAAGTGGTATGACCTTTTTGCAATATGTAGTGAATGTCCTAAAAAGAGACAGAAAAACTAGTTCTAACAACTGAATGAAGGGAGCAACTCTATTAGTAAACAAGAGTCCCAGAGAATATCTTTCACCTATGATGATTGGAAATGTGAAGTCTCACTTTCTGATTTAATGAATTTAATCTCTTTTGTGATCCAAGAAAAGAAATATATCTCATGTGATCCATGGAATGTAATATGTCACTTGTGATGCATAGAATGTAATATCTCTTGTGATCAATGGAATGTAATATCTCTATTTTGATCCATGGATTGTAAATTCTCACTGTGATCCATGACATGTAATATCTCACTTGTGATCCATGAAATATAATATCTCTTTTGTGATCCAAGGAATATAATACAGTGGAACCTGTCTTGAAAGACCACCCCTTCTGCCAAAACATAATGGTCTCTCATGACAGGTAGTCTCACATAACATGTCATAATACTTTTATAGTCAATAAATCTGTACATGGAAAACCTGGTCTCTCAAGACAGGTGGTCTCTCCTAGCTGTGGTATCTCAAGACAGGTTTTACTGTATTTCTCTTGTGATCCATGGACTGCAATATCTCATTTGTGATCGATGGAATGCAATATCTCACTTGTGACCCATGGAATATAATATCTCTCTTGTGATCCATTGAATGTAATTCACTTGTGATTAATGGAATGTAATATCTCACTTGTGACCCATGGAATATAATATCTTACTTGTGATCCATGGAATATAATATCTCACTTAAGATCCATGGAATGCAATATCTCACTTGTGACCCATGGAATATAATATCTCTCTTGTGATCCATTGAATGTAATTCACTTGTGATTAATAGAATGTAATATCTCACTTGTGACCCATGGAATATAATATCTTACTTGTGATCCATGGAATGTAATATCTCACTTGTGACCCATGGATTATAATATCTCTCATGTGATCCATGGAATATCTCTCTTGTGATCCATGGAATTTAATATCTCACATGTGTTCTGTGGAATGTAAGTAATATCTCTCTTGTGATCCACAGAAAGTAATATCTCACTTGTGACCCATCAAATGTAACATCTCACCTGATATCCACAGAATGTTATATCTCACCTGTGATATTAGTCAAGTATAATCTCACTTTTAGTTCAAAGAATGTAATATTATCTCACTTGTGATCCATGGAATATAATATCTCACTTGTGACCCATTAAATGAAATTTCTCACTTTATATCCAGAGAATGTAATGTCTCACCTGTAATCCAGAGAATTGTAATATAATGCCTGTGATCCATAGAATGTAATACATTACATGTGATCCACATAATGTAATACATTACATGTGATCCACATAATGTAATACATTACCTGTGATCCACATAATGTAATACATTACATGTGATCCACATAATGTAATACATTACATGTGATCCACATAATGTAATGTATCAACTATGTTCTACACAATAATACTTCCCTGCATCTGACTTTGAACAAACTTAAAACAGAATCGCAAAGACGATAATGAGGTAAGAAAAGTAGTTTACCTACGTCTCACTAAGCTGATGCCACTGAAAGAAAAAAAAAATTGACTAATCAATAAATTAATGAATAATTTGTAACAAAATTCACACCTGTATTACATCTACATATTCCTGACCCATCCTTTGTAGACTCTCATCCACGCTGCTGATGACTCTCTCTGCCCGGAAGTCAAACATCTGTTCTGCCTGAGGCAAGTAGCGTCCCACCTTGGTGGCCAGGTAGTATGTCTCTCTGGGTAGCTCTGGCAACACCTGAATTATTATTATGAATTATGATTATTATTATTATTATTATTCAAAAGGGAGGAAGGGACAAGCAGAATGAAGAGGCGAATGATACTGATAATAATCAGCTGAATCATGTTGATGGTTGAGATGGAAATGACACAGTGTTAATGATGTTGATGAAGATAATAAAGATAATTATAATAATCAGCTGTTGTCAATGGTTGAGATGGTAATGGTAATGTTAATGATGATGACGATGACAATGATGATGTTGTTGTTATGACAATAGGCAGTTACTCTGACAGCAGTAAATGGTTACAATAAAATGACATATAAAACTCAATGCAATATACCCAACCAATAATCTGTCACTAAACTCATCACAAGAATTTCATAAATGTTATATCTACCCATTGAAGCCTTAACATGATCCAAATACCTTGCAAACTTGCTACATCTTGCCTGTGTTACAACTCTACGGTCTTAAACTAAATAAGATAAAATATTGAATTTTTTTAAAAATTTAACAAAATAATTTATTACCAAAGAATACAAAGTTAACATTTTTATTTTATACAAAATAGTCATATATTAAGTACTATCACAAGTCCAAATATATGAAGTTCCAGTTGAATTCCAGATATATTCCAAATAAGTTCCAATATTGGATATGCTGATGTGTCCTGTATATAATGTGCCAGTAGATTGGATTGTGGAGATGTGCTAAGAATCTGTTGATTCAGATGTATCACAATAATATCATCGAAAATTGTTCTTGTCTGAATTTACTATAACTCTGAATTAATGTTCCAGTCCAAGAATATTCATGAGCAACTTATATTTCCAGCGAATAATAATTTGAATAAATAATTCCACACAAGTGAAAATCTGAATATAACAATAAGATTGATTCTGCTTCAAAATGTTAAGGCAAGAATGAGTAAGCATTCAAGTAACCAAAATTATATAAAACACAAAGACACAATAACAGAACCAGGATGACAGTCAAAAGATCATTTCAAGAACATTCTAAGTTGTCAATAAGATAAGATCTATTTCTAAAATTAAACAAAAAACATGGCAAACATCGGGTACACCAGGTTATTCCATGGGGGTGGTTAAAGACCTATGTCCTGGTGAAAGTTTTATGACTGTACATACCAGTGTCTGAGAACATGAACTAAATGAAACATGAGCCTATATCAATCACATAATTTACTGACTTAAGATACCAAGCCAAAAATGTATTTAACTTCATGCTCAATCACTCATCAACAAAACCTTTCATTTTTGAATAATGCACACCTTTTCTATATTATTTTCAGGAAGGTGGGGTGCATGTTCGTGTTTAATGAATTTTAAAGAAGCCTTAACAATTTGAATATATCACTATGATGTCTACAGTGTGGCAGTTTATAGTGATGTCTTGCACTGGGAAATCATACTGCAGATGTGTATCTTCATGTCCCATCCAGTTACATTATCCTGACAAAAAGTGACCAGTCCTAACACCAACATCCTAATGCTGGGCACCAAGCAAGCTTCTAGTACCATTATTAGAAGTCTTTGGTATGTCTCGGCCAGGGTTATGCAACCTCCGGCATGGATGTTCGGAGGGTGTATGCATTTCAATGTAGACACAAAAGGAAATTTAAGTAATGCTTACAAACCTTGATTAGTCCTGTTCCTTCATTGCTTATGTTAATAAACTGTAATAACCCTGTTTTGTGACTCAATCAGAAATACACACAGGAAACTGGCAAGTTGTTTCTTTACTCTGACGTGCATTGTAACTACACTGTTTATAGCTTGTTTTAAGAAATAGTTAATGCTTATAAATTTCAAAATCCTGTTCAATGATTGCTTATATTAATGTAAACCTGTGTTTGTCATTGTTATTGATGGTGTGCGTATAGTACTTTGGTGTTACATATTCAGTACAGTGATGTCCAGCGTCCATATACATGTTCTTTTGTTTTACATATGGTACGTGAGTAGTATATGAGTTGCTTGCATTGCACATGCATAATATGCACCCACCCAATTTCTATTAACATATTCCATGTTCAATTTTACTCTTCCATTGACTCTCCAGAAATCAACTTCAACATTCTCAGTGCAATAAGTTACTCAATACTTTGTAAATTGTATTGAAGAAAATAACTATAATTATACAACAGAATTCTACATGTTAAGTTTTTAGGAATTACACTGTGATAGTTTCATCATAATTCCATGCTTGTCCATTTGTGAGTCGTTCATGCATGATAGATTGATTTGCTTTAAATTATTGATATATTTCAGATGTATGTGTTGTAGGTTTTTCTGGTTTTACGTTTTCTTTGTCATCACTTTATCTGATTTAATCCCAATTACCATAACTTTGTTATTGCTCCCATATACCCACCCACAGAAATGTAACTTTGTTATTTCTCCCACATACCTGCTACAGGTATTACATTAAGAAACTAATTTCATTTCACAACATTATATAGTATTTGTTCTGTGACTTGACCGGTAATACACATGAAAGGTTTGTAACTTGTTTATTTACTCTGTCATGAATACTTACATGTTATGCAACATACCATATATTATATTATTCAACATCACGAAACTACAGAATAAATTACATCAAATTTGCAATTGTTTCTCATCTTAAATCTCAATATTTGAAATAGGTATCATTGCTATGTTGACTAAGCATGATTTGCAGTCCCTGTGGTAATGAGTACCGCTAAAACGTTGATGTGCTAAGTGCAAGCAAATTAATCATATTTGTCTGAGATCTTGCTGACATAAGCCTACTTGCAAAATCAGGTCAAGGTCAGACATTCTCTAATGCAAGATCAAGCCATTATTGTGCATGGATGCTGCTTATCAAACTGATCTGAGATACTGATTATAGTAATGTTTGTTCCCGGCTTAATCAAAACTGGATCAGAATATCGCTACTAGACTACTAACAAACTCTGCCAATAAGATGCAAGATCACATCATTAATGACAGTGGATGTAGCCCACATTCACACTCATCTAAGATATTTATTATATAAACTTATATTCCAAATCTGATCAAAACTGGATAAGAAATACATCCTTAAGTGTGGTAAAAACCTTAGCCAATCAGATACAGGCTCAATTCATACTTATATTTGGATGTCACTCACATTTGAACTTCTGCAAGCTGCTTTTTAAATTAACTTGTATTCCATGTCTGATCAAAACTGGAAAAGAAATAAGATCTCTGGAGTAGTAACAAGATAGTTTAAATGGATCTATGCCAGATGGCTGAGATGCATCATAAGCACACATATCTCAATGGCCAGGTGAGCTGATCTATGTGTGTACACTGACTATGATCACAACATCAGAAATATGATCCTTAAGTCTGACCTATGCTTCACTGGTTACATAAAAAGTGTAAACTGCAGCTTCTGCATCAATATGATGCAAAATCATAAAACATTTTTGGGGGGAATCCTGATAGATGCATTGTTAAAAGGAACTCTCTCTTCAATATTTTATATAATAAACATTTTGTCCGGATTATAAACTGGATGAAACACCAAGCTTCTATCCACAACAAAACTACTTTGTATATCGACAGTATGAAAGTATGGATTAGAAATCAGCTTGCCCAAAAAATTGCAGTTTTGTTAGGCAGGGGAGACAACACATGTATTATTAAGATGAAATCAGCTGTATTTATCTACCTTTCCTAGTATTGTCTCTGCCTTGCCATGTCCATACCACGGAGCTGTATCAATGTAATTAATACCACTCTTTACTGCATACTTCACTACCTCAATAGAATCTTCTTCGTTAGTTGGGCGAAAAACACTCCCTAATGCTGAGGCACCTACAATGAAAGGAATATTTTTATATATAGAAACTATTTGAAAAGATAACATTTTTCAAGTTTGTAGGACACCTTGTTCATAAAGTCAAATGCTTATGAACCCTTTTAAGTTTACATATATTTTAATCCTATGAACATGTCACCTGTTCTTGAGAGACAATTTTTTGATCTTTAGAGTATCCTTGATAAACATTTCACAAGTTCTATGTATTTTAAAATGAAGAAAAAAAAACAGCATTAAAATTGAGGTTTTTTGTCAGGGAAATGTGCCATGATTAGCATAATAGTCAATCCTCCCAATTTTCCATATTCTCAAAATTTGTAACAAATCTGAACAGTACAAAAATGATCTGGACACCAATACAAGCCTAGTTTTTAACGTTAAAATAAAATCAACTTGGAATGTAAACTTGGGAACATTTTATAGCAGAAAAACTGATAATCGAATAGCCATCCTAAAGGCCTGGAGGCTGTCTTGATTACCCTAATTATCAATATTGATTAAATGAAGGTAAGGCCAGTATGTGGAAATAAAATAGCTTACACACTTCGCAAATTATGATAATGTTGATCTTTAATTAAAATTATATGAACTCATTAAGTCAACTAAGACTATTGTTTGTACCTACCAAAACTGAGAAAGGATGTTTCAAGGCCAGTTCTACCCAGGGTGTTGTATTTCATCTTAGCAACTGCCTCACTGTCATGGAAACCTTCCACATACATCTTAGGATAAGGCATTCTCGCAAAGGATCAAAAAGAATTTCAGGTTGTATTAAATGGGTTTTTCTTGCACTTTCTGGAATGTAAACATTTTAGTCAATAAACTGAAAGAAGGTACATATAAGAATGAAGATACAAACTTTCTAACACTAATTCCCAAATAACACACTGTAGAATTGTCATTACCTATGACACGTTTGATATACACTGGAAAAGGAAATGTTAAGCTAACCATGATAACAATGATAAGAGAGACTATGTAGAAATGTTACAAAATAAATTGTGTTTTTTTAAGCTACTGGTATGTAAAATCGAATCAAGTACACCATCCTATATATAAAATGGCTGAAAATCAAACTTACGTGATTTCAAAATCAACCAGAAATTTGTTAATGGATATAAGTCACTTATTAGTGTCCTAATTTGGTGGGAAAATGTTTCACTCACAATCCTACATGCATCAAGATAAAGCTATCATAACCTTGTAGACAGATATGTCCAATCAACTGATATAAATGCAGCTAAAGATATCATAACCTTGTGGACAAATATATCCAAGGAACTGATATAAATTCATACCTTAATCAAAAGTCATTCAGGTGCAAAATAAAATCAATATCTACCTGATTTGATATGTAGTTCACTGATGTCAAAACTGCTTAAGAAACTGACATAAATGTAAAATTTTGCCAATGTCATTATGTTCTAAAGTATAGGAAACTGAGACCTATTTTGGTAGGCTGTTGGAGTATTTAGCAAGCCAAAGCCTAAACAAACCTGCATGACAAAGATACATACTAATTCCTGACAAATTGGCCTAGATTCAAAACAATCATTTGAGTTAATGTGACATAATTCATTAGTTCATGATGTATGTTTGATCAGATAATGTTCCCCTCCAAGGTCAAGATGCAACAGTAATGAAAATTATGCGACTCCATGGAAAACAATGTCTGAAAAATGATTTCCTGACCTACACCAGGTACCTTGACAAATTAAACCAGAACACCACACCACAACCACAAAAGAGCTAACTAATGATGGCTACAAGAAAAATAGGTGAATGTTTCTAAAACTCTGCAGCATATAACAAGGAGATGGTGACAAGATACAGTATTTTTTAAAAGATCTTTGTTGTTTGCTGTTGGACTCGATTCATAAGCGAGTATGTGTGTGTGTGTATATATATATATATAGATATGTATATATATATATATATATATATAGAGAGAGAGAGAGATAGATAGAGAGAGAGAGAGAGAGAGAGAGAGAGAGAGAGAGAGAGAGAGAGAGAGAGGCTTACCTTTACCTGTCCCTGTGTTCTGTGTTGTCGTGTCTTGCCAGATGGCAGATAAATAGACACCTTGAAAAATTTGATGTTGGCTCAAAAATTTGATGGTGGCTCAAAAATTTGACGGTAGGTAGAATACCGACTACTACTGAAGAATCTGCTATTTACGTTACCGACATCTACTAGCATGCCCTTTGACCTTTGATCTCAGGAGCTGTTCTTCACTTAGAACATCAGTTGGACTGGTTCACTACCTGCTTCTGGGATTCAATTTGCCTGTGTGGGAGTGGTCATGATAATCTAATCATTTACATATATGAAGTTCAAAATTTTATCTATGAAATGTAAACTGCTGTACATCTCTAACAATCACTATAATAATGTATGTATAGTAAATAAATGTATATAAAATGACAAAATTTATCAGATAAATCGACTTGGAAAATATTTTTAAAATACATTAGGATCATTGCTGTAAGTATGATGTATTTGAAATTTTAACATGCAATCCCTTTATATAAAAAAAATCTACAATTTTCATAGCAAACATGAACCCTCTAACTCTGCGACAGTCTTATATAGCTATCAAACTATTTAAAATAAAAATCATTTATCAATGAGAATGTACAGTTCCATATTTTACTCAAGAAAATATTGTCATATAAATGTTGGGGGTGGGGTATATATGGATGGCAAACCAACAATATTCCACCGACCTTTGATGGTATCTTGAAATCTGTAATATACATGCACACTAACAAATGCATACAGATTAAATGTCACAGGCACAATAAATATATTATTACAATTTATTTTTTAAAAATAAGAATGACTCAAGGAAAATATAAGAACAGCAATTAATACAATGATGACATTTTTACACCAGAAGACTTAGTTGAATTAACAGAAGATTGTTTTTTCATCTTTTATTGTTACAGAAACGGCAAGCTGCTAGTACCAATGTACACCGCCCAAACTAAAGACGGTCAGTCTACTGTCTAGCAACTGATATGGTTCCATACAAGAGTCCTTCATCCTAAATGAGGTATTTTGCAAGACCCAAAATAATCATGCATACATTCAGATATATCCTAACATGTTTCAAGTGCACAAACTATAAGACAATAACTTACCACATACATCTACACAAATCCTAACATATGCCAACCATCAAATAAACTGTAGTGAACTGCCGTCATGTACACAATTCTGTACCTCTCACTGCACTACTCCGCTCTTTGCCACAGCAACTGTGAGCTAGGCTACGTACTTAGTTAAATCAGTTGATTACCCTGATAGACACGTGCCTTGTGCAAATCGAGGGCTCTTGGCTGCTTTTGTTAAGGAGGATAAAAGTAATGCCTCTATGTCATGATCATCTAAAACATGATAAGGTCTTACATATCCAAGTAAACGACCACTGAGATGGAAAATACAGGGGCTCTTTTATCAAGGCCAGTACAGCTTCTACTGAGTCAGCATTCTAGTCAACGGCTATGAAAGAAATAAAGGTGGAGAGCATCATGTACAAGACAGATGGATGAATCAACAGCAGATCTGTATCTAGACTGTATTCATAGTTATGTAGATGCTAACTACTTTTGCACCAACGTTCACATTAGAAAGAAACCATTGTGAATTAAAAATATTATTAAAAAGAGAAATAAACGAAAAGATTGATAGAATGAATGAAATAAATATTAAAGAACAACAGAAATACCCCCCCCAAAAAAAAAAAAATTAAAGAAATTAAAACGAAAACTAGATCAGCATTTAAAAGATTATATTCCATAACTACATTCCAAAAAGTCCAAAAAATTTTTTTGAAAGAGTCCAGTGACATTATAACAGAAATGGACCAATATTGCTATGATTGGTACATTATATGCCCACAGAGGCGTATCTACTCACCACGAGCCCCACAGAAAACTTGAACACACACACAGAGAGAGAGAGAGAGAGAGAGAGAGAGAGAGAGAGAGAGAGAGAGAGAGAGAGAGAGAGAGAGAGAGTTACGGTGACCTTTTTTTTTTCCTGGTTGTGCCGGGCCCCTAAGAAAGCTGGGTCTCACAGCACGGCTGTACTTGCTACCACTGTATGCCGCCAACATCATGTTCATCAGTTCACTTTGCAGGTACCTCTTTGCATGTACTAATTCTGGAAATTACGAAAAATGATTCTCTTAACTCAATGTTTGATTTTTTAAAACTAAACTGTAGAAATCGTTGTTTTAATATAGGGCTTTTGTCAAAGAAGCCATTTTTCTTTTCAGTCAGAGTGACCATGACCTTTGACCTATTGACCTCCATATATGTGGGTTTCTTTCTTATCCCGTCAGATGTGGGAGGATGCTGGGTCCAACCCCTGCCGAGTCATACGAAAGGCTTTTACAAAATGTTACATGCAGATGCCTCACTTGGCGCTCAGCATAAAGAGATTAGTGTTAGCACTGATCGACCTTGTATCAGCATATGACTGGGTGGGACATGATACTTGTTTCTTTGATTAGGATTTTTAACGTAGCGTTAAAAAAAAAAAAATCAGTCATATCGCTACGATGTATACAGTGAGGCAGTTTAAAGTGATGTCTAGCACTGGGGCATCATACCGCAGACATGTAGCATTATGATCCATACAGTCACATTATCCTGACACCAGGCCGACCAGTCCTAAAACTAATAACCTCTTAATGCTGAGCGCCAAGCTAGGCAGATGTTAGTACCATTTTTTGAAGTCTTTGGTATGACTCGGCTGGGGATCGAATCCACGACCTGCCGCTTCCGCGGCGGACTCTCTAACCACTAGGCCACCGGAGCGGTTCATGATACATGATGGTACATGTTTGCGGCATGATGCCCGACTCCCGAGCACAATATATCAGTATAAATTGCCACTATGCAGATCTCGTAGTGATATGACTGAAAAAAGTATAGCAATGTTAAAAATCAAAATGTCCTTCTGTCTGTCTGTGTCTCTGTCTGTCTGTCTCCCTGTCTGTCTGTCTCTCTCTGTCTGTCTCTCTCTCTCTCTCTCTCTCTCTCTCTCTCTCTCTCTCTCTCTCTCTCTCTCTCTCTCTCTCTCTCTCTCCAAGCTATCGACTCTCCAAGATCAGTAGGTTTATTCCTTACATCAAGCGCTAACCATTCACAGCGTGTGGTCCAAGCTATTAAATTGAAACCAATTTTTATTTTTTATTTTATCCGTATCACCTTAACCTTTGTCCTCTTGACCCCATGCCAAAGTGCTTCCTTACCATGTATGCAAATCGTGCACAAGGTTTTGGTTCAGGTCTGCAAGTTCTGCTATAGAGCTTTGTATTTCTGCACAGGATTCACAATTCAAACATTATGTATTCCCTTGATTTGCCCTATGGGTAATCCGTGTAATATTTTTTAAAAATATATATGTCCTAGAGAAGGTTTATTCAGCATTCAGTCTTCTTTATGTAAATGATGGAAGTAGATGTAGATTTTAGAGTACATAGCTTGATCTTTCTTCCTTGCAAGCTCTGCATTAGTGATTCTCTCTTTCTGAACATAATTAAATGTAATAATAACCAATATGTTTTTAGAGAATTTTGATCCTTTAAATTTTTGTAAGTGTATTTTCCGAAAATTGTGATGCCAATAATCAGTGAAAGTCTGTTTTTATAATTCAAACACAGGCGAGGTTAGTATTATTTGTGGTAATTCAAGTACTTTTCCCAGTACACTGAACAGTCATTTTCATCAGCTGTCTGATTCATACAACACATATATCTTTATAGTCATAACTATCTGATTCATACAACATATATATATATATAGTCGAAACAAACAAATATCAAACCAGGTATGAGAAAAAACAGGAAATCAATAATAATAATAATAATAATAATAATAATAATAATAATAATAATAATAACAACATTTATAATAATAATAATAATAATAATAATAATAATAATAATAATAATAATAATAATAATAATAATGATGATGATGATGATGATGATGATGATGATGATGATGATGATGACTTTGTGTAGCACATAATCTTTAGAATCTCTAAGCGCTTTACAACATCTATAATGATATGACTACAAGAAGAACAAAAAACTTGAAATTAGAAAACAAAAAATGCTGAAAATATTTAAGGTTGGAAACATTATTAGGTCTTTAAGTTTGCTCTTGCAGTTGAAAAAGGTGAGTTTTAAGAGCACTCTTGAAAGGAATCACTGTATTTGTGTCTAATTTCAATGGGCAATTCGTTCCACATTGCTGGGCCTTGGTACGCAAAACAACGTTGTCCATATGACTTCGTTTTCATAGTGGGAACAATGAGTATACGATTGTCAGAAGAGGAGCGTAAGTATCTTACTGGTGTATAAACATGGGTGAGGCCAGATATGTATGTTGGACTGGAGTCTGTCAGTGAAACATAGCACAGTGAACAGATTTTGTGTTTAATTCTGGATCGAATGGATATCTAGTTTTGGGTACATAGCAGTGAGGACGTGTGCTATGATCGTGATACTCTAAAGAGGATCCGAGCAGCTCTGTTTTGAACTTTTTGATGTTTCTGGAGTAGATATTGAGACAATCCAGCCAGAGTTGAGTTATAATAGTTCAGTGTTGAAAGTACTAATGAAAACACAAGTGTTTTATTGATATAAATTGAAAGATATTTGCGAATTAAGCTGATGCGTCTCAGATCAAGCTATGGAGACTTGCATATGTTCATGACATGTTGGCGCAATATGAGAGTACTGTCTAGAGTAACACCTAGGTTTCGTACTGACTGTGTGAATTTAATGTTGGTGTTGCTGATATTTATTGCTTGAGTTAAAGGATGTGAATGAGAAAGTCTTTGTTTTGTGATCAGAATGGCCTCGGTTTTATCATCATTCATCTGCAGCTTGTTACATGTCATCTATGATTTCACATCATAATGCACCTCTCTACTCCTTGAATGATAGAATCAACTTCAGTTGGGTGGCTAGACTTGTATATTTGGGTGTCTACAGCGTACAATTAGTGAGACATACGTGAGAGCGGCTGTGTGTATAGAATGAAGCGATCAGTTATAAGAACAGACCCCTGTCGAACACCACAACATAGATCAAGTCGGCTTAAGTTTATTCCATTTACAGATACAATTTGTGTCCTGTTCACTAAGTATGAGTTGAACCACAGTAAGTCTGTATTGTGAATGCCAAAAACACGCTGGAGACGGTGAAGTAACATATCATGGTCTATTGTGACAAATGCTGCAGACAAAAAACGAGGCTGATCTTTCCACTATACAAAGCAGAGAGAATGTCATTAAATACTTTCAGAAGAGTAGTTTCAGTACTGTGGTAAGGGTTATATGCAGACTTACATTGCTAAAAAGACTGTTTGAATTCAAATGAGATTCAAGATGGGTTAGAACAACATTTTCGAATATTTTTTTTTTTATATGAACGGGAGATTAGAAATTGGGCGGTAGCTCTTTAAATCGTTATGGTAAAGTGTTGGTTTCTTCAATAGAGGCTTTACGTTGACTGTTTTTAAAAATTATGGGAATTCCCCAGATGAGAGAGCAAAAACAAAAAAAAACAAAAAAAAAAAACAACAAAACATCACTTAGTGAAAGCAATATTGGGTCTAAGCACTCAAGCAGCCGTGATGTTGAAACTGGATTAAGTTCACCTGAGTTTGTCCGTACTAAATCCATAGAGACAAAATAAAATGCTTTTAATGGTTGTCGCTGAAATTCTGTATCGTAAAAGTATGGTGACAACGAGTCAGTTGGAATTTTGTTGTCAAACGTATCAATTGTTTGTACTTTGTCGCGGAAGAAATTTGCAAATAGGTATGGAAGGTCTACTGGAGGGAATGTAGTTGGAAGTGGTGTACATTTGTTGTTAGACTTTCTTGGATGTCAATCATTAGTTTGGTTCTATTTATCATACGGGTGTTTCTCTTAGTAGCAAATAAAGGTGGAGGGTTATGGACTGATACGTCGAGATGGCATATAATGCAGACGTGATCTGATGCAAGTTCTTGGTATACAAAGGTGGATTGCAGAATATTATCATCAGGTCTATGAAGAATCCAGTCTAAAATGTGACCAAGTTTATGGGTTGGTTGGTTAACTGACTGCTTAAGGTTGAAAAAAATAATGGAGTCAGAGGGGTTTTGACGTGTATGGGTTTCCAGGACAGTCAAAGTGAAAGTTGAAATGTCCAAGAAAAATTAGGTTGCCACCTATCGAATTTTCATACTCCAGAAGATTCGGATACTAGGAGGAGGGCGGTAGAGACAGACAAAATTGGACTGACCTTTGTTCCAGTGTGAGTGTTGTTTGATATATGTGAAGGTGCGGGGTTTATTCAGTTTGGGGTGGGGTGCTCCGAGTTTATTTAAATTAATACAGAAGACCCACCAATTTTCAATGTGTGGAAATTATTTCAGTGAATCGTAATCAGCGAAGTAACGTAATTATGACAAGGATTGAAGTCCATAAATTCGTTTGTGTAATTAGGCTCTGAATTCTTTCTACAAAGAACCGATGGTGTTAGCATTAGGAACTCATGCTGACCGACATCGTCAGCTAGTGATTTACACCTGACAGGGGCGCAATAAAAGTTACATCATTCCCTCAAAATCTCGCGTCCTTATAACCCGCTTATAACGCAGGGTCTGGCTTCGAACCAATATTTTAAACTAGAATTTTTTAAATTAAAAAAAAAAACACGTTTTTATTGAACTTGAGGAAAACCGAGGTCACACAATTGGTATCCGAAACTTTTAATTATCGTCGGACACGGTAGGTAGGGGCTGAACATTCGAACATTATAAATTTGTCAATATTAAAAAACGAGTATTCAGCCATTAAAAAATCCAGTTAATGATTTTTTTTTACATTTTCTTTCCAAACGACATTTTTAATACACCGTATATAACGATATTCAACGAAATTTTGATCAATGAAAATGCCAGTTACTCCCTCTAAAAGCAGTACTTTAATAAATAAAAACCAGTTCAATCATTTTTTTTTTTAAAAGTGCAATTTGTGTTTTAGGTCGGCCGTTTAGCTAGGATTAAGTATAATGATCATTAATGCAATATTGCCTCTTGTTTTCAAACGTAAAATATTATGAATGAAATAGCAGTTCGTATGTACAATATTGGACCAAATATCGTCACATTCACCCGTTTGTGGAGTAGGGTTGGCATTACAAATTTAATATTTGTCTAAGTCTGAGGTGTCATGTACAACAAGATATAAGTATCGATGTTAAATTAATCAAGGAATTTATTGCAACTAGAATATTGTAGATGCCAATGTGTGAAGTGTGCAATATTTGCAAAACAATCGCTACCCTTACCCCCTCGAAAAAGCGGGGTGATATTTTCGTCTTAATCTTTGACTATATTTAGACTGTCGTACATCACCTCATATCAATTTCGACGTAAAATGTATAAATTAATCGATTGTAGAATGAATCTCTAAGCTGACCTTTTATAAAATATCAAAATATCGTGGTGCTGATCCTTTTCCTTAATTTTCGCCTACTAGTAAAATTATTTGAAAAAATAATTATATGACGAATTATTGGCTACGTTTAAACACAAGATAACGATTGCTAATATTCAAATCAAAAGTATTAGTAAAGTTCATATTGTATCATTAACAAAGAGAACATGAAAGGAATAAATGTGCCACGGTTAGATTAACTAGATTTTCAAACTAGTTGGGAAAATGTTAACAATCTTTCAGACGTTCTACATCTTGAAATAAAAATGTAATTTATACATAATAACGAACAATTTTATTAGAAACAGCGCTTGATTAACATCTATTCTCAAAGCGATTATAAAACGAGTATTCAGCCATTTAAAAAGCCAGTTTATCGCCCCTATCCACTGCAGTTTTGTCAGTTCAGACTGCATATATTCTTATTTTGGAGGTCCCTCGGTAACTCACGGCCTTGCTTTTAATGCGGCCTGTGTTTCTGGACCCCGTTGTCCACGAGAAGCTGAGGGAGGACAGACCTTTTTGCTGAAACGTCATTTTTGAAAAATAAAGCTTCCTACGAAAATGAAAAAAAGATAAAGTCAATAACGCCAAACCGAAGCTTCTAACTAACCGATGCTTTCTCTAACTGGGTTAGTTTATTTTTGTTACTTTATCTTTTGTCGTTAGCGCGGGGGAAGGGTGTCTCCAAATTTGTATGTGTTTTGTTATAGGAGGTTTCGTTAAGGTCGCGCACTCTCTGATGCTGTATTTTACACAGTTAGATTAGCACGAGAAAGATTAGAAGCAATTAAAAAATATCTTCCACTTTATTATTCTGTCAGACCAAAATTACTAGAACGTCAGGAATTTCATATAGATTTTGTTGAAAGTAATCAACAAATATTTAAACCTGTTACTGAGATGACTAACCCTCCTCTTCCTCAACTTAAACAAAGTAGCTGGAAAAAGAAAAGAAGAAACATCAAGGCTTAAACAAGATCTTCTTGGTTGAGTGCCTCAACCAGTAAAACCCATTACCAAAGAGAAAGAAAGATAACTATGAAGAAAAAGTCGAAGAATTACGTAATAAATTTACTGGAAATGTTTTAAAATTATCGATAAAACTGGTCCAGATGAATGTCCACCTCTCAATATTACAAACTATGAACTGAGAAAAACAATGTTGAGACCAACACATGGAAAATATATTTC
The DNA here is from genome assembly GCA_029339505.1 of Unio delphinus. NCBI lineage: Eukaryota > Metazoa > Mollusca > Bivalvia > Unionida > Unionidae > Unio > Unio delphinus. Next base: position 875,406 of record JAQISU010000074.1, on the reverse strand, counting down.
CAGACGACGACATTAGGTTGACCTTTTAATAAAATTAAAACTAAAACAGGTTGAATCGACAAAAAGTGCATCGTATCTAGAATACATCAATGCGATAAACGATGTGTATGATCAATATGAAGACCGAAAACAGTAAACAATGGAAGAACAAAAACAACGAAAGAACGAACAACATTAGCAGAAGAAGAAGAAAAAAAATCAAGATAAATAGAGGATATTTGCTTGAAACGAGTGAATAACGGATATATTTCATCGAGTGGATGAAAAACTCAGTATTACCAGAGTTTTTCATCCAAGAGATGAAATATATCCGTTATTCACTCGTTTTAAGCAAATATTCTTTTTATTTTATGCTCACATACGTTGGCTACCTCACGTTTGTGACACAGTGAAAGAGCAGACCCAAAAATCTGACCCAAAAATGTAGTTCCTGTAGTGAAAAAATATTGTTATTTTTTCACTGTTATTTTTTCACTGCAGTGAAATATCAATATTATTTTGACTAGAAAATCAAGTAATTCACTGCTGAGCATAAAATAAAAGAAATTCTTCAATCTGTTCAAAAATTTATAAACTTGTACATGGAGTCAATGATAAATTAAAATTATGAATGATGATAAATTAGATGAATATACTGCCGACGATTCAAATTATGCCGATGTGTTACCAGAACATCAAAATGAGATGGAATATCGTAAGATGATGTTTAGAATCTCGTTATAATAGGGGTGGTTTTAGTACATGTGATCTTGATTTTGTTTAGTTCTCTGAAAAAGTAGTCAAACTAAAGGCAAAACAGAAATATTTTGATCCATCAACAGTTCCACTTCCTAAATCACCTATTAGAATAAAAACAATCACAACAAAAATATCCAAATTCTGTTAGATCTATATTTATTCATGGAGTTATTTCCAAACTCAGTAGTATAGAAAAAAACTGTAGATGTAGCTTCACGTTATGGTAATAATTATATACATACATAACAAGTATCTCAATCATATAACACCTGAAAAATGGAATAAAACCATTTATCTCGCATTTAAGGACAAGGGACACGTCAAAGATGAGCATCCAGAGTTTTGTGAATTCAATAAAAGAGTAGTAAATAAACAAGAAGTTAATAAATGTGTAAACAACAAAGGAAATCAACCGGAAGTGGTATTTCTGCTCAGGAAAGTGGTCTTACTCAATGTCCTAATAATATTCTGTCTGACGTAAATAGTTAGAAATTCTGATTGGAGGAAAATGAACTGGAAATAATTATCCAGAAATTATTGCTAAAATATCTCATATTTGTCAACGATTATTTACTAGCGTTGTCATGGATATTAATGTATATTGGTCACTTATTGATGGAATTACTGATGACTATCACAGTCATTAAATAAATAAAGAACAAATAAGATGATTGTACACATGCTCAACGTGGACCCATCATGGTCAGAGTGAAAAATTCCCGATTACCTATTTATAAAGCGATCTACGGTGATGGACTTTGTGATGATGTTCAAAATTTATTTAAAAGGATAACTCCAAAAACAATACGGATTGCAAAACAACTCGGAATGAAAGTGGTTGACGTTCGTGTTAAAGCTACTGGTACTATTGGTAATGTTGCAAATAAAGCGTTTTCGGCAATTGAGAATAGATTAGTACAATTAATAAGACGAAAACCACCGCCAGTAAAATTACCCAGCACTGAAGTGCAAATGTCAGTAAAATAATAAATCAATCTGCAAATCAGAAGCTAGAAGAAGCAGAAAAAAATATAACTGCTAGTCTGATAACAGGACGTGGTCTTCGTGTTAGACGATAATAAATATAATAAAATGTTTAAACGTGTATCTGATCCTGAATTTGATATGGATAAACTAGTTCTCAAAGATGAATCTGTACGCGATTATCAATATTATTTTTATGACGTATGATAAATAAATCAGCGTGGAAGAATTTAAATACAGGATGCAATTAGATATTGCTTACTCACTGAAGAATTATTAAAGTTGAAAGTGAAATTTTAAAATCAGATGGTACTGAATCCGAAGATGATAAATCTATTTTTTTAATAATGGAATTATGGCGTTGTTTGATAACGCTACATATATAATTGAAGGAAAAATATTGAAACAATTCAGAAAGCCGCAGACGTTGTCACAACAATAATATGCCTAGCAAGATATTCTGATGATAACATAAAATCAGCTGGTCCGTCAATGATGATTGCTAAGGACACTTCTATCCATCCTGATCATAAAAAAAACGTAATTATTAGTAATGTAAGAAACGTTGCTGGATCTGCAGACCATCTGCAGGAATATCAATCAATGCAAATTTCAACTTAGGATTTGCAACACGCCGATAAATGTTAAAGGGTAACAGAAAACTTTTATGTGAAAATTCCAGTCACACATTTTCAGATTTTGTAGAAACGTTATTTTCGGAGCTCAGCATACAGTTGTACTTGTGAGAAAAACTACTAAGTTAAAACGATGAGGCACTCTGGCATGCTGAATGAGTTAATCAAGCTGCAACTGCAGCATTTCATGGTAAAGCAATACTATCAAAACGTTCGCTATAGATGTCGGTAATGACTTCATCACTTGCAGAGGAACAAACATTACTCGTTTTTATGGATCAGGGTGGTAAATCAATATTATCATGGTTGGCAAAGACCACAGACAGTGTTCAATGTATTATTATGGGTTTATTTACATGGCATATTGCATCACATCAAGGTGTTTCTGCACCACGACACATTTTCAGTGCTTTTCAAAATAATAAATAGAATAAACTCACAAATACGCAGTCATATGACATTCGACAATTTCGGTGTTTCTGAAGTTTTGATAAGGATAAATGGTCAACAAGAGCCATCTGAGGATATATTGTTATAACACAAATCATGTAGGACGTGCATATCATTGTTTGATGACTTTTATGGGATGTGATCAAAATATAGACATGGTTTACAAATATCACAATTAGATTTTACAAATCTGTATCTAATCTATTACTTTTTGTTGGAACATCTTGATTTAACACAACCATCTGTCGTTGATATGCATTTCTGAGCTCGTGTAACACATCCACCTATGAATGCTGCTGGCCAACTAGTAGTTTATGGTGTTAACAGAGCAAGTGCTGTCATACTAAGTAATAAATCAATGTTACTTGAAGGAATCATCTGATGAATGAGAGTCATTTATGCTCCAGTAGAGAACATGTAATTAAATTTCTTATGAAATTATAATGTCATATAGCCACATAGAGGTAACATTGACTCCCAGTCAGGTAACAAAAATATAATCAAAACTAGCAAGCAAATGTGGAACAAAAATAACATTAAAGAAAGATCAAATTTCTAGTGGTGATACAAAAAAATTATCATTAACCAAAACTCCATTTAAACATTTTAGAAAAGCCTTTGAATAAAAAACATGAGTTCAACTCCATTTTCTCCAAATTCTATTAAAGATATGACGAAATCTGGTGGAATATTTCCCCTTCTTGCAGCTATACCTGCATTAATAGCTGCTGCTGCAAAAGCAGCTGCAATTGTTGCTGTCAGAACCATTGCTGGAAAGAAAGAAACTGGACAAGTAATTTTGCACGCAGAAATCATAAAAAAGATCACACCAACAAAAACCAGGAAGATGTACAATAAAGTGAAGTATGCCCCAACCAGGTCATCTAATATTGCCGGCATATGATACAGAAAAAGGCTCAGACTTTGCCAGACAATACTTCGTTAGACGCAAAATATATTCTTCCAATGTCTAATTTTGATTTACTCCTTGTTGCAAAAAGATTAAATATAAAACAATTCAGGTGTTTATATGCATGATCAATTACCTAACCCGAACAATGATGTTGACGTCGGTATCATTAATCTCAATAATAAAATCTGGTCTAGGAAATCCTCGGGTTGGATTCGCATTGGATCCATGTGGATCTGTTTATTTTGATCCATACAGACTTCACCTGCCGAAAGAATTTATGTTATATAAAAAATCCATGCCGATCTGATATTCAACATTGCTAACACAGACAATAACTAATCTGCCAATATATGGCCGTGAAGCAATTGCTGTACTTAAAGTTGTATCAAAATCAACCCAACCACCTCATAATCAATCAACCCAACCACCTCATAATCAATCAACCCAACCACCTCATAATCAATCAACTGAACCACCTCATAATCAATCAACTGAACCACCTCATAATCAATCAACTGAACCACCTCATAATCAATCAACTGAACCACCTCATAATCAATCAACCCAACCACCTCATAAGTTGTGCACGATTATACAAGTAACTGCTACCGTTTTAAACAGATTTTTAAAATATAATGGTAGATATTTAGGGAACACCTTCCTCTAAACAAAGATGGACGGAATATCAAATGAAAATGTAAATAAAATCATTAGTGATGAAATATCTGAATTGTTAAATCTTGCAAATGTAGATCCAAATGAAGTTGTTGTATTTCAAGATAAGCAAGGAAAATATTTTAAACTAGTAATCTTTCATTGCAAGATATTATCATTAGAATTAACTGCAAATAGTATAGCTGTGTTTGATATTATAATGAGCCTGTGGGATAAATTGGTCACATTCGCAGAGTATCTCAATGCCATTTTGACAATCTATTTGAAAAATGGTAGTAAAACGTTGACAGTAATATTTAAAAAATAGCTACAGAAGGCATGGTAAGGAAAATTCCCCAAGTCTATGCCAATCAGTAAAAATAATACTGCACAAATAACTCATGGGCTTATTTGGACCATTCAGAATCACATACAGTGATATGTTAGCATCTCATATCAAAAATATTAAATTGCACACACTTCATGTAAAGTGTACCTACTATGTGATTAAAAGTAAAAAAAAGATCCCACAAAACAATCCATTGGATTTTTTTTTTCTTTCTTTTAGTCCAAGAAAAATGCATAAATGATCTGTCCTCCATACAAACTTGGAATATATTCAGCAGTGAAAGCCATTTATAATCTGTCTACATGACAGAGGAGTAAGAATGCATTTCTCTTTCAATTCCTTTAACGGTTAGACTGTAATGATGAAGTGTCCTCAGTCACATTAATTTAATGTAACATTTTCACAACTCTTTAAATCCAACCCTTTAGCAAGATAAAATTTAGCAAATCTCTGAGGTGCCAAAATATCTGCAGAGAACTAGTTACTTCTTGATCAGCAAAATCTGTGTATAGTCTTATGATCATTGAATTGTTCTAATTTTTCTAAATTAGCCCACCACTTAAAGAGAAATCTCTCTACTATCATTCTAAACCAGGGTGTGATCAAAATCCCTTCAGACTCGGCTCTACCTGAAAAATAAAAAATGACAACAAAGATATAGTAAAATAAAAAAATTGGAAAAAGTATCATTTTGAAAGTAGAATGCTGCCCCTATCATTGTTCAAGAAAACACATTTCCTTCATTTTATTGATGTCAGATTACATTAACCTATCTTTCTCATACATAATTTATATGCAAACCTATTTATGTAAGAAGAAAGTATGAAGATCACCTGTGAAACTGTGTAGAGACCCACAATTTGAACAAAAACAGGATGCCCAAGTGGACCTTAGATCACTCAAGTGGCTGACATCTGCCTTATGACCAAATGCAAGAACAGTTGTCGAAGAAATCTGGGTCTCAGTAGAAAGCTTTAACAGGTAAATATCTCTTCAAATTCTGCTCATATGTTATGACAAAAATGTCTGAAGGTTTTCAATCTTTTGTATCTTCATCCATATTTAAGGGTAAATTAGCAAATCATGCACAAAATTTGGCATACCAGAATGCTTTCTGTCAAATTTGGTGAAACTATTTCCATACTATTTAGAATTTGTTTAAAAAAATTCTATTTTAGTAATAGTAGCCATAATCAATGATTGATGGACATAAATGGTACAAAATATAAAGGTTATAACGCCACAATGCTTTTGTCAAACTTTAAAGAGCAGTGTTTAAGAATAACTTGTAAAAAAATTTATAGAATGTAAACATGGCAGATGGGCATTTTTGGTGTAAACTTAAAGATCTTCATCCATTATGATTTGGTCAGATTATATTAAACAGCTATACTATGTTGTTCAAGGATTTTTCTATTTTTTGAACTACAGCAATTTTGGATAGCAAGTATGTATCATTTTGTACTAAAAAGCACTTTGCACAAGGATGCATTCTTCAAAATATGATAAAAGCAAACTCTTGTGAGCATTTTCTAATATATTTTAAGAGTTATTTTAAAGATTTTCAATTTTTATTAAGATGATCATAATTTCACCTAAAGCCTTCCTGACAATGCTCTCTGCTAAATTTAGTTGAAATTGGTCTAGTGGTTTACAAAGCTAAAAATAGCAAATAGTTGATTGATGATGCATTGATACATGATGGAAACAACTAAATGAAGAAAGTTGAACTAAGGTGATACTATTGTTATAGTGCTTTCAAAACAGCTAAGTTTTATAGATGCAAGAAAGTTCATAGAAAATTCATTTTTTTTAAAGTGATAAATGATGAAAACATCATAGCAAAGCACATTTTGTCAGAAACTACTAGTTGCAGTGCTTTTTAACTACATCATGCTTTCAAAGTAAAACTAAATTGTATGATGTCACAAAGCTTTTTATTCTTGATAATTTTACAGTTAATTAATGATTTTAACTTTTCTAGACAAATAGCATAATATCACACCCAGTCACATTATCCTGATACCAGGCAACAAGTCATAACTCTTAACTCTACATGCTGAGCACCAAGCGAGGCAGCTGTTAGTACCATTTTTATAAGTCTTCGGTACTAATCTATTGGAGTTTGGATCTGCAACTTCCTGCATCCAAGGCAGACGCACCAGGCTACCAGAGTGGTTATAATATGTTTATTATTCACTCCAAGTGAGCAATCTTTCATTTTTATTTGATGCTTTCTTCCTGTATCCCACATGATAATGTCAGTGGTTTACTTATATGAGGTAGCCACATTTACCAAATCAGACCATGTGAGAATCTTTGAATGGTTCCAAAATTTCTTAGTCATAGTGTTATCCATCTTATAATGAGCAGTTAAGGAACAATTATCGTATTTCACTCCAGTGAAATATAAGTTTATCCCTCTCAGAAATTCCAGTAATCCATCGAGCTACATTTATCAAACAGGACCCTAACTAAATATGTTTGCAAGTGATTATGTTCAAAACTTCACTTGTTTTCTGTTGCACACTTGTAATTTCATTATGTTTTGAACGTTATTAGTTATTAAACATAACTGCAGGGTAAATATACATTGTCCACCATATCCAACATGGTCAGAAGCCCATCTAACCATCATTTATTTAGTTTACAAAGTCTCATTTTCTGAGAATTAAAGAGAGAACAACAGTTGGTAACACATATCTGGGCTTATTACTTAAAGGGAGACAACTACTGGTAGTGATGTCAGTCTTATTAATTAAAGGGATACTTTAATATAATTTATAAAATGCAAAAGACAACATTGATTTAAAGATCAATACAAATATAACCAAAACTACAAAAATGAAAATGCAAAGTTGTAAACCATTTATTTCAGCAAAGTCAAGCTTATTTCTGATTTAGTTTAAATAAAGAATGCATACAGACAACCACTGGCAGTGATTTCAGTCTTAACATGAACAATGTGTGTGTGTGTGTGTGTGATTTTGATTTTTAACATAGCTTTGAACACGTTTTCAGTCACATCACTATGATGTTTGCAGTGTGGCAGTTTATAGTGATATCCAGCACTGGGGCATAATGCTGCAGACATATTGCCAAGGTTAGTAGCAATTTCTGATCTCAAAATTTAAGCTTTTGAAATGCTTGTTTGAAATTGTTATAGGTTTAGAATTGCACAGTGATCAGATTTTAATGCACACAAATAATAGCATTACTCGTCAAGTTCATACTATCTTTAATAAAATGGCTTGATCTTCTTTTCCATGTCCGTAGTAAGGTAAGATCTAAATAAACTTAATGAACAGAGCATTGAAAGGTTAAATATATATATATATATATATATATATATATATATATATATATATATATATATATATATATATGCTACTTACAAACCCAGTACAGCATGATGTCCCACCCAAACACATTATCCTGACATCAGGCCAACCAGTCCTAATACTAACATCTTCATGCTGAGTGCCTAGTGAGGCAACTGCTAGTACCAGTTTTAGAAGTCTTTGGCAAGACTCTGCCAGGGTTTGAACCTGTGACCTCCTGCAGCTGAGGCAGATGCTATACCCACTAGACCACTGTAAGCAGTGAAAGACTATGTTGGTGTAAAGAATCTGGTCCTGAATGGGGCTTTCAAACATGAAAATTTAGCAACGGTTTGAATTCTACTGAGTTTTCAATCAATTCATAAAATGTAATTACACTTCTTGTTTATTAATCATCCATTTTGCATTTGTAACATTACATACATCCTCATATGCTGAGTTCAACTGCAAACAACATAGACCCTGTACTGCAATCACATAATGTGCCATCAGATCAGGGTTAATGTTGTTTGTTCTATGAATACTCTTAACAAACTGAACAGATACATATCTGCTGGTGCATATTTGATGTATAATTTGCAACATCATGTATAAATCGGTATGAAGGATACCTCCATTTTCTTTAAACAGTCATCATATCCTCTGCATTCATTCTGCACATTAATTCTTTGTTCCCTTTCCATTATTTCTTCATTTGATATGCAATCCACTTTCATTTAATTGGTTAACTGTGCGAGTGGAATAGTGGATAGATCATCCAACCCAGGTGTAGGAGGTTGTGGTTTCGAACCCCAGCCGAGTGATACCAAAGACTTCTAAAAATGGTACTAACAGCTGCCTAGCTTGGCGCTCAGCATTAAGAGGTCACTAGTGTTACGACTGGTCGGCCTGGTGTCAGGATAATGTGACTGGGTGGGACATCATGCTACAAGTTTGCGGCATGATGCCCCAGTGCTAGACATCACTTTAAACTGCCACACTGCAGACAATGTAGCTATATGACTGGAGAATTGTTAAAGCTACATTAAAAATCTAAATCACACACTGGCAGATTTTATTGAGAAAAAGACATACTTATCAGATCCCAAAGACCTTCCTGATTGACGAATTTGTGGCTTTTGACTTCATTTGAGTTTTGGGTCACTGTGACATCTTTCTGTGCTACTAACACATAGTCAATTTCATGTTCCCCCCAGCGGCAGTCAGCTGATATGTTATCTGCCTTGTAGTGAATTCTTGTTAAGAACTGGAAGTCCTCTATTTCCATCTGTAATAATAAGTGCAATGAATCAAATCCAATCAATATTTTAGATTCTTCAATTTATAGTATAGGTCATCTTTAAAATGAATCATAAGAATCATTCTGTACACTTTGGATAAGGACTAAACCTTATTACTTGTTTCATTTCTTTCCCCTTCAAAATGCTCTCAAAATTATTGTAATAATCTGATACACGGATATCCCAAATACATTGATACACAAGTTAAAATGAAACCAAACATGTGAATGACACAATTATTAATGAAATAGACTGAAATTTAAAAATGATGCTGTTCAAAAATCTGAAATAGATTTGTGACAACATCTTCTATATTTTATGTTATGGCAAATGTCAAAAAGCAGTTTATCTGAACACAAGAATAGTGTTTCCTTCATCTTATCATTTACAGCTGCATAAGCAAGTGATAAAAAGCAAACTAATGTAACAGTTACTGCCAAACGTTTTCTAATTATAAACTACTTTTTTTATCCCTTGGTCAATTATTGGGTGATATGTCACAATTCCCAAATAATCTCAGAAATATACATACCCTCTCAAATTATACACTATGGTTGTATGACTTCATCAAAAATAGTGTAGGGGGTTGTATTTGAGGTTATGCAGTAAAAAGCAAACAAGAATGCTCAAACAAACCCAAGGGATCATTTACCCCTATGTTTTCATTAAAATTCAGAAAAGGGGGTGATCAAAACTTACATTTATGCCTAACTCATGCTTTAGTTTTCGTTGTGCTGCCCACTTGACCCCAAGTGCATCTTTCTCCTCAGTTTCACGAGGTATGTTCAATGGATGACTGCAACATGTATTTGTAAAATGACCTGGGAGAAAAAAAAAATCTGTCACAAACACTGCAAATAGGTTATCATTATGCTTTTCTTAGTAATTCATCCCCTTTTTTTGTCCCACCGCATCAAACCCTTTATTCTCTTTGAATAATATAACAATTCTAATACTACAGTACAACCACCAATATCGTATCACAAATTTAAAAGTTTTTATTTTCTATGGTGAAGCAATAGCTGTGTGATGTTACTGATATGAAAGACATTTAAAGAAAAGAATGAATATGAAACCATGAAGTAGATGGAAACATTAGATAGTCGAGCATGGACAGGTGATTCCAGGAATTTTGGTCATAGTGACCTTGACTCGGACATTTTGATTCCAAAACCAATATTCTTCTTCCTTACCCCAAGAGTGTTGTGTGTGTGTGTGTGTGTTTTGGATTTCTAATGTAGCTTTTTTCAGTTATATCGCTATCATGTGTGCAGTGTGGCAGTTTATAGTGATGTCTAGCAATGGGGCATCATGCCACCAACATACAGCACTGATGTCCCACACAGTCACATTATCCTGATACCAGGCTGACCAGTCCTAACACTAACCTTTTTAATGCTGAGTGTCCAATGAGGCAGCTGTTAGTACCAATTTTACAAGTCTTTGGTATGACTCATTGGGGTTTGAACCCGTGACCTCCCGCATCTCAGGAGGACGCTGTATCCACTAGGCCACTGAAGCAGTCTACCACTAAATCTGATATGTGATGTAGAACAAAATGTTACCATTCAAGTTTGGTAACTTTAGATGGTGAACATCTGCAACACATCAATGGATGGAGGAACAACATTATCATAAACTATGCTCTGCCTTATGGTGGGCATATGCACAACCTCCCTAATTTCAGTGGTGGGATGTATTTCTCTAAAAATTTCTTTTGATTTTAATGGCATTTCTAAACATTATTTGCTATATCATGCTGTGGAAATGGAAGCTAAGCACTTTTTCTAAGTCATGACAAAGCAGTCATCCAGTATGGCCTTTATGGGTTTTGAACCTGAAACCTCTTTTAGTCCATGACTCTACCAAGCTATCTCAGCTACACAGTGGTAAAACAATATGAGGTGTTACTCTGTGAAAATCAGGCAGTGATACCAGATTTGTAACTGAGGCTAAAGATTCTGTTGAGACCACTGCTGCTGGAAATGTCACTTCCTTATCTTCCAAGTGGTTTGCAGGTGAGATGGTGAACCAGTAATATATCTGATCTCCATTTGTATAAATTATCTCGAGTAGACTTGTTGGTAAGTGCAAATTATTACTTTAAAGGATAAAAATAAAGAAGATAAATGTCGCATGCATGTTTACAAATATACTTAGAAACAACACAATAAGCACATGCTATGGTCAGCTACTTATGCAGAATAAAATGTGACTCTGAGTTTGACTATCAAAACATTTGTTGACAAGAAAAAACTGGTAAAATTTTCTGCCGACATTCCATGATTTGTAAAAATCTTGATCACATCCCCAAATGACGACAACACTGAATATTGAGCAAGGTCAAACATAATGGGATTGAGAGTTCATATAATATTTACTAGAAATTGCTAATAATATTTATTTTCCTTAAATCAAAAAGCTATTAGACATGGAATAATATTCTTGTCCAGTAACAACCATAACAGCTTATATGAAAAGTGGAAAGTTACTTCCCTTATATAACAGAATTCACAACACTTTTGGTAAGTAAAAGCACTTTAAAACAGGGTTTGTTTTATAATTATTATTAGCTTTTAACTGAAGCATAAACTTTTCAGAAACATCAGAGCTATACAATGACCTTGCTCTACTTTATCTTTTATATAAATATCACAATAAACAAAATCCAAATATTCTATATGCATATAGCCTGTAGAACTGCATGATAACTCCTTCATAACTATCTGCACTGCATTCACTGGCCATGACTTGAAATAATAATAACCAAGAGAAAAAAATTCTCACCAGGAAAAGTAACCTTGTAATCTGATCTCTGCTGTAGCAGAAGCTCTGATTTGCTGTTAAAAAGGAACACGCTGAATGCTCTGTGAAGCATGCCTGAAATATATGTAACATAAAGTTATGTAAATCTACAAGCAAATAAAAGTATAAGCTTTGCATTTGAAATTGCATTTATTTCATTTACTTCTTTATTTATTTCATTATTAGTTGTTTTATTGGTTGGTTTGATTTTAAGCCATTGATGGCTTTGGTGATTCTAGCACCAACATGGAATAAGAATTTGTTCTCTGGTGAGATTCATTCAGCAGATCTGGAGGCAATATGTATTATCCCAACTGGCTCAGAGTTACTTGTCCACTGCATGCATTATTGTCCAAAATCAGTTCAGAGTTACTTGCCCAAAACATTCATGATCCCAACCTGCTCAGAAATTTATTTGCTCACAGCATGCATTAGCCCAACCAGATTAATAAACTTGCCACAGCATGCATTATCCCAACCAGGTAAAGAGTTACTTGCTCACAGCATTATCTCAACCAGTTAAAGAGTTGCTTGCCCACAGCATGTATTATCCCAACCAGCATAACAAAATTATTAGCCTCCATGCATTAACTAAACCTATTACTTGCCCACAAAATGCACCATCCCAACAAGCTTAGCTCTACTTGCCAACAGCATGCATTATCCCAACCAGCTAATGTAGAGTTAAATGCCCATGAAGAATATGGATGCAACAGGAGGCTGCAAGCATTATTCCATCCAGCTCAGAAAGTTACTTGAATGCTACTGTTAAGGTTGACATAAAAACATTTAAAATTACCACTGTAATATCAATTTTGATATATGTGACCTCTTATCACCTCACAGTTCACTCTGGGATGAGGCCAAAAGTAAAGTTTGTATAAAATATTACCAAAAAGGCAATTTAAAATTTGAAAAATGTGAATTTTCACCCAGTAATTAAGAGACACTGACATATGGATGGTGAAACAGAATACATCACACTGAACCCCTGCTAAGTTATGGGGATAATAGAACAAAACAAAACAAAACAAGTTCAAAAACTAAACTAGACCTTTGTTGATGTTTTGAATTAGATGACATGTTTTCTTGGATGCTGTTCCCAATGGTACGTCATTAATGTCCACTAGGATACATTCTTCCTGCATTTGCTGGGCTTGTGTTTTGTCAATGCTAGACAAAACATCATCAGTGGTGACATCTGGCCTGGATGCATGCACAGAAAACAGCCTATAAATAAGACAGAAAGGGGGAAATTGTTAACATAGGACCCATGTAACTGTGACATTTGGTTTAATTTACCTGCATATACATGTACATGTATTGTTTAAAATATGATTTGGTACCAATCTGATTACAATCCAATATCCACTGTCCTAAGTGAAGATCTGACAGTAACCTATTTAGGGGTCATGTTATGACGACCAATATTATTACCATAACTGCTAATTTTATCAGCCAATCAGAGGAAATCTTATACCTTCACATTTGGGACACTGAGCAGTGTGGCTGAAAACCATTAATGTGTGCCACATGATTTGAATCTCTTTAAGAATTTTCAAAGCTGTTTTTCCTTTGGCGATTTCAAAGGTAACAGAACATGACCCCTAAGTAGACAATGTCAGACCTTCACCTAGGACAGTGGAAATCTGAGATTAATAAAATTGAATTTGGTACCAGTCTCATCTTAAGACATTTGTACAAGTTGCAATTGTTTTGATCTCTCATTAACTGTTAACATTCTTGCAATACATGCATTATTTTGTTCTAAAATGCATACTGAACAACATACCCAGTATTACATGTACTTGTATGTGAATTTGTTTTTAATTTAGAAAGGCATTCAAAGGTTCCTTTCTTGCATGTTTCATTATTCCCAAGATGCAGCTGAGGAAAGTGCTGAACTATGAACCAGCCTTATTACAACAGACACCCTACATTAGAGTACACAGTACAATCAGACTTTATTACAACAGTTTTCCTACATTTGAGTAGACTGTCCAGACTTTATTACAATAGTCATCCTACATTAGAGTAGACTGTATAGTCAGGCAATCTGGGATCTATAACTGGCTGGTGACATCAACTAAGTACAAATACAACCAAGAGATGCCAGATTTGCATACAACAGTGACAGTACCGGTAGTAAAATCATGCCAAGATTATGTGACAGAACCAGGGTATCAAATCAGTAGATTTCAAAACCAGTATCAGTAGACTGGCTTCTAAAAAGCAAATTTGTATCTACCTACATCAATTCCATTCATTTCATGGGAACTGAAAACAAAGCAAGTGCAATTTTGCCATAATATGTATTCTTGATGACACTAACTTACAGATAAGAAGTCATATTTTCATCTTTTTAGTCGAGGGGTGGGGTAGGATTTGACAGATAAGAAGTCATATTTTCATATTTTCAGTCGAGGGATGGGGTAGGATTTGACTGATAAGGTGTGCTGTCGTTGTAAAATGACATGAAATTTCTATGCAGTCGCAGAGTCTGGAAACATAACTTGAGCTAGTTTAGTAAAGTAGATTGCCTTTAAAACAGTAGTTTTGTCCTACAGCCAGCAGAATCACATGTATGCACATACAAATAGCCCACAATCTTGGATGGGTATAACTAGCCATAAAAAGACAGAACACTGTAGTGTTTCTCCTAGGCACTTTCAGAATGTCAGAGCACCTTGCCTATTTCTTATGCAGATAATCACCTCTTTTAGGTGCCATACCCTTTATGGACACTTTTCTCCTGTGCCATGCTGCCCCCCTGCCAATTCTTCCTCCCCTCTTCTGTCCCTCTCTACTGATTACAACTACTCAAGTCCTAATAATTTGCATGCTTTCATCATACTTATTGCCCCACAGGTAAATGCCTTCTGAAAAGTTTCCTTCAGCTTAAATAAAAAAAAGTTGTTTGTCATTTACTGACAGACACAACTTAAACTCTGTCACCTAAATAATTTTTTAATGTGGCATGGCATTCAATTTTTCTTTTGATCAAAAGTGTATGACATCAAGAATGCTCCTTAGCTCAGGTACTTTGTTTTTTTGACAACTCTTTATAATTCTGAATAAAGTGAGATGTATGTGTGATATGGATTTTTAACGTAGCTTTAAAAACAAATCAGTCATATTGAAATGAGGTCAGCAGTGAGGCAGTTTATAGTGATTTCTAGCACTGGGACATCATGCCAGACATGTACCATGATGTCCCACTCAGTCACATTATCCTGACACCAGGCCAACCAGTCCTAACACTAGCCTCTTAATGTGTAGTGTCAAGAGAGGTAGCTGTTAATTCCATTTTTGTTAGTCTTTGGTATGACTAAGCTGAGGATCAAACCCATGACCTCCCTCTTCTCCGGCGGACACTCTACCACTAGGGAACTGGAGCGGTCTCTCAACTGTCTGCATTTATAGCATATATGACATTGCGCCTTTTGTACAACATGATTGGTGGAAATAAATGACATCAGTTTTGAAAATGCAGCAAACTAATTAAATGATTATAAATGACTTTTATTTTATTAAGATAATGCTACAATGTCTGAGAATATTTGTGTAAAACCTCAAATTACATCTTTTACAAAGGTCACCCATCCCAGCAAGAAAAGTAACTCTTCCTAGAATATGGGTACATAAGAACGTAAACAATAGCAACAATACAGCATTAAACTATTAAAGTAAGTTCAAAAACACATGAAAACTTCATTTATGAAAAAGCTGACAATTATAAAATGGAATCAGATTATATAAATGGTGCCAGTCCCCTCCCATTTTACAATTTAAAGTACTCCAGGAACAGTATAATATTGCTCAAACTTGTTCAGAATTATTAAGAACTCAAATTTGGGATATAAAAACTTTGATGTGACAATATTCACAATTGATGTCACATACATGTAAATGCAGATTTACTGTAATGATAAATGAATGGAAAACCTGTACAATATGAAAAGCTGAATGAAGAATTTCATAACAAAACCATTCTAAAATGGCAATTGTGGCTACATTATGATTTCAGATCAATGTATATATTGTACAAGAACACTGTAATAAATATATACTACATTTTTAATAGTAATAAATAAATAGCTTGTGTATGACTCATTATTATGGTATTTCATGCAAAATTAATTGGGGGATGAGCTTGGAAAAAAGCATAAAAAGGCTTCAGAAGTACCTGAAGCAAAACAAATCTATTCTTGAAATTAATGTTCACAAAACAATTCTATATAACCATGTGTAAGTAATATGCAAATTTCAGAATGAAATATGATAAGGTCAAGAATTCACAAAAATGGACAAATGACTGATATTAGAAATGTTGGAAAGTGTACATATTTGAATGCTTATTTTGAATATATGGTTGAAAAGATATAATAAAGATGGGTTCATATTTGAATTATGCACACACAAATTATGTATAAAACATTCATTTGTATGTGTAAAATATACTAGCTTCAGTTTGTGTATGACTCAGAATATATAATTCATGCAAATATGATAGTGGGGCACTTGATAAAAGGGCTTCAGAAGTACGTGGAAGATAATAATAATAATGATAATCTTTATTAGCTCTAAGTGGTTTACAACATCTATAATGATATGAATACAAAAATCAAACACCATGATATCTGGAAACAAAAGGTGATGAAAATATTTAAGGTAGGAAACATTTTTAGGTCTTTAAGTTTGCTCTTGCAGTCGAAAAAGATGAGTTTTAAGAGCATAGAAAAGGTTTATTATTTTAAGACTTTTTCTATATAACCATTTGAAAGAAAATTTCAAATTTTCAGCTTGAAATAACCAAGAGGTCAAAACTTTGCAAAAAAAGTGACCTTAGATCAATATTGGAATAGGTGGAAAGCATGTGTTTGAATGCTTTCTGTGAGATTATCATTATGTGATAAGATATAATGACGAATTTATTTTTTAATTCTGCGCACTCGAATTCAACAGAAAACATTCAGTTCATATTTATTATAAAACTGCAAAATCATCCCCTTTTGCTATTATGAGACCAACAATTCAATCTGGAGGGTGGCCAAGAACTTTTTGAACAAATGTTTCTGTCCCTCAAATAGCTTGAAAAAATATTGTTCTGATTTGAATTATATATATATATATATATATATATATATATATATATATATATATATATATATATATATATATATATATATATATATATATATATATTTGTAGACGGCTGGGTAACTGTGACAAGAGAGACGTGTAGAAGAACGATCAAGAAGATTCGGATTTTAAGGAACCTTTTTTTGTTTGTTTACAAGTTAAAAGTATAGATTTCGCATTGAAAAGGCCTAGAGAACATTACCTTCTGACAATTCTTTGAATTTGATAACAATGACTTTTTGCTAGTGGTGCAGTGTGTATGAATTTACCAAGTTTGGTAAGAAGCAAAGTATCCATCATTCGACAAGTATCTCTAGCATTATGCAACCCTCAGTTAGTGTTCAGTAACTGGGAAGTAAATAACGTATTTTACGGTAGTCGCAAACTATAAATCTCATTTTAATCGACGGATATATTTTAAATCTTGATGATTAATATGGTACATCAAATAAAAAATAACAATTTAAAAGACATGTTAAATTCTGTTGATTTTAGAAACATAGATAATTAGCTGCTTAATATAATAATATAGTCTGGTTCCCTGACGCTCTCCACTCCATTACTCTTCGTTATAACGAAGAGTAATGGAGTGGAGAGCGTCAGGGAACCAGACTAATAATAATATCGACACACGGCTAATTCAAGATGGCAGCGCCCATGGGGCAGTAATTGCACAACTATACGACATGTATTTCTTTGAATGAATATATACTACTCTTTCATTTAAATCGTCACTTTAGTGAGAACGTGAAACTATTCACACGCTTTTTGGTAAGCAGCATCTTTCTAAAACTTTATCTTTATTACGATTTTAAATATTTCCATAAAATATGGTACAGGATCAACGGCATCCGTTTTAATACCAGATCAGGTACTGAGGTAGGAAAAAAAAAAGAAAAAGCATTGAAACTTGTTTAACACATGCGAATTTTATCAATGGTTTACATTGTTTTAGTGATATAAATGATTGTCTTTGTGCTCGCAAGAATAATGGGTAGTCCTACATGTAAGGCATAGCATACGCCCAACACATATATATCGGCGTCAGGTCTTACATGTAGGACTAGAATATTAGGTAAAATAGTGCATGATGGAGTAGAAAGTTTTTGTCACTCTACATTAATTTTTCCACCAATATATTAGTAATTAGAAATTCCTAACTTAAAGAAAATATTTTTTGAATATATTGGAATCCCAAACGTCCTAAATGTTCTATCACAATTCTAAATGTATAAGAGTTCAGACTGGTGTTATGAATGAATTCCATTTTTGAATGTGCTTTTATACCAGTATTCTCAAACAAACTAATGTGCCAACAGTCTTGATGTATCAGAATAAAATAAACCAAATGTCCTTGAATGAATACACAATAATCCCAAATGAGTGATTTAGTCTGAAACTATTGAGCACTTTGTAATTCTAATAAATGTTTAAATAAATCATTTCAAATTATAACCAGACCACACAATATGACTGATTCTACTTTTCTAAGATAGGAATGAGTAATTTTGAAGTACACACAATTTATATAAAAAGTTAAGACACAGTAATAGAACCAGGATTAGGGTCATTTTCCCATCATATTTGTAAACAACTTGTATCTAGAACATCTATAATTTCTATATTAAAAAATCTTGTTTACCTCCAATCACTAATGATAAAGTGGAAGAGAAATATTAGCTATGTAATATGTTATTTACAAACTAACAAGACATTAGTTGGGTAGGCCCAAGACTCAGTTACAGACTAAAGTGAGTCACACAATTAACACATTAACCCCTAGAGGTTTTTGCTGTTTTCACATGAAATGTGAGCAGGAAACATATTTTTGGGACTATTTCTGAATGCATCTTAATACATTATCTTCCAAGCAATTTTCCATTAGCCCAATGCCTAGTTGTGCTAAAAAATTGTTTTCCATTGGTTTGTTTGCTGGCGCATGAGCAAAAGGTGAGAAGATGGAGTTCTGTTTTTTTTTTTTTTGCTTAACAGACCCATAATTTTCATATGGAGAAGACTCAGAAGGCTCTTTATGTCCACCTTATCCTACTTTTTTGCACAGGTTCACCTGTCTGTGTGCACTTAAGAGTTCAGGCTGGTCTGCCTTAGATTTGAGGCCATAAAGTCTAAAATCTGGACACAAAATGGGATTCTGACCATGGGCAAATTTTGCGTGAAAAAAAAACAGATAAAAAAAATTAGGTTTTTCCCTCTGTATTTTGTAGTGCAACTAAAATGTCCAGATCATTTGGTATCTTTGTAGAGCTAAAGCTGTATACCTTTCTATAATAACACCCACTTTAGTGTATCATGCATGACCTTGACGCTACAGACCTTAGAAGTAGGCTACTACCTCATGCCCTGTAAACTAGGTACTTGGGGTTTATGAAATAGCATATAATCATGTAGAAAAGCCAGCCCAAAATACAAATTAAATATACATAATAAATAAAACAATTGCATTTGGTAATCAATGAATAACTATTTTAATAGTCTGATGTGAGTCAGTTATTTTAATGAATTATGGATTTTAAAACGGTATGAACTATATTCACCTTGTAATTTCTTTTTGTTTATTCAGAATAATTTTTGGTGATATTATAAAAATTATTTTACTGCACAAGAAAACTAATAAATACTAATTAATAATATTTTATTCATTGAGGTTGACCTATTTAGTCTGTTATTTATATTTAATTTGATTTGTTTGTTAGTCTGATTTTATTTCATCACATGCTACTGTAAGGTAACAATTTATATTGGACTTGACCTTGTCCAAACTTAAATTAATTTTTTCTTTACCCAAATTGAGTTTCTTATATTATTCATTGTAAACAACTAATACATAGCTACATTATTCTCTTATGTACAGGTTTAAATATTATTATGAATAGGAGAAGGAAATATGTTTATTTGGGTCTAGGTGTTGGAATTTCCTTAGTGAATTATGCATAATCCAGGTTAGTATTTTATAAACATCAGGATCATTCTCAAAGGTTATTTTCCATTAGGTAATGTTTGTTTTAGAAAATGATAATTGTGACCTGAGGTCAAGTAGAGAATATATATATGTATATATAATGTAAATGAGGGATTTGATAAGTTGCTTTAAGATCTAGCACCTCAAAATTGTTTATTATGTTGTGTCCAGTTGGGCTGAATGTTATTTCTTCAAATTATTGAATTCGAGTGATTATTTCCTCTGGAAATAAAACAGTGCTCCGATAAAATTCTTGGATATATACATTCACTGCAATTTATAATGTATTCAAATGGAGGCAGATGCCCTAACCACTAGGCCACAAGAGCTGTATATTTATCTAGTTTTTTAAATTTTAAATACTTTCACTTTCATGTCAATATGTCAGGTTTTTTTTGGGGGGGGGGGCAGACCACTCTGGTGGCCTTGTAGTTAGAGCATTTGCTCATATGCAGGAGGTCATGGGTTCAAATCCCGGCTTAGTCACACGAAAGACTTATACAAATAGTACCAACAGCTGCCTCACAAGGTGTTCAGCATTAAGGGGTTAGTGTTAGGAATTGGCAACCAGGTGTCATAATATGACTGGTTGGGACATCATATTACACATATTTGGCATGATGCCCCAGTGCTAGACATCATTATAAACTGCCACACTGTAGACATCATAGCGATGTACCTGAAAAATTGTGAAAGCATTGTTAAAATTCTAAATCACACATATACACACAGAGCTTACTTTTGCATTTTTTATATAAATACAGTAGAATCTGTCTTGAAAACCACCCTTTCTGTGCAAAAGAATATGGTTTCTCTAGACAGGTCAGGTCAAAATGCTATATAATCATTAAATTTGTGTATTGAAAATATGGTTTCTCAAGACAGGTGGTCTCACATAGATTTTTTTTTTCAAGACAGGTTTCACTGTAATACCATTTAATCAGTAGGATCATCACTGTTGAAAATAAAGAAAGAAATGCAGGTGATGCAAATGTCTTTGACCCAATATTTATATTATCAAATTCTTTTTTCTATTTGACATTCATATTTATTAACCAGTAATCAAATAGGTCATGATCCAGTAATCATCATTATCATGACAAAATGTAAATAAGATATTGAACAATTTTTGTCATGATAACCATTTCTAAATTAAGTAAAGAACAATGTAATCTTTATCAATAATGCTTACAGAAATATGTTTTGTATTTGTGATAATATATAAAAACAGAATATGAAACCATCAGTTGTTTCTGATGACCTGTGTACATGTATTTTGGTCTAAATTTTTGACACAATTCCTCTGCAAGTTAATGTTTTGAATTTGATGTGAATTTCCAAGTAAAGAAACATTTGATACTGCTTCATTTCATACAGACCATGATATTTATTGAATGGACTGTATGTACTCACTTATAAGTCAAGTCCAGCTGTAAACTTCACAAGGCTATAACTGTTGTTGCATAGTATGCAGTCAAATCTGGGTCTGTGCCGTTTGTTAGAGTAGTCAGTAGAACAAACAGATACCTTGATTTGCTGACACATTATGTGATGGCAGATCAGGGTCTATGTTATTTGCATTTAGACCTTACAAGCAAGTATATACAGTATGTATGCATGTACAGCCAATGCAAAGTAAGTGATATTGTTGATCAGGTAATGCAGAGACAAGTACATAAACGAATCAGACCATTCAGAAAGTCTTAGATTGGTTATGATTGTATAAAACTAGGACATTATTAAGTAAAACAAATGAACAACTCTGTTTTCAGTAGTTTCCAGACTGTCCCTCTAGAAGATGGCAACACCAATAAGTTCTGTGACTTGCCCTAAAAGGGTACCAAAGGGACAAGCAAAGAAATACTCCTTTTGTTTACTCTATGACACAGAGGCAGCTAAAGAAAAGCTGAGTGGTCTAACCATAGCCACTTTTAACCTTAACCTGGATGAGCAAATGTCGGCTGCATCTTCAGAAGAAACTTCTACTGGACCAGGTTAAATAATTAAGCTGTTGTTGTATTTAGCAGACTGACACACATGGACTCATATTTATATCAATAACTCAACTCACACACATGGAATCATTTATATCAAAATCTCTACTCACACACATGGAATCATATGTATATAAATAACTCTACTCACACACATGGACTCATATTTATATCAATAATTCTACTCACACACATAGAATCATTTTTATATCAATAATTCTACTCACACATAGAATCATTTTTATATCAATAATTCTACTCACACATAGAATCATATTTATATCAATAATTCTACTCACACACATGGATTCATATTTATATCAGTAATTCTACTCACACACATGGAATCATATTTATATCAAAAACTCTATTCACACACATGGACTCATATTTATATCAATAATTCTACTCACACACATGGAATCATTTTTATATCAATAATTCTACTCACACGCATGGAATCATATTTATATCAATAATTCTACTCACACGCATGGAATCATTTTTATATCAATAATTCTACTCACACGCATGGAATCATATTTATATCAATAATTCTACTCACACACATGGAATCATTTTTATATCAATAATTCTACTCACACATGGAATCATGTTTATATCAATAATTCTACTCACACACATGGAATCATTTAAATCAATAACTACTCACGCACATGGTATCATGTTTATATCAATAACTACTCACACATGGAATCATGTTTAAATCAATACCTCTACTCACACACATGAATCATGTTTATATCAATAATTCTACTCACACACATGGAATCATATTTATATGAATAACTCAACTCACACATATGGACTCATATTTATATCAGTAATTCTACTCACATGCATGGAATCATATTTATATCAATAATTCTACTCACACATGGAATCATATTTATGTCAATAATTCTACTCACACAGAATCTTATTTATATCAATAAGTCTACTCACACCCATCAAATCATATTTAAATCAGTCACTAATCACACACATGGTATCATGTTTATATCAATAACTACTCACACACATGGTATCATGTTTATATCAATAACTACTCACAAATGGAATCATGTTTAAATCAATGCCTCTACTCACACACATGAATCATGTTTATATGAATAACTCAACTCACACACATGGACTCATATTTATATCAATAATTCTACTCACACATCAAATCATATTTATATCAATAACTCTATTCACACACATCAAATCATGTTTAAATCCATAACTCTGTTTTCTATTTAGGGTGATACATTATTTACAAAACAGCAAATGTCTCTTATATCATCTGGGGTAGAAGTTAGATAATATAATAAACTTCATATTTTACTTAACAATTAAAAATAATCAGTTGGCAAAATTTATTGTCAGTTATTTTCTTCTGCTGATTGTTTCTTTAAACTCAGTCGTTGCCTGTAACTATTTTTCTTTGTTGTGTATTGTAGTCATTTTGCTGTGTATTGTAGTCATTTTTGTTGTGGAATATAGTCATTTGTTTCTGTCTTTTATAACCATTTGTGCTGTGTATTGTAGTCATTTTGCTGTGTATTGTAGTTATTTTGCTGTATATTGTAGTCATTTAGTTGTGTATTGTAGTCATTTAGCTATGTATTATTGTCATTTTGCTGTGTATTGTAGTCATTTTGCTGTGTATTGTAGACATTTTTGCTGTGTAATATAGTCATTTGTTTCATTTGTGCTGTGTATTGTAGTTATTTGTATTGACTGTTGTGGACAATAATGTAGTCTATTGTATAAAGTTTTTGATGTTTATTGTAGTCATTTTTTCAACTGTTCAAGAAAACACAGTATCATCATATTTTCAACATCTTAGTGAAAAATAAATGTGCTAAAATATTACTAAAAACTGATATAGTTTCTAAAGAGCTTTGTTTGTTGAAACCTCTTTGCTATAATATAGACAGTATCAGAGACATGTGATTTAAGTATGTTGTTTTATTCTTGGAATGAAATATTAAACTCATTTCTAGTCTTTCAATAGGAACAATACAAATTAAAAGTATCAATGATTTAAGTTGCATTGATTTTCCAGTTGAAAATGTAGATTGTTCATGTGCTTCTTTTATATGTTCACAGACATATCCATTCCAGACATTAGTGATCTAACAGTTTCAGAGAAGATGTCTTGCAATTTCTGCAATACAGAATTCACTTCTAAAAAAGAACAGGTAGAGGGCTTCTTCATACTTTTTTCTACACTGTCTTTAGCATAGGCTTGAAATTAGTTCTGGGGCTTTTTTTGCATTAACACACATTGTTGCTAAAGAAATTTTTGACTGATTCTGCATAAATTTCACTGATTCTGTGAAAATCAAACAGATGTCAGTACAGTTTCTAAATCAACATTTATTATCCATTTACATCAGTTCAATCAATAACAACCGTATTTCACAAAACATTACTCACTGAAAGCTGAGAGTTCATATTTTTTGTATGTATCTGTTTTTTATTTATTGTTAGATCTTATCCACAAGGCCTAGTCTTTGGCCTCTGGTTCATCATCAGATCTAGATCTATTAGGCCTAGTCTCTGGCTTTCTGATCCACAAAGTCTAGTCTCTGGGCTTCTGATTCATTGTTAGATCTAGATCAATAAGGCCTAGTTTCTGGCCTTTTGCTTCATCATCAGATCTAGATCCAGAAGACCTAGTCTCTGGCTTTCTGATTCATCATCAGATCTAGATCCATAAGGCCTATTCTCTGGCTTTCTGATTCACCATCATATCTAGATCCATAAGGCCTAGTGTCTGGCTTTTTGATTTGTCATCATATCTAGATCCATACGGATTAGTCTCTGGCTTTCTGATTCATCATCAGATCTAGAGCCATAAGGCCTATTCTCTGGCTTTCTGATTCACCATCATATCTAGATCCATAAGGCCTAGTCTCTGGCTTTTTGATTTGTCATCATATCTAGATCCATAAGGACTAGTCTCTGGCTTTCTGATTCATCATCAGATCTAGAGCCATAAGGCCTAGTCTCTGGCTTTCTGATTCATCATCAGATCTAGATCCATAAGGCCTAGTCTCTGGCTTTTTGATTTGTCATCATATCTAGATCCATAAGGCCTAGTCTCTGGCTTTCTGATTCATCATCAGATCTAGAGCCATAAGGCCAAGTACCTTATGTTTTATTTGACAAACCCTATACAAGGCCACATATTAACTTTTTTTATAGCAACTGATACAAATTTACACTGCTCCAATAGATCAGTCACTACTGGGCTGTTCGTGATCTGTCGGCAAAATCATTGATCTCGTAATTGTGGATTAGCATTAATTTAAAGCCCTGTCCTTATCGTTATACCCTCAAATACATGCTTTTAATCATATACTGACCATTTCGGTGGCCTAGTGCTTACACCATCCACCTTGGATGCGGGAGGTTGCAGGTTCGAATCCCGTCCAAGTCATACCAAAGACTTATAAAAATGGTACTAGCAGGTGCCTCACTAGGCGCTCAACATTAGGAGGTTAGTGTTAAGACTGGTTGGCCTGGTGTCAGGATAATGCAGCTGGGTGGAACATTATGCTACATGTCTGCAGCATGATGCCTTAGTGCTAGACATCACTATAAACTGCTACACTGCTGACATTGTGCAGATAAGACTGAAATATTGTTAAAGCTATGTACAAAATCCAAATCACAAACACACATTTAATCATGTACTCTCAAACTCTCAAAATACTGGATTTGGTGATTGCAGCCATGGCTAAGCAATCATTTGTGCCACTGTGACATTGTCCAGTACCTAAACCAGGCTGCATAGATGTAAAACGTGCATGTTAGCTCCATGGCTTTGAGATTTATTGCTCACAGTAACTGAACAGTTTTCAAAGTTTAACTATGTTTAAAATAAAAATAATTGATTGTTTTTAATTGTTATTATTTCCTCTCATTTTTTAATCTGGTTTTATTTTATGTTTTAGAAAGATCACTATCGGTCTGACTGGCACAGATATAACCTTAAACAGAGGATCAAGGGGGACAACTTAGTTACAGTAGATGAGTTTGAATTGATAGCAGGTATTATTTGTCAGTACAAACTATATGTAGTAATTGTGTGTATTTTTCTATAGCTATTAATAATTTTCCATATCGCTTTCTTTTGCAGAGAAATCTAACTATTACAGTCCCTTACAAATTGCAGACAACTCTTTTAACTTCAAGGAATCAGAGCTGTACCAGCACCATTTGAAGCTGACAAAAAAGTTTTCTAATTTGTAATAAATTATAAGAATGCCTGAGTTAAATATTATTAATAACTTAATATTTTTCCTACATCTAGAGCTCAGTATATTTTTATGGAAAATTGCTGCTGCTGAATTTCCCAATTTAGTTCCTGATATCAGTTTTCTTCAATTAAAGATTTGCTTCTATATTGTTTAGTAACAATAGATTTGTAATTTCTCCACAAAAATTAGAAATTGACAATTTTGACTTTAGAAAAAAATCCACTGCAAGACTGACCTTTGAACCTTTTGCTTAGTGGGAATGGAAAAAACAATTTATTAAATAGGATGAAAGTCCATATAGGCAAAACGGAGGTGAGATGTTATTTTGTAAGATAAAGATGAGTTGGACATTCTCTATATCTAGCAGCTTCAAAGATTTTGTTGTTGCCAGGTAATATGCCATTGTGTGAAGTAAACATGAGTTTGACATTCTTTGTACAGTGGGACCCCGCTATAACACGGTAGTTGGGAGCCATAGAATCTGACCGTGTTATGAACCGAACCGTGTTATAAGCAACTATGTACAATACCAACACATTTTTGGATTTAATTGGGGGGGGGGGGATAATGTATAATTGCTTTATCAATAAACTAAATATGGGTTATGGATTGATCAGTAATATGGATAATTAATTTATCAATAATATAATTGATTTGACAGTATTTTGAATAACAGATTTATCAATAATATGTATAATTGAGTTATCAATAATATGGATATATGATTTATCAATAATATGTATAATTGATGTATCAATAAATTGCATAATTAATTTATTAATAATATGGATAATTGTTTTATCAATGATATGCATACTTAATTTTACAATAACATGGATAATTTATTTATCAAAAAAATGGACAATTGTTTCATCAATGATATGCATAATTAATTTATCAATAATATGGATAATTAATTTATCAATAATATGCATAATTAATTTATCAATAATATGGATAATTAATTTCTCAATAATATGGATAATTAATTTATCAATAATATGGATAATGTATAATATGCATAATTAATTTATCAATAACATGGATAATTGTTTTATCAAAAAAATGGATAATTGTTTTATCAATGATATGGATTACTTTTAACTTTGTATATTTACAACATTTGATATTGGCAAGATCACATGCTTCCAAAAATAGAAAAATGTCATAACTCATTATTTCATTGCGTAGGTAATATATCAAGTCTCTCAGGATCTGACTCGGATTTGGATAGTTTATCAGACATTGATACAGATGGATCACAAGAACCAAAGTCCAGGAAAAAACAGTTCAGGATTCCATCCCATTTGCGGATGTCTGGTTACAGTAGTACAGATAGTGACTCAGAACATAGCACAAATAGAGTTGAGGAAGCTGCAAGGAAGCTGCCAAAAGTTTACTTCAGAAACAAGGCTGGAGAACTTATCTCTCTCTATAGATGTATTTTGTCACACAGAAAGGTAACTATGTGAAAATGAGAAATCTCAATCACACATGTTTTAAGATATGGGGTATATGCGATAGATTTAGGTTTCCAGTATACATTTAATGTTCTCCAATGCAGTGGGATTGCAATCCAGTGCAGGAGGATTGCTTTCCAATACAGTAGGAGTGTACTCCGGTGTAGCAAGATTGCACTCCATTGCATGGTAATTGCTTTCCAATCTACAATATACAAAAAGAATTTCTTCAGTGCAATCTCTATTGCAGGGGCATTACTTTCCAATGCAGGAGAATTTTCCAATTTTGTTCATTATTTAAAAAAATGTAAATGGCCTACTTTCATTGTATATCATTTTAACCTGGTAAACTATTGTGAATAATTTGTATAGTCATTGCTTTTAAGTTTTCTGCTGCGTCCTTCGGCTTCAAGAAATATTTCAGTGGCCCATGGTGTCAGCACTGGTCTAACCTTTTGTGGGATTGCTTTAGTCCTTGGACCATATCCATTATTAAACATTTACCTTTAATATAAATATACTCCACCTTCCTTTAAATGATACCAGTGTGATTTTGAAAATATTAGTTTTCTCATGAAGTTTTTCTCAATGGTAACAAGTCTCAAATCCGTAGAGAGCTGATCACAGAGAACTAATTCAATTCTCAGAGACCAGTGGTTGCCATCCTTATTTTGCTGCAACCCCAAATCGGCCATCAACATGACCTATTTTCATGACAAGAACATCATAACACACACACACACACACACACACACACACACACACACACACACACACACACACACACATCTTATGAATGACCTTTTGAGGAGGAAATGTTTAATGGTATGCTGTGCTGATAATTATTGAGAAAAAATCCCTTATTGGTGCCCACTATACAAATTCAACCAGGTTAGTTCTCTCTGTTTATATCCAGTCGTACCTGTATAGACATTAAATGAGAGTGGTTTGGGGTTCAGACCTTCTGTTGCATAGTTTACCCATGCTTAGACTACATCTGGAAAAAAATTCTTCCCAGCATTTATTTCAGCCAATCAGCAACCTTCATTCCTTTGAATATGATATTTAAGATATCACCACATGTAGGCTGGTTCTGTATTTAATATATCACCACACATAGACTGGTTCTATATTTAATATACCACCATACATAGGCTGGTTCTGTATTTAATATCCCACAATACATAGGCTAGTTCCATAGCAATAATCTGCCAAAGCATGCTAGTTGTTTCACATGGGTTGATGGTTTTTACCAGGGCTTTTCAGGGTTGTTCTCCAGATTTGCTCTCTGCCATGTGTAGCCTATCATGCACTGAAAAATGTCATTTAACCCAAAACAAAACATCCACAGTAATAGTTAGTTGCCTTTTACCTAAAATAACTTTATATTCACAAAAATTATTAGTACTCAGATTCATTTTTCTACAATGTAAAAGCATAGCTAATGTTTTGAAGATACAGAGGAATTGATTTTAATTTGGGAGTCTACTCTATAAATCAATAAAACTTTCTGCAAAAGAATAAAAAATTTCCTCCATCAATAAATATGTAAGAAGAAATAGTTTGATTCTTTTTGTATATATGTAGCATATATTATAAGCTAATTAATTACAATGCATATTGTCCATGTGGGAAAGGGAAGTAATTTGGGATTGTTACATACACTACTAATACAATTCAAAATATTTATGTTTATAAAGTTCTTCACTGTCAGTAAATGCACTTGCATAAAATTGGTGGCATTTGTCATCCTTCCTTTAAAATGCTGTATCTGGCAGATGTTTATATGAAAGGTGTGTGTGTACAGGGATCTCCATAAAAAGAGAAGTACTATCAAAACCTTTGCAAGTTCAAGTAGTCTCTTTTGATATAATTTAAATCAAAAGTTATATCTTGAATAAATTATCAAAAGGGAGGTGTTTGCTGCACCAATTTTGTCATTGTACTCAAGGCAGACTGAGATCCACCTATAAAAATTTAACATTTTAGTTTTGGAGAAAACATAAATGAATTGCCAAGTTAGAAAAGGAGGATACCGAACTTAACAGTTACTGACTTCGTTTAGTGACCTGGTTATGTCCTGGTAAATGTAGTGAGTTTGATATATTGCAATATTTTTCAAAAGACTTCAATGTAAAAATTGTACATTTTTCTCTAATACCTAACTTTTGATAATTGCAGTCATCTAATTCCACTTTTGAAAATTGATAATTGTTAATCATATGTTTATGAACTTAAACTTATGACAGATAGATTTAGGGAGTGGAGGTAAGTACTAATAGCACTGAGAAACAAATGCAATATGCAGCTTTTTATGAAGCTTGCCCATAATACATCTTTTAAAAAATCTTGCATGACAAAAAAATGGTCATTGTAAATAAAATGATATCAGATGTACACAATAGACAACTTATTTGTAGTTACTAGAAAAATTCTCCTTAAGAGGCTAAGAAAACTGATGGGAAATGGGTTGGGCAAAATTTATTCAGGTCCTTTTCCTTTGGGTGTATTTGTTGCTATAGGACTCCGACAACTTATTCTCCAAACACCATTATGTTAATCTTGGACCAGATTGCTATACTTTCATTGTAAGACCAAGAAAATATGCTTACATCCTAGGAATGATATATCTGAGAGGGAGAAGGAAGGTCAATACAGATTAATGAGATAATCTTGTATCTTATTATCTGACCAGTTATCATTTTGGAGGACAGATTCTTAATCTGTTTTTTTATATCAGACTTGGAATGTATGTCTGTAACATCCAAATCACAAGTACCACTCTGTAATGGGGCGTTCGGTATCAAGCACTATTAGTACAATATTGCACAAGTCCCTGGTCAGAGGTATTGTGCAACTTGGAAAACAACAGTCGAAACCGCCTCTCGCTAATACTCGTTTATGTGATTTGCTCGGTTAGAATGGATATGGTAATCTGAGACGATATCTTAAACAAAGACAACACACGAGCCCCCGTAAAGATAAATTAAGAATTTAATTAAAATACAATCAAGAGAAGAATGACACAGTAAATTGCAATTTCTTTCCTTCTGAATATTCTTAGTTCAGAAGCACTTTAACCGAAGCTTTAAAATAATGGATACATTAATTAAAATTCAAAACACTAATAAAATAGATGAATTTAGCCGTTAATAGCTGATAGCAAATTTCATCATGAAACTGAGTGTTCATTAACGTTGGACTGCTTGGTAAATTCACAATGACCTGCTCGACTGGTTTTTCCTTCTGCTTGTGTTACGACTTTAGCTTGCCCTTTGATTGAATGTGGGATTCCACAACTCTGACTTCTGACTTCTTTTCCCTCCTTGAATCTTGACTTCTCGTTATTTCTCTCTCTCTTCAAACAAACTATTTCCCCTGTATTTTTGGCGTTTTACAATCGTTCCAAATTCAGTTTTCCCATGGAACCCAATTTTACGAACGTCTCTTTTCCTAAAGTCCGCTCAGAGTCTTCTACTGCGTATTTTTCGGAATTAATGATCCTGACCCTCCCTTGCAGAGGTAATTCCTAGACTGCTAAAATTCATGTGGTTCGGAGTATATATTCCCTTCACTATTAAGGATCGACCCACCCCTCTGATTTCAGATTTGACCAATCGGAATAAATGCTATTCCTACAGACATTTAGAATCTGCCTATCAAGATGCCAAAAATGCCACCTGGGGTCGAAATAACATCCTACCATTTCTTTCAAATCACTTTGACAGCTATACGTGAGAAATTCCCTCTTTTTAAGCCTGTCATACACTTAGTTCGGTTTTACTATAAACATAGTACCAATGTGACCCAGTTAGGTAAACATTCCTTTGTCCAAACTCCACTCCAAGACAGTTAATTGTCGGCTAGACTAAGAATTAATTAATGGATTTCCCTGACGAAAAATTTGGCACTTGACACACTCTGATGGCTTAAATGGTTAGAGTGTCTGCCTCAGATGTGGGAGGTCATTGGTTTGAACCCCAGCCAAATCATAGCAAAGACTTATAAAAGTGGTACTACCAGGTGCTTTGCTTTGCTTTCATCATTAGGAGGCTAGTTTTAGGACTGGTCAACCTGGTGTCAGGATAATGTGACTGAATGGGACATGATACTACATGTTTGTGGCATGATGCAGGCTTTTTAGTAATATGACTGTATAATTGTCAAAGCTACAATAAAAATCCAATCACTCACACACTCACACTCACATTCTTGAACAAATTTGGAAATGGACAAGATGCATACATATTAATGTGGTGATCTTGCATCAGATTGGCTGAACTTATTGTCATTCAGGAAGCCATATTTTTTGCCCAGTTTTCATGGAACCTGTGATATCATCTAAATATTTGATGGGTTCAATAATGAGTATATTCCATATATAGTAATGTCAAACTCTTTTAGGAAGAGTTATGCTGTTTGTTTGACTTTAGACTCATCTCTGACTTGAGGTGGTGGTAGGATGTGGAGGAGGCTGGAGTGGTATATATATATGTTTGCCTATACTCATCTTTCCTCCAGTTCAATCTTGCTCAAGTTGAGCAGGTCATACAAAGCATTATGCAAAGTTTGTTTCATTTCTTTCCTTTATTTTAAGTTTATGGGATATGCAAATCCAGGGGCCATGATTTTGTATTGTTCTCTTATTAGTTTATGATACCCCTCTATCTTTAGGACATCTAGGACTAGCTGCTATGGTTTTGTATCTTTTTATCAGTTTATCAGACGGCTCCTCTCATAGGACATCCTGGGCTAGGGGCCAGGCTTTTGTATATTTCTGTTAGTATAAGTTTTTAGGACAGCTTCTTCCTTGGGACATTGAGGGATAGAGGTCCTATTGTTTTAAAATCATTATATAAGTATAAAAGTACAGAACACCTCCTTACTTGGGACATGTATGGCCTCGGGATAAGGTTTTGTTTCTTACATCATTATTTGGTTTTTGGGACACTTCCTTCCTTTGGACATGGAGGGCAAGGAGCCATATTTTTGTATCTTTTCATCATTACAAGCTTATAGGACAACTCGTTCCTTGGGACATGCATGGCTAGGGGACCTATATTTAGAATGTTTGGATGTGGGTGATAAGAGAGCAATGCCACTGTGTTTCAGATTTGAGACCGACAGTTTTATGATTTGCTCTAAGATTATCATACACACTTATTCAAAGAAATATGATACATTTTATTGCTTGAAAACTAACAGTAACCTAACATCAAGTTACTGCATACACATACATGTATTTTTAAATATTTAGTATGGCTAGTGGGACATTTCTAGTTGACACAAACATGTATGTCATGTAACATGCTAGATAGTGGCAGTTACAACAAGATGTTAAATAAGGTTTATTGATGTAATAATCTAATCCTTACGTGAGATCATTGATATTCAAGATGTCAGATAAGGTTTATTGATGTAATAATCTAATCCTTACATGAGATCATTGATATTCAATATTAAGTATCACACACACACTTGCTATTTTTAGATCTATCCAAGGACTAACACAGAGCTGATTCCACTGGTCACATCTCTTCCAGATCACATGACATGGTCTGTTTTCATGGCATCTGGTGGTCACTTTGCGGGAGCAGTTTTTGAGAAGTAAGCTTCTATCTGGAAAGAAATCACACCAGTGCCGTTGATTTAAACATTCCTACCTAATAATTTCCAGTCAGGATGCAACATGTGGTTATGATTTTTACCCTGTTAAAGAGCAGACTTATCAATCAGCTTTACATTTGCTCATTCCAGTAAATGACATTGATTGGGAGATTTTATTGTACTCCTATTTTAAATTCATATATCTTATTAGTTTTATTAGGTTAATTAAAGTAACCGTATCTTTTCTTAATCATTTTAATGTCAGCGATAAATATTTCTTTATATTCTTCTATACGAAGATCAAAGTTAAATTTGGTTAAATACTACCTGGTACAGCAGTTAAGAATGCCATTGTGTTCCATCTCAGAATTTTTGTTCACAAAAGTACAGCTACCATAGATCACCACTTGTAAATACCAGTCATAAGGCAGAAAGTATCATATCATGAAGTTTTTCTGCCCATTACCATTTTAAATTTTGCAAATTTACTCAAGTTGCCCACATCTACAATTACCAAACTCTGTGGACAGCTTGTTTTAGAGGTAAGGATGAATCCTATTAATTTTGTGGTTGAAAGGTAAGATATCAAGGTCACTTTGAAAGACAAAATGGTTTGTGCACAATAACTTGAGTTCTCTATTATCTACAGCTACAAAACCTTGTAAATGTCATGCACTTGTGGTATGGTAGAGGTTTATTGATTTTCAAGCTAAAAGGTTAAAATTCCTTTCACTGTAAGAAATGGTTTTGGCAAAATAACATTCGTTCCATATCATACACATCAGCAAACTTTGTGAATGGTTTCTGCACAATAGTATTATTTCTTTATCACATACTCAGATCAAACGTTATGGATGGCTTGCAAAAAAAACGATCGGTTTTTAGGTCAAAAGGTTAAAGATCAAGGTCATTGTGACTGAAACACGAAAACTAATTTCAGGGAAAAAAATTCAGTTATGGAATAAGGACTATACAATACAGTGTGTTCAGATAATGTGCTATTCATTGTATTCTAGTTTATTATAACTGTCACATACTGTCTTCATTAAAGAGAATATGTTCTAGATTAATAAATATTCTTTGACAGATTTTTTAAAATTCCTCAACAACCAATATGATGAGTATAACTGGTACATTTTTGGATGATGTTGAAACAAAATTTTACCAAAATAATCTTCCATGGATCTAGTCTCATTGAACAAGAATACACAGACATAGGGTCAAAATATTGATTACTAATGCTATGAATGGACAGGTAACTTTATTTCATTCATTATAAACCCATGTTTGATCATCTCAAACAAAATCTTTCAATCTGAGAAAGCTTTCTCCTGCGGATTAAGTATTTCATGAATCAGCTAGGCTTATGATAGGAAAACAGTAGTCATGCACTCAGTTGCAGTGCTGTCGGCAGTTTCCATCTCCCTCCTTTAGGCTTATGATAGGAAAATAGTAGTCATGCACTCAGTTTGCAGTGCTGTCAGCAGTTTCCATCTCCCTTCTTTAGGCTTATGATAGGAAAATAGTGGTCATGCACTCAGTTGCAGTGCTGTCGGCAGTTTCCATCTCCCTCCTTTAGGCTTATGATAGGAAAATAGTAGTCATGCACTCAGTTGCAGTACTGTCGGCAGTTTCCATCTCCCTCCTTTAGGCTTATGATAGGATAATAGTAGTCATGCACTCAGTTTGCAGTGCTGTCGGAAGTTTTCCATCTCCTTCCTCTAGGCTTATGACAGGAAAACAGTGTTATTGCACTCAGTTTGCAGTGCTGTCGGCAGTTTCCATCTCCCTCCTTTAGGCTTATGATAGAAAACAGTGGTCATGCACTCAGTTTGCAGTGCTGTCGGAAGTTTTCCATCTCCTTCCTCTAGGCTTATGGCAAGAAAACAGTGGTAATGAACTCATTTTGCAGTGCTGTCGGAAGTTTTTCCATCTCCTTCATCTAGGCTTATGACAGGAAAACAGTGTTATTGCACTCAGTTTGCAGTGCTGTCGGCAGTTTCCATCTCCCTCCTTTAGGCTTATGATGGAAAACAGTGGTCATGCACTCAGTTTGCAAGTGCTGTCAGAAGTTTCCATCTCCTTTCTCTATGCTTATGATAGGAAAACATTTTGAAGTACTGTGATTCAGCTAGGTTCTCAGGTTCTCCATCATGAAACACAGCATAACACCATCATCTGATAGATCAACAGTAGCAGTCAGCACAAGACATGGTCACTCATTAGATTAAATGTGGTTTCCTCATATTGAAATACATCGTAACCTCTGCATCTAATAGAACAAGAGTGTTAATTTTGGATAGTCAACAAAAGATAAAGTTTTGACAAAAAGTATTAATAAGACCTTTTCTGTATCACAGAGACAAGGTTGTAGTTCACAAAACATTTCATCGCTATGTGGTGAGGGCTAAGAGGGGCACAGCCCAGAGTACCCGTGATAGCCAGGGAAATGCCCCCAAGTCAGCTGGAGCGTCTCTCAGGAGGTATAATGAAGCTGCACTGATACAGGTGAGCCAGGGTGACTTAGTGGTTTGCATGATAGACTCTCATCCAGATGGTTCTGGTTCAGATCCTTTGATGTGTCCTTGTCCAAGGTACATTACTCCAATTGCATTAGCATGATTTTACATTTTGCTGTTTTGCAGTACAAACAAAATTAAAAGTTTAAGAAATAAATGGGGGAAAAAAGTCCTAAACTTTCTATCTCATTTATTTTATATATAAATAATATAGGTGATGAGATACAGATAGGGTTCCACAGTTAATATACTGTTTAGGTCTTAGATTTTGAAAGCTGATTTTTTTTATAAAAAGTGCATGTTTCTAAATGTAGATGCACTTGATGTAATTGCTATCACAATGGATACCTCTTATTTGAAATCATAAGATTGGTTTTGGAAATCTTCTGAGTGATATTTTTTTATTGAGTTTATTTATTTAATTATTTAGCATTTAGAGACAACTAAACAGAATTTATATGTATTATAAATATTCATGTTTACATTGGAAACAACTGCAAACATCATAAACTCATCTCAGTATATGCCAGCAGATCTGGGTCTATGCAGTTTATTGGGAATAATCAGTAGAACAAACAACATCAACCCTGATGTGACAGTGCATTATGTGACAGCAGATCTGAGTCTATGTATTTTATTAGGAATGATCAGTAAAACAAAGAGCATTGACCCTGATGTGACAGTGCATTATGTGACAGCAGATCAGGGTTGTTGTAGTTTTGCATAGGATCTGACTAATAAGAAAGTATAGACATTTATTGGTCATAAGTTTCATTGACAGTTATTAAAATAAAGTGGTGGCCTAATTTATCTTCTACTAATAATTTTGAGTCTTTATTTAGAATCAGTGCACAAAAACTTCACTCACTTTGTAATTACTTTTTATACTCACATTTTAGTTGGATTCACATTATAAATTTAGCTAACTTGAAAGAAATCCAGTACTCAATACACATATATAAAGGTTGACATCACAGTGAGGAACAATATTTTATAGCAAAGACATGTTCGTTCTTCAATACATAAATTTTTTCATCCCAAAATAAAAAAAATAAGCAAAATATTTTTTGTGAATCTAATTTTACTGTTTTAGTCATTACATTAAACCTTCTGAAATGTTACTTTACTACTTCCTATTATTGACTTTGTTCATTTATTCCAGTGTTTTTGTTTTTCAAAATTAATTAATTCATTTAATTTGACATCATTCCCTAGATAAACTACCACTACCATTTCTGATATTCAGGATATACAAGAGCTTCTAAGCAACTGGTCTATGCAGCTCAAACAGTGTGACCTCATTTTCCTTTATGCCCCTGGCTTCAACAGACAGATTTTCTTCAGTGGAAAGAACCCACCCTTCCAAAAAGATGACACACGCATTAGGATGATCCCTTTCCAAACCAAGAGGCCCACTTTTAATGAGATCAAGAGAGTCCATGGCATGCTTGCTTCAATAGAAAGTTATGGTAAGGCCCACCTAGAATGAGATCAAGAGAGTCCATGAGAAGCTTGCCTAAATAGAAAGTTAAGACAAGGTGAAACTTTAATGAGATCAGGAGAGTCCATGTGATGTTTCTGTAAACAGAAGTTATGATAAGGTCCACCTTTAATGAGATCAAGAGAGATCATTAGATGCTTACTTAAATAGAAAGTTATGATAAAGCTCAACTTAAATGAGATCAAGAGAGTCCATGAGATGTTTCTGCAAACAGAAGTTATGATAAGGCCCACTTTTAATGAGATTAATGGAATCCATGAGATGCTTGCCTAAATAGAAAGTTATGGTAAGTCCCACCTATATGAGATCAAGAGGGTCCATGAACTGCTAGCCTAAATACAAAGTTACTATAAGGTCCAACTTTAACAAGATCAAGATATACCATGGAATGCTTGCCATAAAAATAAATTAATTTTTATACCCACCTTTAATGAGATCAGAGAGAGTAATTGATTCTATAAGATACTTGCATTTGTAGAAAGCTATGGAAAGGCACACCCCAATGAACAGGTAAATAATATTTGTACTTTGTTAAAACTCAATGTATATGAACTTTACTGCCTTCTGCATCTACAAACATGCTGGATATTAGATAAACAAATCTTGGCTTTATCTGACACTTAAACTGATAATTGCATTTACTAAATATTAATAAACACTCTTTTCTTAATTAAAGTTTTGTGTTCCAAATGATGCATTCATTTTGCCACAAAATGCATGAAATATATGCATTAATTAATCTGATGCATTTATCTACTGCCTCATTCAACATGATTGTAGTCTAACATGTATCGTTTACAATGATCAACAAGTTTTATGATTATAATATTACTAATTAAGACTAATTAAAAGTCCTTATATTGAATTTATATATTTTTGTACAGTAATGTACAAAATATTGTTGTACGGTAATATTTGTTTATCAAATTTGTATTTATTGGATGAAGTAAAATGTAGCAATCTCAGTTGAATAAGAAAGAGGAGACTGTAAATCAAACATTCAGAAATCTCAGTTCATTTAGCCTACCGATAAAATATAACTTTAAAAAAAAATAAAAAAAATATTTGAAACATTTAAAAGAAAATTTAGGGAAAAAAATCAGAAAGAATATGTAAACAAAAAGTGACACATTATGGCATTGATACAGGTCAAAGAATTAACTAAATCCACTGTTTTCCTTTGCAACAGAAAACTTGCAGAACTAAAAAAGAAAGTTTGACTTGATTTTTATCATGCGAGCGAATTGTTTAACCCGACAGATCCAGGTTAACTGTTCTGGTGGCCTAGTGGTTAGAGCGTCCGCTGCAGAAGCAGGAAGTCATGGGTTCAATCCCCGGCCGAGTCAGACCAAAGACTTACAAAAATAGTACTAACAGCTGCCTTGCTTGGCGCTCAGCATTAAGAGGTTATTGTTAAGATTGGTCAGCCTGATGTCAGGATAATGTGACTGGGCAGGACATAATGCTACATGTCTGCAGTATGATGCCGCAGTGCTAGACATCACTATAAACTGCCTCTGCAGACATCATAGCGATATGACTGAAAAATTGTTAAAGCTATGTTAAAAATCCTAATCAAACAAACAAACAAACAGATCCAGGTTATGTTTAGTAAAATTTTGAGCTGGTTGTGACATTAATTTGAAACATAAATCTTTAACCAGGTAATTGTCTAAGGGATCAGCAGATCCCCAAAAAGTGTTTAGCTAGTTTCTAACCAGTTATTGTACTGTTGTTTCTTTTCAAAGTAATTTTTTCTGACCGATGTATCCTGTATGATCTAGTGCTAATTGTAAAGACCATTATTGGTCATGTTAGTTTGTGATGTATATTTGTGTGTGTGTCTTTGGAAGATGTGTTGTGAATTACCTTTGGATTGCTATCTTAAGGGTCAAAGGTTCATATTTTCATTTCATCATACGTTCTTTACCATTTTATACCTTAAGAGCTATTTGAGCTTCAGGTTTCAAATGTGATATACCGGTACATGTTGCCATTATTCGCAGTCATGTTGTTTACCACATTGGGAGTCTAATTAACGTTAATATCATGGTGTTATATGTTGAACTTCCACTGCACTTCATTTCCACTAAGTAATTATTGAACCATTTAATGTGAAGCAATGAAACTATATCAATACTAAAAGGTGCATTGTACCACATTGAAGATTTATTTGAAGGTCAATGTCATTTTTTGATATTTTAGGTTTTAGGCACATTTGACCTTCTTTCTAACTTAGGATAAATGGATATGTTTGATATGCTTATATATTGAAACTTGACAATGTGCTGCATTGGATAGTTAAGCAGTTATTCTCAAGGTCAAGGTCACATGTCAATATTTTAAGGCAGGCTTCTGTTTCAGCTTTATATCATGTTTAAGGTTTAGGGATGATCTGTGGTACACTTGTTGTTCTCAGTTTGAAGACATCTCATTAAGTTCAATGTTTTATAGCCAAGTTCATGGTCACTGACAATTTATTTATCACATTTCTGAACATTTTTCTAATGCTCTTTAAAACAGGGCAATGAAACTTGGTTATTTTTTCCATGTCTTCTCTGCATGGGCCCCGAGTGGCCAAGTGGTCTAAAGCGCTCTCCATTACGGATCACTGCCATCTCACCTCTGTCTGCGTGGGTTCGAGTCTAAGATTCAGCTAATGTAGTTATGTGAGAAAGCTTGCCTGTAGCTTCTCGTGGGTCGGTGGTTCTTTCTGGGGGGTTTTCCGGGTTCTTCCTCCACCAATAATACTGGCCGCCATGTATAGCCTATCGTGTGCTGAAAAATGGCATTAAACCCTACAACAACAATTGTCTGCTCTGCAACTTAGCTTTATCTTATAAGATCATAGTTAAATTATTGTTTTGTGATGTGCTTTATTCAGATTCAGAACAAAAGTTCACTTAATTTACTTGTGTACTTTTTTGGCCAACAGGTTATGAGGCAGATTTCCAGGATTTCATTCCTCTGTCCCCTCCACGGACCTACAGCAAAGAAATGGGCCAGCTAATGGTGGTGCTGGAGGATGCTATGACCCCTAAACAGCGCAAAGTCTGGAACAGAAAGCTTGGGCGATCCCCACTGGCTGCAGATAGTAGCCAACAAGGGTCAGACAATACAGGGAGTCAGACTAGTAAGACAGAAAATGACATCAAGGACACTGTTGCGGCAGTAGTCATTCCAGGTACAGTATGATTTTATGAGTAGACTACTGCACTTTTAATTTTTTCTATTTTATGTAGAATATTTTCTAAAATACTGTTACAAGTGTATTATATATAGAAACTTAGACCCGATTTAAAATTTGGCCAAGTTTGCAGATATAGACATGTTAATTATAATAAATATTTCCAATTAATGTACAATAAAGCAAAATGTCCAAACCTTTTGTCCTCAGAAAAATATTTTCCCACTGATATTTACCACTGATGAATCAACTACAAATATGTGAAATTTTATTCCCCATCTCAATTTTTTAAATTAAATTCACAAAACCTGATATACTACTAATCTTACTTAAAAATATTCTGACCTATCAAGAGGCTGCATTTATCAATGGTGAGTAAGATTCCTAAGTCATAGAGATGTTTCTGTACAATTTTAGGGTGGAGGGACCCAATTATATTTTTCACTTCCATTTTTCCACTTCCATTTTCTTCTTGTTCTATTTCTAGAAGCTTTTACCAAAAGTGTACACCATACTGATAAAATTTGTCCTTGGTCATTTCTTGTTAACATTCAAAGAGGAGAAAAACAGAAACATTCTATAAGATATTTTATTGTGATATGATTTAATTTATGCATTGTTGTAGCATTCCTTCCTCTTCCATTCTGATTAGAATGTGTTGTATTTACTCACTGTATAATGTGTACCATACTTCAAACACCAGAGACCCCAATTTTCAGTTGCATAATGTACCTAAATATGTTCATTTGAGATCCTTAGTATAGCAAAAGAAAGGCATTGACCCTGCCCTGTGGTTGAATAACTCCTGAATAACTCCTGACAGATCGAAGGCTGCAGCTGGATAACTCTTGGCAGATCGAAGGCTGCAGGTAGATTTAAGGCTGTTGGATGACTGCTGGTAGATCTATGGCTACAGCTTTTGGATAACCCCCAAAAAGCATGAGGTTGCAGATGTTGGATATCTTCTGGCAGAGCTGTTAGATAACTCTCAGCAGATCTTGGCAACCCATGTAGATCTGATGCTGCAACTGTTGAAAAAGTCTAGGAATATCTGAAACCACAGCCTTTGGATATTGTATGACAAATCTGAATCCATAGCTTCAGATCTGAGGCTGCATCTTTTTTTGTAAATCCTGCAGATCTGAGGCCACAACTCTTGGATGGATAATCCTTGCCTGACCTGAGGACACAGCTTTTGTATAACAGAGTGGAAAACCTGCAACTCTTTTTTGTATATACTTTATAATAATATGTTCATTAGAATTTGAGAACTTAGATCTGTTGTTTTGAACAATGTTTATTAATGATTTGAGGCATTTAAAATCATGTCAGGTTTTATATTGTTGAATACTCCAAATTCTTTGAATTTTAGCTCCATTTTGCAACTTCTGTTGCAATTATGATAGAAAAATAAATGATAGTTATTTGATTTTATTATACCTTGTCATATGCATGGACAAAGGAAATTCCACACATGGGTTATGTTTAGTGGACCAGAACTAGGCTTTGGTTTCTGATTTCTGATCCTGAACATGGAATTTCTGTGTCCCAAAACACATATGATGAGTTTTCTGGGGTTCTGGGTCACCAGTGCAGCAATAGCTGACATTAGTCTTGATGTGTTCCATTAAAATTTATAAGCAACACATGCTGTAGTAGATAAAAGCTTATAAGCAACACATGCTGTATGAGATAAAAGCTTATAAGCAACACAATGTTGCTGTATGAGATAAAAGCTTATAAGCAACACATGCTGTAGTAGATAAAAGCTTATAAGCAACACATGCTGTATGAGATAAAAGCTTATAAGCAACACATGCTGTATGAGATAAAAGCTTATAAGCAACACATGCTGTATGAGATAAAAGCTTATAAGCAACACATGCTGTATGAGATAAAAGCTTATAAGCAACACATGCTGTATGAGATAAAAGCTTATAAGCAACACATGCTGTATGAGATAAAAGCTTATAAGCAACACATGCTGCATGAGATATATAGAATCTATGAAATCCCAGCCTAGGGGTTATATTATTTGTCTCCCCACGAGGCTTGTCCGAGTGGGGAGACATATAATGTAACCCCGCAGCTGGGATTTCATTGTCTCGGTCCAAACCCCAACGTAGATTATTTTTCTCACCCAATATTATCCTTTAAAGTAAAAATAACTCTTTAAAAGTGTGCGCCTCGCAATGTTTACATGTGATGCATGAATACAAAAAAGCTAATGAGGGCTGTGGTGTGACCGTTACGTTCGAAGTACACAGTTCATACGCATGAGCAAAGAAAAATAACATAAAACGCTGCATAGTAATGAGGTATTATGACATTTAATATATTGATGTTATATGAAATTAACAATAAATAGTTAAAATTTATTAGAAAGAAACTGTTTCCTTTCATCATTTCCAATTCTGAGTACCCCACACTCCCGTATAAAAGACCCTCGTCACCCTCCAAATATGCGGAGCCCAGAGAATAACAATGTGCTAAACTTTCAAGCTCACTGATTCTTTGAAAATTTATATTTCTGTCTTGGAAATATGGCAAGTGATGCAGTGAAAATTGCTTATGGATTAATGTGTTGAGGGATAAATGATTCCTTCTGGCTGGTAAGTGTATTATTTGTCAATAAATATTGCAGATATATTCAGCTGGAGCTCAACGGAGATGCTTAACTAATTATAATAGAGCATGTTTAATAGAACACATTTCTGGCTGTTGCTAAGTTTTCCATTGTTGTTTAGAGAGTTGGGATGCTATGAAGTGTATAGGTATATAGTCTTATGTGCATGGATCAGTGTTTTCTGACAGTTCATTTCAAACACCATTGAGAATTTTATCCTATCTGTAGTACAGTAAATTTTCAGGTCAGCTTCATTAAATGTAGCTAACAGTATATACAATGTTTCACGCGAAGTGTTTACAACTAATTCAGTTGCTTTAGCTACATTTAATGATCTGAAAATGTACTGAGCTAGTCCTGCATTTAGGATAAACTTGACCATGCTAGTTTGAACGAACTAACATAATATCAAAACCTTGAAATAGTATGCGTGTGTGTATTTGTCTTTATCAAAATATTTTTGTTTTTGTGTGTTTTTAAGACAGATTGACCTTAAGTAAGTATGTTTTGGTTATATATTATTTGTTGTTGTTGTTGCTGTTGTTGTTTTATTTGAGAACAACTGCTATAGTAGATTAAAGTATTAGCAAACACACGTTTTTGAAAAAAAACCTTGCTTAAATACAGTAATAATGTTGCGTTTGTAACTCAGCTCAATCATTATTATGTTTCAAAGTGTTTTTTCAAAAAAACTAAAATGTGTTTTAACTTTAAACTGAATTTTTCAGTGTAAATCTGTTTGGGCTTTTTATTAAGGTCAGGAAATTTATTTTCACTGGGTGTTTTGCTGTATTCAACAGTATTCACAACAAGCCCTTGACTTTGATCTGCAGTGTTCATTCAGAAATGTGATAGAAAGAAATCCTTAACATGCTTTAGTATAGGATAGGAATGAAA
Source organism: Unio delphinus (assembly GCA_029339505.1). NCBI lineage: Eukaryota > Metazoa > Mollusca > Bivalvia > Unionida > Unionidae > Unio > Unio delphinus. The sequence continues at coordinate 831,067 of JAQISU010000074.1, read as the reverse complement.
AATGAATTGATACATGTACAAATGTGAACATTAGGTAAAATAGATCCACCGTTTTTCATAAGAATAATTGAGACAGAAAAAAAAAATCCTGATTGACTTAAAAAAAAATCAATTTGTTTGTTAGGATATTTAAATCAGTTGCACTATATAGTTTGTTGATATTCAGTAGCAATTTCATTTGCAATAATTCCTAATTTTTCAATCAAATATATTACCTAGCATTAGAAATTACTTCTGCTACCTCTAGATTCCAGTCCTCCCACAAACTTGATAAAGTCTCTGTCTGTATGGACATACACCACAATTAATTTTACTATATGTTCTCTACATATATTTCACAGTACTGACCTTTCAACTTTGTGACAATCTATACAAATCATATGTTAATCTAAAATACATCCAGAGATGACTTACCGGTAAAGTTCTTGTCAGGGGTTGATTGGGATTTCACTTCCGGATCATCACCAAGGCCTTATTACTCCATGTGCACTGTTGCCAAATTACACACTGACAACCACTCTCTCAGCTCATATTCTCAAGAATAAACAATTACCTTTAAATCCCTACCAAAAATGCATCAATATAACTCTTCTATCACCACCAAAATGAGAGAGGAAAAAATGTTCTAACAATAGACTAAAACTACATTCGTGGGTACTGAACTGGAAGTATATTAATTGTGATGTGATTCCTGACAGACTCAACTTTTTTGGGGCAAATTTTAGTAAAACTTTTATATTTGAATGCCACACATATTTGAACTTTATAAACGAAGTCTTTTTGAATTTCCTTGCATACAAGACATGTGACACCTGCTGGAAAGTGTGTAGTGCTTGTGTTCTACATGGTGTACGTGCTGATCCAAGTGCTGTTGAGAAACCAAAACTAAATTTGCTATATCTTCCTTATTTATAGGACTTTTTCAATGCTGTAAAAACCTGATTGTACTACAAGATAAAGCCTGTCTTAAAATATGTTTAAAGTTTAAACATATTAATCAATTAAAATTTTAATGGAAATTTAAATAAACATTTAAATTTATTAACTAAATTTTATTGAAAAATTAAATTTTCACAAAAGTTTGAAAACAGATTTTGACAAATTTTAGACAGAAAAGTTGACCAATCAATGGTATTTAAAACAAATGGTAGTTTGGGTCTGTATAACTGAGAATATTGTTCCCAGGGGTAGTGAAGTAGTATGACTCATAGTGATTTTGGCAACAAACCGCAATATGCCTGTCACAGTGCATATAGGTGTACACAGTAAAGAAGCAACAATAAGTGCTATGTTTCATATTTATTGTGTCAGGTATTTAGGCAGTTATTTGTATAACTAATAGTGCACTCAGATTTAAACATCTGATGGGACCACTTCCATGTTTTATGGAAAATTGCATTACATTTCAGTGTCGATAACTACAAAAAGTGACAATGGGATAGGAAAATACAGTTTCTAGACAGGCTTTACCTTACTGAACAATGGTGATAATCTCTCTCATGAAGATCTAAGCCATGTCCTTGAGGTGCTATATATTAGTGTGGTGATATCATGATCACTTATGGCAGTACACTGCATATGTCCTTATGAAACCTTGCTATCACCACCAGACTACTGGAGAGCTTCCAAGCTGATCCAAATCTAACACTTCGTTCCAGATACCAGGCTAGACCTGAAAAGATAAAAAATGTTTCACTTAAACCTAGAAAAGAGTAAGATGTATGCAAATGAAGTTAAAATGTGTTAGATATAGTGATTTCCAAATAACATTCAGGCTGCAAGCATAGGAAATAAATATTAAACTTGACAGAGTGACACTCAGAAATGTGAAGTAATAGTCATGTATTAAAGTAATAAATGCATCCTAAAAGTATATGAGGTTTCTATATGCATATCTGGTCATTTACAGGTTAAATAACTAATCAGGTAGACTATGCATCACAAACTTTAAGGAAATGCGGGGACGGTGAGGTTTGATCATTGGTGGAAACATTAATTTAGTACATGCCAGTATACAGGAAAGTCAAGTGACAATGTAGTAAAATAAAATCTATTACTATAAGCAATCTTATTCATGAGGGAAATAATAATTTTGGATATTGCAAGAGAATACAGCCAAATGTGGCCACACATATCAACTACAGGTACCAATACATCCTATATCATAAACTAAATGTGAAATTCTGATCCCCAAAACTTCTAAACATGAATGGAAATTTGCATATGTGGGACATATACAATGTAATTGTTATGATCAAATGTGCAAACATAATTCAAATGATCTGTTTGAACATTTAAAGTGTATTTTTAAGGGTGTTTGATACCAGTTATAAACCTCAATGGTTCAATAGAATCAGATATCAGCTGATACATGTATTACAATACCGCACTCTGTCTAAGTACTGAATTGAAATATGTTGCCGTGCATGGGCATATTAATGAAGAAAATAACATTTTGGGATACTTTTAGTGCATGCAGCCAGAAATGTGTCTTACAGATTCACTGTAGGTACAATGTCAGCCTATATGATGTACTGAATGTGAACTTTGGATCCCAAATATTCTAAAATATGTGAATATTTGTTCATGTGGGATATGTAACCATGTTAAGATCAGTTGTACAGTTAAACTCAAATTATCTGTTTGAATATATCTTGTGCAATCTTTAGAGTGTCAGTTAACAAATATTATTAGTAATTAACAATGCATAAATTAAGATGGATCATTACAATTCACATAACACCATACAGGAAACAATGTCGCACTTCACTAATTAATATCTCAACCAAATTGAACAATAAAATTGAATGCATTTGGTATTCAACTTACATCATTTTGAGGTTTTCTTACATTCAAGGGTAGATATACATGTGGAAAGTATAATTTATACCTTCAACCTGCATTTCATTCTCAGAAAGTTTAAACTGATTTAGTAGAGAACTTGAGTAGGTTCTAGTATAAAGTTTTCATCACTATCCTCTCACTAAACACCCTCTAACTATGTTTGTTAACAATTACTAAAGGCTATATAAGCAGATATGTGTTACTCAGGAAGTCACCCCATCATAAACACATAAATTAACTGCTTGAACCCCTAATAAATAGTTTGAATGATCAATACAAAATAGAATCTGTCTTCACATATTTTAAATGTATGTCTCATTTTGACTTACAAAGATATTTTTTCTGATATCATTTGATATAATTTCCAAAAATATTATCTATTTGTATTTTAAGGGGCAAATTTTAATTGTTTTAATTTTTAAAAAAATTTTATTAAAATTTTAACAATAAAATCAATTTTTAATTTATGTCATTTTTATATTTTAAATGTCAATATATATATATATATATATATATATATATATATATATATATATATATATATATATAACCTTCAAATTTCATGTGTTTATCATTAATAATAACATTTTTATAGCAGTTTAAAGTTTAATAATAACTGCCCTGACAGGACATACACCACAATTAATTTTACTATATGTTCTCTACATATATTTCACAGTACTGACCTTTCAGCTTTGTGACAATCTATACAAATCATATGTTAATCCAAAATACATCCAAAGATGACTTACCGGTGAAGTTCTTGTCAGGGGTTGATCGGCATTTTTTTGAGCAGCTACACTGTAAACAGAACAGCATTTACACAAAACACAGATTTCACTTCCGGATCATCACCAAGGCCTTATTAATCCACGTGCACTGTCGCCAAATTACACACTGACAACCACTCTCTCTGCTCATATTCTCAAGAATAAACAATTACCTTTTAATCCCTACCAAAAATGCATCAATATAACTCTTCTATCACCACCAAAATGAGAGAGGAAAAAATGTTCTAAAAATAGACTAAAACTACATTCGTGGGTACTGACGAAGTATTAATTGTGATGTGATTCCATATGTTGGCTAGACAAGTGGAAGTAACTCTTACAGATTACCTCCCCTTACCCCAATAGGTGCACTCGTATTGCAAATCATCAGTTTTTCTGAGATATTACGTGAAATGTTGGGAGGGATTTATGGTAATATAAGACAAGAAACATAATTTACCATAAAATTTCCTTTTTAATTTTTTTTTAACTTCTGCATTATTTTTCTGTCAGATCATGTGATTAAGGCCAGTAACCAGACATCATCTTGCACCTCCACAGGCAGTGAATCAGAGTTAGTCTTTGTCAAATCAAAGCTTAGCACAGCAGATCTCAAGGAATTTGGAGGAACCAAAAAGCCAAAGAGGAGGAAAAAGTTGAACAGGAAACGAAGGCCTTCTAAACACCAGATAGAACCAGAGTCCAATATTTGTGGTATGTATTATGAAGAAAATCCTTTAAAACAATATATGCTTATCTTAAGCTCTGTTTATCATGTTCTGTTAATTCAGTGTTATTTGTGGAGTACCAGTTTGAAAGAAAGAATCCAGACATGAAGATAAATGTTGCTGATCTACCATCAAATATGACAGCCATAATGTATAAACTAGAAATATAAAAAGCTGTCAATGAAACTGTTCTGCAGAAATTAACCAAATTTTGCAGGAAGCATTCTGGTAATAAACACTTTCAGAATTATACTACTGATGAGAATTTGCTGTCAAATATGGATGTCATCACTATCTTATAAATAGAAACTTCTTTAGACAAGAAATGACCAATAACATTTTATTGAGAATATTCTGGAATGAAGGACTTTAAATTTTATATCAATGATGCCAATGTGCCCTAAAAAAAATCTCTGCTGTTACTACAAATAGAAAAGGGGCCCCGAGTGGCTGAGTGGTCTAAAGCGCTTTCCATTATGGATCGCTGCCATCTCACCTCTGTCTGTTTTGGTTCGAGTGGTTCGAGTCTCATATTCGGCCAATGTGGGTATGTGAGAAAGCTTGCCAGTAGTGGGTTGGTGGTTCTTTCCAGGGATTTACCCGGGTCTTCCTCCACCATTAAAACTAGCCGCTATGTACCAGTATAGCTTATCTTGTGCTGAAAAATGATGTTAAACCTTACAACAACAACAACAAATAGAAAAAATTGTTAATTCTTCTAAAAACTACATGAAAGACTGATGAAGTTTGAGTGAATGTGGACAACTTTTAGATTTATACAAATGAAGCTCTTCTGCCTTCAGATATTGCTTTCATTACTAAAAGTAGAAAACGTTTATGCAACTTTATCACAAACCCCCTGCTATACAGAATTTTTACCAACATTGACACAAAGAGTCCTTGCATAGAGTTCTTTCCGTATTGGAGAAATGATGATGATGTTACATGAAATAGGCATGAAGATATAGAAAGTATAGAAACAGTAATACCATTGTTCTCATAGTGAAGTGGAATATTAGAACAGAAAGGATCCAGCTTGCCTTAATTTCTGTCAGCCAGGTGAGTGTTTTGTTCAGTAAGTGTTATCCAAGCTACAGGTTATTGAAAGGATAAGTATGTGTTACCTTAGTTTAATACTGTGTGTGTGTGTGTGTGTGTATATATATATATATATATATATATATGTTGCATGTAATATTTTAACAATAGCTATGAATAAAGTACAAAATATATGTAAATAATTTGGATATTTTTTTCTTCTTAGACTTATTTGAATTTTGTATTTTGACAATGATAACTTGCCTTCCTGATTCATTCTGAGAGACCACCTTGTCTTCATAGACAATGTTTCACAGGCAGAAGCATTAGTCTCTCAAGACTTTTTTGAATGTTAATTAATTTGCCAGAAATATATTGAATACTGTAAAACTAATGCTGCCTAAATATCATGTTTTCAATATTAGATATTGATTTGTCAGCAATGTGTTGACTATGTTGTCTTGTTCTTCATTTGTGTTAAAATGGTATTTGCTTCATGTAGATGAAGAAAAATACCACCTGAAAAACAGTTTATACACAGCCTGTAAAATGGGTGATGCAGAGTCTCTAAAAAATCTGCTGGCAATCTTCAACAGACCTTTGGATCCAAATCTCTCTGCTGATTTCTCCATTCCAAGGTTAAATTCACCAAAAGGCATTAACAGGAACTACCATGATAACATGGCAGTGGAACATGACAACACTAGTTCAGATTTCCAGTCAACAGAACAAAATTATGTTCATTATGATTGTGATGATGTTGTAGACAATAAAACTACTGATGATGTCAGTAATGATGTGAAAACTACACCAATTAGGAAACCTTTGTCCAAGAAATGTGAAGGTGGCATGGAAAGTGTGGATACTGAAGTTAACACACACAGTTCATCCAGTAAAATATCTGATAGTATTGACAATAACGGCAACACAGAGTCATTACAAGTATCTAATGATGTTATTATTAGTAAATTAGATGAATTTACCATGGACAATTTTGAACTACAATTTCCAGTGCCCATAGATATTGGGAAGGAAAATAAGGAGAATGACATGTTAGAAATCCACTCAAATTCGAATGATGACAAAGAGTCATCTGTGAGAGTATATAGTCAACATCAGGATTGTAATCAGATTGAAATTCATAAGGATGAAATTCAAAACAGTGGTAGTCACAGAGAAGAAAATGAAACATGTGCTGATGGCCCATTTGGTATTATAGTAGAAAAAGAACAGTTTCCAATTAGTCAATCCCAAACTGTACTTGAGCTGCCATCACCAGTGGTGACGGAATCAATATTGAATGAACTAATTGGAGATAATGAGATAACCCTGCTTCATGTGGCAGCTAAAGAGGGGCACAAGGGAGTCATTTGTATACTATTGGAAGCTGGTGCAGACCCTACTATAAGGTGAGTGATTTCAAATAATGATGAGGATGGTAATAGTCATTATGGTGGTAATAGTGGTGGTGGTGGTGATGATAGTGATTATAAACATAATAATTGACTTATTGATAAATTTCACGTCACATACTGACAAGTTTTCATACCTTCATTTAATTTATAGAGACATTGGTGGTGATCATAATAGAAATGGTAAGAGCTATTTAAAAACTGATAAAAATTATACTGAAACCTGACTATAAAAGACCCTGAAGGTTAAATGTATCAGTGAAATGAAGACAATGGATTCATAAATCTTGTCCTTTTTGAGCAGGTGTCCTTCATATAGATGTGTTGCCTAATGCAGGATTCACATTGAATTGAAATTGATAATGAAAAATTAAAACAGTGACCGTTAAGCAGGAAATTTGTTGCAAAGTGTGTTCTACGTGTGTGTCAAAATCTAAATCACTTAGCAATTATCCACACAAACCCCAATAGCATTACTTTCACCTCCACCTAGCTTCTTCATTATAATTAGCTGCATATTAACTCTAATGCTTTAATTTCTTACTGATTATGAATTAGCCACAAAAGATATGAGGGATCAGTAACTCTGGTCTAGTAGCCACCTTCTCAAGGTGCAATATACTGCTGATCAAAAGAGCTTTTCTGAGAGATCACTCTTTCATGAGAATCAAGCCTATGAAGTTCTGTGCTACATCCTGAACCATTCCTAATCATTATTTACTGGACGATGTCACGACTTCAATGAATGCTGCACCAGAGCAAAGGAAATTATATATTATATTCAGTTGTGTCAACCTAACAAGTTGTCATTGTCATTGTCATTGTCTAGTATTAGAACAGGATAAAACAGCCAATGGTAAATTCTCTTTGACAGTTTATCTTTAGACCATCAGCCTCCCAATAGGCTGAATTATTTAGATTGCAGTAATGGCAGGTATTGTAACTGCTATTAAAATTAGTTATTGGGTAAAAATAAGTTTAATGGTGTAAAACTTACCTGCTATTAATACCTGATTCCTTCTCCTTCTCCACTCCAATGTCCTACATGCCTTAGTCCAAGTCGAAGATGGACAATACTCAGATTAAAGGAAATAACAGATTTGGATCATATTGTTGATTGCACAAACTGACACATTTGACTGAAAATAGAAGTGTATTAGAAATCACTCTCATGAATAATAAATATTATAAGTTACAATAATTTAGACCATATGGGATTGAAATCAGAAAATCCTGTCATTATGAGTGTAAATAAATAGTACTGGCCTTAAGATATACTGAAATATGAACATGGTTATAGATAGGAGGTAAAATTAATTTTAATTATTAAATTTTAATTATTATGTAATACCTCTACATTTGCAATGATATCTCTTTTCCCTAGTGCTTGCCACCTTAGTGAAGAACCTGCAGGTGGACACAGATAAAATAGTCACAGCATCGAGATACACAAGTTGAATTTCAGAATATAGAATATTGTTTCAAAATAATTTTCAACTGTTTTTTAGAATCATTTTGCTTTTATTTAGTAAGATTTAGATTAAGGTACAAGCTGCATAGGGTTTTGAATAAAATTAATTTGGTGGGTGCACTTAGCATTAAACATAATTGTTGAATCAGTTTCACAATTCACTATTTCTACATAATTATTTCTTTTAATCAGGGACAAAATGGGACAGACTCCCTACATGGTATGTCCAAACAAGGATACAAGGAACGAGTTCCGGAGGTTTCAGGGGAACTATCCAGAAAAATATGATTATGTAAAAGCACAGGTGAGTTAAAGAATTCAAAATTATAAAGTAGAATTTTATTATTTGGATTATGTGGATTTGATGAGGGTAGGTGGAAAAAAAAAATGTGTTTGTGTGTGTGTGTGTGTGTGTGCACTCATACATGTGCGTTCTTGTGTGCTTGGTGTAATTACCTGATCGTAATGCATTACATGTTTGTCCACCACCTTGCAAATCTAGTCCATCCATGTTAACTAAAACATTATGACCATATTGGCTAGGTTCAGCAACATTGGTGCTAACCTGTTTTCTGTTTGATTTAAAAGGAAGTCAGGCTAGAGTAGTCTCCCCCGGAATATAGAGATTGGTGCCAACATCCAATAGCCAGTAGATACTACTTCTGCTTATTCTAGGGTGCAAGTTTCTTATTTCTATTGAATATGTATTACCTCATTTGTTAACTTTATCATAGAATAATTCAGTCGATGCCTTCGTAATTGTTGACATGTTTATCATTAATGATTTCCCATACACAGTGCATAAATATCATAAGAGATCATAAGAGTTCAACATTTTCGGCAATAACACACTACCTTTGTCAGCAAATAATGTTGATCATGTGACCTATAATGGTCACATGATACAACAAAACTGGTGAAGGTTGGTGGTAATTCAAGCCCTTCATCCCTGTTTAGTGTTGGCGTCCACTGGTATATTTTATTCACCTTCTTGACCATTTTTTCCATATATTGTCCAAGGATGTGATGACCTTTGTCTGAATAGGGAACAATGGAATGTCCCATATTGTTACAATGTTCATGTATGACCAATGACAATCTACTGATCTATTCCTTAATCATTGTTTCTAATACGACTCCCTGTTTTACTGATGTAATCTTTCTCAAAATCATTACATTTAATATAATAAACCACAGCTTATTTTTTCAAATTTTCAGTTTTGTTCTTCACATGTGTAAGTTGTTGTCTTAAAGAGTTGTATGGTTTGTGATACACATTGATTCCATATTGTCTGAATACTCTGGCCAGGACTTCTGATGTACTTTGATTGTATGGCATGCCAGTGTTGCTTTCTATTTAGGTTACTCCTGGTTTTATGTAGTGGTTTTTTTCCCTGCTTTTCTGGAGGTTTGAAAATTAATTCAAGATAGCCATTTCCTATTAGTGCTGATTTCACATGCTGTACTTCCTCCATTTGATCTGTCACATAAGTGATTACGGAGCTTGCTCAGTGCATTAAAGATCTTACTATGGACCTCTTGTGTATGGTGATTGGAAACAAAAAGTACAGATACTGGTCATTGTGGGTTTGTTTTCTGTACACAGTGACTTTTGGTTTATCCTTCATCATTTACATGTATACATATGTCCAAGAATGCTTGCCATTTTCTTCTTGTTTTGAAGTGTACAGAATAATTGGAGTTGAGATGATCAGATAACTTCTGACCATGGTACTCATGTTCTTCAGTCAAGGTATCATACTTATATTATGATGGGTTCTTGGCCAATTTTTAGGCCTTTTTCTCAAAACACTCCATGTATAGATTGACAGCTTTTGGTGAGACTGGGGACCCCATTGCTGCTTCATTTATAGTAATAAATGTCCAAATACACTTTTAGTTAGGCACAGGTATGTTCAGTAGAGAGGTCACATCTAAATTTCAAAGTATTGTCTGTATCTAATTTTCTGTGTCTAATTTTCTCGGATCACACTCATAGCTTTATACACTGGAATAATTATATGTCACTTGGTCTACAGTAGTTGCTGATGAAGGCAGTATGATATTGCTGAAAATTCCAAACTTTTTAGATATTTATGCCCTGATTATAGGAAAGAACTAATGATGATGAATTAAATATATAATGGTACAAGCTAATGTACATCATGTGTTGATCTATCAAAGGATATATTTGTAAAAACTACGGCAGACATGAATGTACTCATTTTTCAGTGAATCATTAAGAAATTTTTAATTCGTTAAATATATTATATATGGTTCTGTTTTGAACAAGTCAAATATGTTAAATGTAGTCCTTCAGACTGATTTAACTCAATATATAGTAGTATAGACTTACCATTTTGGATGGCAGTGGATTCCAAGCACAATTTGTTTAACCCCTTGCAGACCAAATCTGGTGTTTCAGATTTGTATTGAACTATATTGGAACAAAATGTATTACAGATTTGCCATTTAAGCTAATAGTTCTGATTCCAGTTTTTTCCCATTTATAATACAGCTTGTTTGTACTATTTTGTTTTCAGATTCCTGCACCATTGACGTCAGAGATGGAGAGCAAGAGAAGGCAGAAAGATGCAGAGAGAAAGAAGGTCCAGAAAAAGGCCAAACAGGAACAGTTGAAGGTAAAGAAAGCTGAGGAAGCCAAGGCCAGAGCAGAAGAAATGGAAAAACAAAGATATATGGCTCTATCTGAGAGAGAGAAGGTATTGCTTTAACTTTTGAATTGTAATTAAGATTGAATTAATGATTAAAATTTCACTGATAATTTGTAAACAATTGTGCAAGATATAAATACTTTTACAAAATTACTATTGATGTAGTTGTTTTATAAAGTGTTCTTTCATTTCTTTAAAAAGAGCGTTATTATGCTATCTTACTGACTTCCTTAAAGAAAGCTTATGCTGTCATACTGATTTATTTAAAGAAAGCTTATGCTGTCTTATTGATTTATTTAAAGAAAGCTTATGCTGTCTTATTGATTTATTTAAAGAAAGCTTATGCTGTCTTATTGATTTATTTAACCCTTTGAACCCTAATCTCCCCCATATTTCGGCACCCTAACCCGAGCCTCCCCGGCAAATTTTGACAATTTTATAGCGAATCTAGCGAATAACATAACACAGGCCGGTATACCGGCCTGTCGGGTTATGACGGTAGATAACGAGGCCGGTATACCGGCCTTTCGGGTATATACACCGTTACAACAGGCCGGTAAACTGGCCTGTCGGGTTCAAAGGGTTCAATAAAGCTTATGCTGTCTTATTGATTTATTTAAAGAAAGCTTATGCTGTCTTATTTATTTATTTAAAGAAAGCTTATACTGTGTTACTGACTTTTTTTTATAGAGAGCTTATGCTGTCTTACTGACTTCTTTAAGAAAGTTGATACTGCCTTATTGATTTATTTAAAGAAAGCTTATACTGTCTTACTGACTTCTTTAAGAAAGTTGATACTGTCTTATTGATTTATTTAAAGAGAGCTTATGCTGTCTTACTGACTTTCTTTAAGAAAACTTAATATACTATCTTACTGACTTCTTTAAAGAGAGCTTAAACTGTCTTACTGACTTTCTTTAAGAAAACTTAATAAACTAATATACTGTCTTACTGACTTCTTTAAAAAGAGCTTATTCTGTCTTACTGACTTTCTTTAAGAAAGCTCATGCTGTCTTACTGACTTTTTTAAAGAGAGCTTAAACTGTCTTACTGACTTTCTTTAAGAAAACTTAATATACTATCTTACTGACTTCTTTAAAGAGAGCATAAACTGTCTTACTGACTTTCTTTAAGAAAACTTAATAAACTAATATACTGTCTTATTGACTTCTTTAAAAAGAGTTTAATGCTGTCTTACTGACTTTCTTTAAGAAAACTTATTATACTATCTTACTGACTTCTTTAAAGAGAGCTTATGTTGTCTTACTGACTTCTTTAAAGAGAGCTTATGCTGTCATACTGACTTCTTTAAAGAGAGCTTATGCTGTCTTACTGACTTCTTTAAAAGAGCTTATGCTGTTTTACTGACTTCTTCAAAGAGAGCTTATGCTGTCTTACTGACTTCTTTAAGAAAGCTTAATATGATGCCTTACTGACTTCATTAAAGAAAGCTTATGCTGTTTTACTGATTTTTTTAAAAGAAAGCTTATACAATCTTACTGACTTTCTTTAAGAAAGCTCATAATGTCTTTCTGACTTAATTTAAGAAAGCTTATACTGTCTTACTGACGTCTGTAAAGAAAGCTTAATATGCTGTCTTACTGACTTCCTTAAAGAAAGCTTATACTGTCTTACTGTATTTCTTTAAAGAAAGCTCATGCTGTCGTACTGACTTCTTTAAGAAAAGCTTATACTTCTTACTGATTCCTTTAAAAAGAGCTTATACTGTCTTACTGACTTTCTTTATTGTCTTACTGACTTCTTTAAGAAAGCCTTATATGCTGTCATAGCTAAATATGCCATCTTACTGACTTCCTTAAAGAAAGCTTATACTGTCTTACTGACTTCCTTAAAGAAAGCTTAATATGCTGTCTTACTGACTTCCTTAAAGAAAGCGTATACTGTCTTACTGACTTCTTTAAGAAAGCCTAATATGCTGTCATAGCTAAATATGCCATCTTACTGACTTCCTTAAAGAAAGCGTATACTGTCTTACTGACTTCTTTAAGAAAGCCTTATATGCTGTCATAGCTAAATATGCCATCTTACTGACTTCCTTAAAGAAAGCTTATACTGTCTTACTGACTTCCTTAAAGAAAGCTTAATATGCTGTCTTACTGACTTCTTTAAGAAAGCCTAATATGCTGTCATAGCTAAATATGCCATCTTACTGACTTCCTTAAAGAAAGCTTATACTGTCTTACTGACTTCCTTAAAGAAAGCTTAATATGCTGTCTTACTGACTTCCTTAAAGAAAGCTTAATATGCTGTCTTACTGACTTCTTTAAGAAAGCCTTATATGCTGTCATAGCTAAATATGCCATCTTACTGACTTCCTTAAAGAAAGCTTATACTGTCTTACTGACTTCCTTAAAGAAAGCTTAATATGCTGTCTTACTGACTTCCTTAAAGAAAGCGTATACTGTCTTACTGACTTCTTTAAGAAAGCCTAATATGCTGTCATAGCTAAATATGCCATCTTACTGACTTCCTTAAAGAAAGCGTATACTGTCTTACTGACTTCTTTAAGAAAGCCTTATATGCTGTCATAGCTAAATATGCCATCTTACTGACTTCCTTAAAGAAAGCTTATACTGTCTTACTGACTTCCTTAAAGAAAGCTTAATATGCTGTCTTACTGACTTCTTTAAGAAAGCCTTATATGCTGTCATAGCTAAATATGCCATCTTACTGACTTCCTTAAAGAAAGCTTATACTGTCTTACTGACTTCCTTAAAGAAAGCTTAATATGCTGTCTTACTGACTTCCTTAAAGAAAGCGTATACTGTCTTACTGACTTCTTTAAGAAAGCCTAATATGCTGTCATAGCTAAATATGCCATCTTACTGACTTCCTTAAAGAAAGCGTATACTGTCTTACTGACTTCTTTAAGAAAGCCTTATATGCTGTCATAGCTAAATATGCCATCTTACTGACTTCCTTAAAGAAAGCTTATACTGTCTTACTGACTTCCTTAAAGAAAGCTTAATATGCTGTCTTACTGACTTCCTTAAAGAAAGCTAAATATGCTGTCTTACTAACTTCCTAAAAGAAAGTGTACTGTTTTACTGGGTTTCTTTAAGAAAGCTTAATATGCTCTACTGTTTTGTTTAAAGAAATCTTATGCTGTTTTACTGACTCTTTAAAGAGAGCTTATACTATCTTACTGACTTTCTTTGTAGAGAGCCCTGGCAGCAGAGAAAAGGCTTGTATCCCAAGTGGAAAGAGATGGAGGAACAAAACCTGTTCTTAGGTTGGTGTTATTTTCTTTACTCATCACAACAAATATGCATGTCAGTGATGTTTTGGATAGTTAATGTGGAATTTATGTGTTACAACTTGAAAAGAAAAATCTCTAATCACACATATTATCAGGAAAAGGTTTTCAAAATAACTTTTCTCATTCAAACTCTTATGTAACCAAAGCTTTTATTTATGTGAATTGTGTAAGGTAAATTTATTTCCACACCATCTTGTTCTTAAAATATATTGCTTTATTATTTAGTTCCTAATTAATAATTAACATTTTTTTCACCTAACCACAAAATAATTTGTTATCTAGGTCACTCTAGATATCTTGGTGACTCAGTTAATATCTTTTTGTATTGGTATGTGGCAGATATTATGTACATATCAACTTGAAGGGCCCCTAGTGGCTGAGTAGACTAAAGCGCTATCCATTACAGATCACTGCCATCTATCCACTGTCTGTCTGGGTTCGAGTCTCAGATTCGGCCTTAGTGGGTGATTGAGAAAGCTTGTCAGTCACTTCTTGTGGGTCACTGGTTCTTTCTGGGGTTTTTCCATGAGTTCTTCCCCCACCATTAATACTGGCCACCATGTATAGTCTATCATGTGCTGAAAAATGGTGTTAAACCCTACAACAACAACAACATATCAACTTGTTTATATTATATTTTTTAAAGTCAACATCAAATGAATATTTTGATATCAGTATTGTGTATAAAGTTTTCAAGTATTGTTAGGATTTTAAAACATTTTATTTAGCAAATCTAATTTTGCATTAAAATTATTTCAGTCGCTGTTGGCAATGTGGGAAAGACATAACAGGGATGCTTCCATTTGAGTATTTTGATTACAAATTTTGCTCGCCCAAGTGTTTACAAGCTCACAGAAAACAGCAGGCCACGAAAAGCTGACATCATTGTTTGAGTTAAATTTGGCATGTTGTCAAGGATGGAAAGTATTAAAGAGAAACATTATGAGACAGATGTACAATGCTTCTATAACCATCGCATATAAACATATTGTCTGCTTCTAAAAGCTCAGGTGAAATGCAATAGCGTCAAGAATTACTTCTAAGAAACACATACTACCCAGGAACTGCCATTTTTAGCATCAGAATTTTGAGTTCAGTAGAATGAGATTAATGGTAGACAACAGCATCAAGAATTACTTCTAAAAACATGTGTTGTCCAGGAGCTGCCATTTTGAAATGAGATATTTTTAGTTGAG
Source organism: Unio delphinus (assembly GCA_029339505.1). Classification (NCBI taxonomy): domain Eukaryota; kingdom Metazoa; phylum Mollusca; class Bivalvia; order Unionida; family Unionidae; genus Unio; species Unio delphinus. The sequence continues at coordinate 815,653 of JAQISU010000074.1, read as the reverse complement.
TAGAGTGAGTCAAACGGTAAAGATATAAAGGCAGTATTTATTATACCATAATGATATGAAATGACAAATCATTTATTGAGAGGTTGGTTGAATAAACTAGACAGATCCACCTGTCCTCAAATGCCACAAGCTGTCCTCAAGTGTTACAAGCTGTCTTCTAGTGCCACAAGCTGTCCTCTAGTGTTACAAGCTGTCTTCTAGTGCCACAAGCTGTCCTCTAGTGTTACAAGCTATCTTCTAGTGCCACAAGCTGTCCTCTAGTGTTACAAGCTATCTTCTAGTGTCACAAGCTGTCTCTAGTGTTACAAGCTGTTGCCTGGTACTACATGCTGTCTTCTAGTTATACAAGCTGTCTTCTAGTTACACAAGCTGTTCTCTAGTGTCACAAGCTGTTCTCTTGTATCACAAGCTGTCTTCTAGTGTCATAAGCAGTCAGATTTGCAATCAAGATAGACCATCCAAGTAAAATGTCCTGATACCATGACAACCTTTCTTGACTTGGTAGGATTCTGTTTATCAGACTGGTAAAAATAGGGTATAGCTGTTTATCTATCTCTCTGTTTGTAAACATTTTCATATTTAGGTCACAGTGACTAGAGACAGGAAAAAAACAAAAATCAATTTTTTGAGATAATTCTTTCAAATGGATGATATATGTTTATAACATCTATGGAGTGGTCTGACAACATCTTTGCATATCACTTTCATATTTTATTCACATTTTTAAAGCACAGCAGGTGATTGCATTTAGTTAAAACAATTTTTTACAGCTGAAAACTGTATGTATAATCTTATGCTTACAAATATTATGCACCAGTGATAAAGTTTTGTTTCTGTTATTATTATTTTCTTAATTTATTCTTTTACTTATGGGGTCAGTGCTCTACTGTGTCATCTACATTTAGAAATCATTATTATTTTAGATACATTTTAGAAAGATCCTGTCACTTTATCTTTGTTTTCAATGTTGTAAAAAACAAAACAAAGTAAAATTATTAACCATAATCTTAAGTTGTTATGATGTTATAATATTTACCTGTTACTTAAAACAAAGAAAATGATAACATGTTTTGGTAATGTTTTTTTATAGCTGGTAGTGTCGTGTTCTGCTGACTGCATACATTCTGGTTGGAATAATTTTTGCCACATCATAATTCACAAGACTTGTAGCATAAATATTTATATTACTTTACAGTGTGACACACAAAACTAGTAGTGTTAATATTTATATTACTTTACAGTGTGACAAAATAATCCACAAAAGTAACTTTATATGGATGAAGGAAAATGGATGCAATCTTTAACAATTGTTGGGTTTTGGTGGTACTAAGATAAAATGAATGTATCATCAGTTGCTGTACTATGATAAAATGAATGTATCATCAGTTGCTGTACTAAGATAAAATGAATGTATCATCAGTTGCTGTACTATGGTAAAATGAATGTATCATCAGTTGCTGTACTAAGATAAAATGAATGTATCATCAGTTGCTGTACTAAGATAAAATGAATGTATCATCAGTTGCTGTACTAAGATAAAATGAATGTATCATCAGTTGCTGTACTAAGATAAAATGAATGTATCATCAGTTGCTGTACTAAGATAAAATGAATGTATCATCAGTTGCTGTACTAAGATAAAATGAATGTATCATCAGTTGCTGTACTAAGATAAAATGAATGTATCATCAGTTGCTCTACTAAGATAAAATGAATGTATCATCAGTTGCTGTACTATGATAAAATGAATGTATCATCAGTTGCTATACTAAGATAAAATGAATGTATCATCAGTTGCTGTTACCATAAAAAGTTAACTGTATTTGCTTGTTTATAGGTCAAGTCCATTTGTAAACTTCACTAACTTAGATATGATGATGCATAATGATTTGGCTCTAGCAAGTTTGTTAGCAGTGATCAATAAAAGAAACTTGATAGAACCAGATCTGCTGGTGTTTTTTTGTGATGGCAGATCAGAGTCTATTTCATTCAGAGTTGGTCATGAATTATAATCAAGTACAAATGGATCAGGAGGTCAGTAATGCACTGAGTCAGCATAAAAATTAGGACACTTTACTTGCCTTCATTTAGTCATATGTGTTTGATACCATGGTGTTAATGCATATACAGTAATTATATCACAGAAAACAATACATATTCCTGAATCTAGTTGAAGTTATCAGACCTGACAATGGTTACCAGATTCTTTTCAACCTTAGACAAATTTACCTACACAGCCTTCTAGACTGAGCCATAACACAATGGTTGGGATCCTTAGAGTGGCATCATGTAATATTTTGCAATAAGTAAGTTAGCTGAAGAAAATATTGTATGTGATTCCACTTACCATAACTGATTATATATTTAATATTAATTTTTGGGCAGAAATCCATACATTGGTACAAGCAAATAAATGTATAAGAAAACATAGGAAGTGAATAGTATGGTACATGCCAGCCAATTGTATCAATAATAGTATTAACGTCTAATATTTGTACAAAGAAACCTAATTTCTCAAATTTCTCTGCCAGATTCCTTTGAATATATCGACTTTATTTCTGGCTAATATGCTTACAGTAACTTATGAAACAGTAAAAATTTGGTAACATTGAAATGTGCTGAGTTCGTACAAGTCAAAAGTATAATCTCAGTGGTTTTATCTCAATGTTAATAGTCCATATACACAGTTACAGTAATGTTCTATAAACAGATTAAATATCAAATATAAGATAAACACTCACAAGTAATGTATTTTAATGAAGTGCCAATTACATTTGGAATTTAGTTTACATTTTCAACCAATTGTCTACAATCTTCACATAAGTTTAAAGAATATGTACTGAAAACCCTTGATCATTAAAATAGGTGTTAATTACTAAGGTGTTATTAATTATTACAGGTGTTCATGATCATAAAGAAACTTTAGCAAAGTTCAAAAATTTCCATTGGGAAATTCAGTATAGCCACAGTTCAGTTAGGGCACACATATATATGAATTCAAAGAGAGACAGAGTGTGTGCCTACCTATCATACAAACAGTAAGCCAGCACATAAGTTAAGTGCATATTCTGTTCATTAATTTTTTAAATTATTCAAAACTTCCCTAATGATTTTGAGCTTTACTGGTCATAGGCCAGTAGAACTTGTGCAATAATTTCTTGTCCATTGTCCATGGCTGTATTGATACAGGGTTTGTATTAGTGTTATCTTATGATACCTAATTCGTCCTAACTTAGAATGGTGCCTGCCGATCTTATATTCAATATGGCTGTCTTGAAGAAAATCTTGCTGTTTCTATTCTGCCTGCATCATATCAGCATAGAATTTTCACTAAAAGACTTCTTATAATGTCAGCTTGGTCTAGAGGAGAAGATTGCTTTAATATTGGACCCAAGAACTAAAACCCAATGTAAAGGTGTCTCTTGTACTAGGTTGGGTTGGGGTGCTCGAAGTATTATTTTTAATTATTACAGAAGACCCACCCTGACTTGTTCTTGTCAGAAATTGAATTCGTGATAGAGAGATGCAAAGCTCTGAGCCCCCAGTCAGCGATGCCAACAGTTAAATTACAGAATACATAAAATGTGAAATTCAGATAGCATTATATTTAATATCATTCAATAACAGATAATCATTTCTCAAATAAAATTTAAAACCCTATTACTCATCTTTTACTCAACCAAGTGATGGCCAATTTCATCTTCTGATTAGTGTGATAGATTTTCCTCCTGTTCTGTGTTCTTTCTCATCTGTATTATGCTTATTTGGGCTGGTAATCCAGTTCCCTCCAGTCCATCTACTTCTGCATCCGTTCTCTACTTTTCTCATCTCGCAGAGATGAGAAGAGCAACTGCACTAGGGTATTTCCCTCTGTCTCCTACAGCTCCTCTGGTCCCTAAAGGTTTCCTGTATGAACACACAAGGACATTAGCATAGCATATTCCTCTAGCTATCTAGACTCACACATAAACAACAATGTCACCAGATAAGTCATTACCTTCTTTGGTCATTAATTCATGCACATCGAACTAAACATTTTTTCTGATATGTGTGCACGGTATATATAAATTCTCAATCTTATGCAGAACAATATCACATATTCAGAAGCATTTCTGTACATTGCACTTCAACAAAGTGTACACATATATCTCTACACATGATAATCCTAAAAGTATACACAAATAGTCAAATCCCACTGCAACCATTATACAAAGTTATAATTTAATTCTACATTCGCAAATCTAGAATATCGCATGAATAAATGCTCAAGGTTACTACAAATTAACCAAATAGCGAATTACAATATTAATTCTTTACATAAATATTGCTTGTATCTCAAAATATGCATGTAGATCAAACACTAAAAATTAATCAAACCCTGCAAATGGTAATTCTGTGTACTAACGATTCTAGTAATGAAGTATAATACTGCAGGGGCCCCGAGTGGCCGAGTGGTCTAAAGCGCTGTCCGTTATGGACCACTGCCATCTCACCTCTGTCTGCATGTGTTCGAGTCTAATATTCGGCAAATGTAGTTATGTGAGAAAGCTTGCCAGTAGCTTCTCGTGGGACGGTGGTTCTTTCCAGGGTTTGTCCGGTTTCTTCCTCCACCATTAATACTGGCCGCCATGTATAGCCTATATTGTGCTGAAAAATGGCGTTAAACCATAAAAAAAATAAATAATACTGCAAATAATTAAAGTACAATTACTTTGGGATAATAGATTACAACAATCGAGTAAATAAGTCACTGACCTGTTCGAGGATTCTTTGTAATTCTCAGTATAACTAGTTTCCCGCCAATTTCGAATGACGTCGGAGTAGCTCATCTTCCCTTATATTTACCGAAACATGGCTTAGCGACTACAAACGTTTAGTTCTCAAAATACCAGATTTAAGCTTGCGATTCCAATGGTGGCCACGCCTTGATCAACTCCGAATGGATGTCGATTCTCCCATGGTTAACATAATTACCAGGCATTGCCTCATCCCCGGCATTCTGTCAATGGTAGATTTACGACCCCCACTTGATGTTCCTTTGATGCCAATACAGGATTCACCACATAAACGTGGACGATGTTATTGACATGTTATATAAATGGCTTTGCCAAAATAAGGCGCCATTCACGAGTTCCTATGGCCTTGTTACATAACTGGTTTGACACCTCATTGTTCGCAAGACTGACCTAATAGCCTTTATGACGCAGAATTATTAGCCTCAGGGTCTAGCATATACATATTGCAATCTGGTTATTATTCTTACAACCTGACCGGGGGGGGGGGGCAAGTGGTCTAAAGCGCTCTCCGTTACGGATCACTGCCATTTCACCTCTGTCTGCGTGGGTTCGAGCCTCTTATTCGGTAAATGTAGGTATGTGGGAAAGCATGCCAGTAGCTTCTCGTGGATTGGTTATTCTTTCCTGGGTTTTCCCGGTTCTTCTTCCAGCATTAAAACTGGCCGCCATGTATAGCCTATCTTGTGCTGAAAAATGGCGTTACACCCTACATCAACAACAATGTGACAACCCAAACAGGAAGTAAAAATACAGCAGTAGATAAATTAATAAATATGAATTGGATGCTGCAGAAATAATGATTGGAGGAGCGATAGCTAAAGGTCTATCATTTACACGAAGCAACTATGTGCTTCAATTATTTGATCTAATTCAGCTGATGAAGAAGGAATTATACACAAATTTGCATAGGATATTTAAATGAAAATTGGTTACTTGAATGAAAGATTGAGAGAACAAAATATTTGGTAACTCACTAGTCAGACTACCTGTAAGATGCCTTTGCGATATGTTCCCATGTATCCAACTCAATGGAAAATAGGGGCCCCGAATGGCCGAGTGGTCTAAAGCACTTTCCGTTACGGATCACTGCCGTCTCACCTCTGTCTGCGTAGATTCGAGTCTAAGATTCGTCTGATGTAGTTATGTGAGAAAGCTTGGCAGTAGCTTCTCGTGGGTCGGTGGTTCTTTCCGGAGGGTTTCCCTCGGGTTCTTCCTCCGCCAATAATACTGGCCGCCATGTATAGCCTATCGTGTGCTGAAAAATGGCGTTAAACCCTGAAACAAACAAACAAACAATGGAAAATAAGGTAAAACGTGAAGAAAAAAACATTGACAAAACATCCTGACCACTATGATTTCTAACAACTCTCTGATTGACAGGTAAAAACGAATAGAACTTGTTCACTTTTGATTGGTATTATTTTGTACATGTTGTTTAAATGTCTGTAATATAAATAGGTACTAGCTGTGGTTTTTAAGCGTGCATGCTGTGAGCCTCTTTGTTTTAATAATTATAATCTTATATATCTGCCTTCGGCACGTGTGCAAAGTACAACCTGTATTCAGGTACCTAAATTGACACAAGCAGGAAACGATACGACAAAGCTCTGAATGCTCCAGTCAAAAACACAAACATGTCTCGTATACCCCAATCAAAATTTATCCCGGAGAAATTTTATAGGTACGTATTCCAAACGAAGTTGAAATATATTATTGTACCAGAACATTTCCCAGTGTTGTTTGATATGGTGGCAGAAGGATAGTACTGAAAGTTATGCAGCACCTGTTAGAAACAACACCCAAAGATATAATCATTCCCGTGTATATATCATGATCTGTTCAAGTTCAATAACTGCATCTTCATGGCAGACATATATTTGTGTTCACGTGTTTATGTTAAACAGACAATTGACAAGATATTATGAATAAAAACTTGCATACACCACTGACAAAGACTGTCGAATTATAATGCATGGAACATTTTATACTAGACGCTTCGATTCTAACAGATAATTGTCAGCTGCCTCGTATCCTTGTATTCTTCATTGTGCTTTCAGACTTGGAGATTCTATTACCATCGTTATATATTAACGAACACTCAACAACTTATCGATCTGCAATTTGATACGAGAGAAAATGTAAATGTACACAAAATATATATTTATTTTGTATCTGATACCTATGTAAATATTTATAACAATCATAGAATAAATTAAGTATGGGCCTGAATAATAAAGTTCAAAATGATGTACAGAAAGGAGCATCTAGCATGTGGTGTTAACTAATTATGGATAACTACGTATGCTAGATCTTACTGAATTCAGAAACCGTTTTATGAAGTTGTTATTATCTGTGCAACATCTTTGTTTAACGAAACTGATTCAAGTTGCTATTTGTTATCTACCAAAGAACCATTATTTCTTGTAATTGATTAGTATCTTGATTTTAAAATGAAGTCAACTGAACAATCCTAATTGTTTTTGTGGTAGACATTTTTAAAATTTGTTCGATTATGATTTTTAACGTAGGTTTAACAATTTTTCAGTCATATCGCTACGATGTCTGCAGCGAGGCAGTTTATTGTGATGTCAAGCAATGGGGCAATCATGTAGCATCATGTTCCACCGAGTCACATTATTCTGACACCAGGCTGACCAGACCTAACATTAACCTCTTATAGGTATAGGACTGACAGGGGAAATAACCGTTTCTGGCTTCCCGTTTTCTGATGCCGCTTTGGTTCCAGAACAGTGGTCTGCTGTTACGGCATATTTTGCGATAAATGTGGATCGTTTGAATGTAAAATCATTGGAACCCAACAGAATACATATCCGGATACTTGTTTATGGTATTAAGCGGCCCATGGAAGAAAAAATAAGTATTTTTGCAAAACGTCGAAAATTTCAAAAGTTTTATTTTCATACATTAAGAGGGGGTAATACTAATAAACACGGTAGGTCTTAAGCTTCCAACAATTTGGAATATATCCATGTATATTTCATACTTCTGAGTAACCTCTATTTACCGTACGAAGTCTCAATTCAGGAGTCCTATCTTGTCGTTTCAGCCATATCTGCAATGACAGGTGCGTAGTCTAAATTATCCCTCAAATATTTAGCGCATTGACCCCTTTGTCGGTCAACGGCGTTAGTGTACAAAACTCGATTTAATAACTTCTAGAAGTTATTTCATAAATATATCTATATTGATTTTCATTCAGATAAGCAAATATAGTGTTTATGTCTTCTCTTCAAATTATGTATCAAACTTGTTTAGCAGCAGAGAGGGTGGACAGACCGAAATTATTTCAAGCAAACCGAAACTATTTCAAACAAAATCCTAAGGATTTCAAACCGAAACCAATTCAGTAAAATCCTAAAGGATTTCAAACCGAAACCAAATGAGGCAGACAAAAAAAAATCAATTAGGATTTTACGCTACAGACCCGGCATTGATGTCGCTGCGGAGACGAATTGAAAATCCTTGAAATTGCTAGCAATTTAGAATTTCACAAACAGACTAATTTGTAAAACCTCACCTCGTAAATCAATTAGATTATTGAACTGGTCAGTGAGTTTGAAATTAATTCTCGTTAACGAATCATTATGACATCGCATATACACTGGATTAGTTGGATCCTCAATAATTAGATACCCTGGAGGAGCCGTTGGTGCAAATGAGTATAAAATATATCCTTGTTGGGCTTGCTTTGATCTTTCGAGATTTATTTGATAACTTCCTTCGATAACATCACATACTAGATTCACTACAATCACCGAGGATATATTGACGTTTTGAGGAGCGATATGTCACCCACCGCCGTCTGGGTCATTATTATGTTTGAGGATATTTGTTTATGGTGGTGGTATTTTTTTCCATGCGGTGAGTATTTGTAGGAAATACTCATCGAGGAGATCATTAACAGATTTTTTTTTAGTTCATTTGCGTTATAACCAGGAAATTTGAAATCGGGTAAATCATCTTCTGTGATATTGTAACCGGTTAGGAATTTTTGTTTATATCCATTCTTGTCATTAATTATTATCTGAACTATTCGTTTGTTGATATATTCCATGTCGGATACAAGCTGATTTAATATCTCAACATATTTTATAATCTCGATGCGTGAACTCGTTATATCAGAGATGCTCCTGGAAACTGTTGTAGTCTCTCTAGTTGTGTTTTATGTAATTGATTAATCTCTTTCAAATAATCAATGACATTATTTAGAGTGAATACAATGGCAATGGATGAATCAGGGGTTTTCTCAAAACCAAATTCCCATTGCATGGTATTGTTATCGAGAAATGTGAATCTATCAGTTAATTTTGCATTGTTTATACCAGGCAAATAATTTCGATATGATGGAGCAATTTCGTGGTATGATTGTACATCTGTGACATAATCAGATTTTTTAGGTTCTGGTATTTGTAAAGATGTCCGAGGTGGGATTTCAGGCCAACCCAGTATTGTCCTTTTATAACTGTGATAGATATCTACGACATATTCGGGTGAGTTTATGTCAATGGTAGATGATAGTGTTAATTCATGAACTGTTATAGCGATTTTCGATTCTTTTCCAGTAATGGATTTTATTCTACGCTGAAATTCATTATTGATCTGTTCGATTTGGTATGACCCAGATGGTCGCGAAACAACGTTCCAATCTGGAGTTCCGCCTTGTTTATTCTTACTCGCAAACACCAGGGAATTATTCGGTTGTTGACCACCGAAAGGTGCTGATCTAATATTTGGCCAACTATGGTATACTCGTAATTTTGCTAGTGCTATCTCCTTCACGGGAACCGCAGTAGGGAAATTCACACTGAATTCAGGATTCGTTGAGGTTATTGATATCATGCTGGTTTTCACCGGGGTTGTGTTTTCCACTATTCGTTGAAGTAGTTCTTGTGATGTTGCCATTGTTATTATACTCATATTGTTTTTCTAATTTTGACATCGCGGAATCATAAACACGTACCATCGCGGAAAACTCATTATCAGATATTAATGTATCATCGAGGGAGGACGATCATCGAGGATAACTGTGAGTAGGCGGTTGACACAACATGGAACCTAACTACGTAGTCTTGGAGTTTACGCTGGCTGCATGATGATATTTTTTTTATATTATTAAAGTAATTCCAGCGATTGTTGTCGCCGCTGATATACAAATTGGAACAGCTATCAGGGCACCGAGGAGAGTATTATACCAACTCCGGTGATTACACCTGATACCAAGTTCATGGTAACATCAGCTGTGGTGATTCTTCGTCAGTATTTGTTTTATTTTTACTTGATACTCCTCATTGAGTGTTTTAAGTTTAGTTTGAAATTCTCTGAGCTGATCATAGCGATTCTGATGTGACGTTGCCAATGATGTCATTTTATTTATTATAATAGATTTCAAATTGCTGGCGTTAAATTCGCCAGTGAATTAAATTCAGTTGTTTACTTAAATCCGCTATGAATTCCAGATACCATGTTACTGAAACCCTAGCCAAATTATTATCAGTGGATGCTATTGTGAATCATTCAGTTGTTCCTTTGTCGATGATCGTTGATATCATATTGCTGACCCCAGATTAACTCGTTGATGAAATATTAAATTGAGTCGGCGACACTAGTGTTAATCGATAAATACCTTTGACGGCCGCGGTGATATTTAATATGTTAGTGGATGGTGTTCACGTAAATGATCCGTGTATGATCGTGTATACTAAGTTGTTGGTTTTCTCATGAGGAATCTTTGTTTTTTCAAGTGTTTCTATCATCCTCGGTAAATCATCTTTGATTGCCTCGATGGTGTTTTTCATCTCATCGATGGATTTTCTAATATCCGGGAGTTTTATGTCGAGTTTATCTAATGAGATCCCCCCCCCCAAAGAATTTCTCAATGAGATTTTTACGAAAAGTTGAAAACTTTTCAACATGAGTTCCATACCTAGATTGGAGTGTTGCTGATTCTAACAGAGCGGTTTTAACGTCTGAGATTTTCAATATGGGATGAATACGTGGAATCCCAAAGAAATTATTTATTGGGGTTTCGATATGATCAATTATACTCTGTTGTAAATTTTTAAATTTTGTTATATGGTCATTCAGTTTTTGTTGGGAGTCCACAATAGTTGAAATGAGGACGCCCGGTTTGAGTTTACCCTGATCGGAAAACAACGCGGTAGTATCTTCTACTGCGTCGCGTCGTTTTGCAAAATATCATCAAGGGAAACATTACTAGTTTTCAATTTACCCTGACGATCTTGAAATACAACTATTTCATTGGGATCAACACTTGCAAGGTTTAACATCTCGGATATTTCATCTTTGATTATTTTTTTACATCACCGGTTGCAGATATTTCCGCGGTTGTTTTTTTTTCTTCAGGCTAGAAACAGGGAGGGCGAATCCGACAACCTTTTATAGAATCGTCCAATTGGCAAACCAAGGCTTCCTCCAAAATCGTAAAAAAAAGTTTCCTTTGGGGACGCAAAGTCGTTGTCGCACCCTTCCTGCTGCTATGGGGTTAAAAATCCTTTTAGGATTTCACAAACAGACTAATTTGTAAAACCCCACCTTCTAAATCAATTAGATTATTGGACTGGTCAGTGAGTTTAAAATTAATTCTCGTTAACGAATCATTATGACATCGCATATAGACTGGATTAGTTGGATCCTCAATTATTAAAAATCCGGGTGAAGCTGTTGGTGCAAATGAATATAAAATATATCCCTGCTAAGCTTGATTCGATCTTTCGAGATTTATTTGATAACTTCCTTCGATAACATCATATACTAAATTCAATGCAAACTCCGAGGATATTTTGACGTTTTGAGGAGCGATATGTCTTCCGCCTCCGTCTGGGTCATTATTATATTTAAGGATAGTTGTTTGTTGTTGTGTTATTTTTTTTTCCATGCGTCGTGGATGTTATTGAAACCATCATCGATGGCATCATTGAGGTTTTTCTTTAGTTCAGGTGCATTATATCCTGGAAACTTAAATGTAGGGATATCCTCTACACGTATGTTATATTTCTTTGCAAACTCTGTTGTCGTTTGGGGGTGATCATTACCTAATATAATTTGAACCATTCTTAAATTAAATTCTTCCATATCGGCGAGAATTTTATTACATATCTCTCTGTATCTGATGATTTTCTTTCGGTTGGGAGGAATTGTATTAATTTCCGTTATAAGATCATTTTTAATTTCCTCAAAATCGTTATTCATCGCTGTAAACTGCATGATAATGTTTGGTTCGTTTATTGTAAAATTTCCTATATTATCAGCTTCTGATAGTTTTCTTAAAATATTACAAATAGTATCTAGCGGTAACATATATGCTAATTTAGGACGAGGGGGTATTAGCCGGGATAATGGAGATGGAGGGAAGAGGGAAAATGGATGGTAGCGCTATATTATAACCGTGATAACTCTCCTTCGTGGAAGTATAGTTGAATTTTTGTGGTTCAGGTAGTGGTGGATTTTCAGGCCAACCCAGTATTGTTCTTATAGACCTCTGATAGATATCTACGGCATACCTGGGCGAGTTTATCTCAATGGCAGATGATAACGTTGGCTCGTGAACTGTTTTTGCGGTTTTCGATTCTTTTCCAGTAATGGATTTTATTCTGCGCTGTAATTCGTTATTGATTGGTTCAATTTAGTAAGACCTAGATGGTAACGAAACAACGTTCCAATCTGGAGTTCCATCGGGTTTATTCTTACTCGCAGACACCAGGGAATTATTCGGTTGTTGATTTTGATCTAATATTTGGCCATCTATGGTATACTCGTAAATTTGCTAACGCTATCTCCTTCACGGAAACCGCAGTAGGGAAATTCACACTGAATTCAGAATTCGTTGAGGTTATTGAGATCATGCTGGTTTTCACCGGTGTGGTATTTTCAGCTATTCGTTGAAGTAGTTCTTGCGATGTCGCCATTGTTATTATATTCGTGTTGTCGCTCTAATTTTGAAATCGCGGAATCATAAACACATACCATCGCTGATAACTCACTATCGGATATTAATGTGTTATCGAGTGACGACGATATCATTGAGGATAATTGCGAGTACGCTGTTGACACAACATGAAATTTAACTACGTAATCTTGCAGTTTACGCTGGCTCCATGATGATATTTTTTTTTGTTATAATCGAAATAATTACCGCGATTGTTGTCGCCGCTGATATACAAATTGGAACAGCTATCGGGGCAATCATTGTCACCGAGTAGAGTATAATACCAGCTCCGGTGATTACACCTGATACCGAGTACACAGTAACATCAACTGCGGTGATTCTTCGTCGATATTGTTTTATATTTTTGTTTGGTACTCCTCAGTGAGTGTTTTGAGTTTAGTTTGAAATTCTCTGACCTGATACTGCTGTGAAGACATTTTATTTATTACAACAGAATTAAATTTAGTTGTTTACTTAAATCCGCTACGAATTCCACATACCATTTACTGAAACCCTAGCCAAATTATTATCAGTGAATGTTATTGTGAATTGTTCAATTGTTCCCTTGTCGATGATCGTTGATATCATATTGTTGACCACAGATGAACTCGTTGATGAAATATTAAATTGAGTTGGTGTCACTAGTGTTAATCGATAAATACCATTGACGGTCGCGGTGATATTTAATATGTTGATTGTAGGTGTCCACGTAAATGATCCGTGTTGGATCGCGTACACGTTATTTATGATATATTTTGTTCGTGAGGGATTTTATGTTTTCAAGTTTTTCTATCATTCTCGGTAGTTCATCCTTGATGGCATCAGTGATCGTTTTAATACCCATGATTGTCCTCCTTATTTCCACGATTGCATCTGAAAATGATCTATCTTCGCGAATAACCCTTAATCGCTGATTAATCGCTGTTATTTCTTCGAGTTTCATGATAATACCAGCGAGATCTATTTGAACATCATCGGGTTTCGATTTTTTTAACCAAAAAATTTATCAATGGAGTCATCGGTCCTGTCAAAGTTTTTACGTAACGTAGTAAATTGAGATACATGAGCGTCATAATCGGATCGCAATTTTGCAAAATTATCGATAGCGGTTTTTACATGTAATATGCAACTCGGGTTGCGAATGTGGAACACTGAAATAATTATTTATCGGGGCTTCGATGTTATCAATTATACTCTGTTGTAATCGACCAAATTTAATTATATGATCGTTGTATTCTGATTGTAGTTTTTGTTGGGCATCCACAATAGTTGAAATGAGGACGCCCGGTTTGAGTTTACCCTGATCGGAAAACAACGCGATAGTATCTTCTACTGCGTTGCGTTGTTTAACTAAAATATCATCAAGGGAAAAATTACTCGTTTTCAATTTACCCTGACGATCTTGAAAGATAACTATTTCATTGGGATCAACACTTGCTAAGTTTAACATCTCGGATATTTCATCTTCGATTATTTTTTTACATCACCGGTTGCAGATTTTTCCGGGATGGGAATTTTCAGGCTTGATAAAGATCTCCCCCGAATATCAATCATGTTTATATTACATTCGTCTCTTTGATTAATTTATTATTGTGTATTCGTAGACGACTTTATAAGGCGATTCAGATGATGCTGAAAACGCCATTAACATTTCAAGGACTTCTTGTCCACACTAATTTTCAAGTAAGCCCAGTATGGGTAACTCTGAATACTAAACAGCAACTGAAGAATCCAACTTGGATATATACTCAAGAAATCCTCCTTCTTTATAAGGAGGAAATCCATGTGGGTCAAAATAAATGACACATTGTGGATGTATCACGTAACCCACCCAATATACTCCAGATTTGTTGATAAAACCGATAACAAGTATACCGGTTTCAAAGATTTTTGGTTGTGTTGGTAATTGATTTTCCCTGAATACACCTCTGAAATGTTTTATTGGGAGCTTCTTTACTATGTCAGCCGTGTTAAGATTGGATTTTTCAACTATGGGTTTTGATGATATATCAATCGTGTTAAGATTGAACTTTTCAACTATGGGTTTTGGTAATATGTTAGCAGAAACGGGTTTATAAAACCACGCTGTTAGTTTTTTTACTTGTTCGAATAAACTTCTCAAAATATCAATCATGTTATTTTATATAATTTCTCTCTAAAAAGCGATTACTTGTATATTCGTGTACGGTTTTATGCGGTGGTTTTCCCGATGATGAAATTGCGTTGAGGACATTCAATACTTCTATGCCACATATTGATGCGTCATTTATTTTCTGTGTTGGTAGCGTAAAATACCAGATAGGAGTTTTTAAGTAGTTTATATAACGCGTAAATTCTTTAGGCGGCGCTAACCCATATGAATCGAAATAAACAATTGTACGCGGATCAATCGCGTATGCAACCCAGTGAGTTCCAGGTCCGCTGCTGTTATTGAGATTAATAATACCGGTTTCAACGCTGTTTGGTTGTTGTGGTAATTGATCTTTCATAAAGACACCTCTAAAGTTTTTTATCGCTAGTTTTTTAGCAGCATTGAGTAAATCAAAATTTGACATGCGAACTATTGTTGTTAATTAACTGTTCCTAGTCTCAGGCCCTTTCCGCTGTACTATGAATACGGAGTTCCTGGTAATCTTAGACCCTTTCCCTTTATTTTGGTATCCCCGCCCCTTGTTTGGTGCATATGATTGAGCAATGCTGTGTACTGCTTTTGCACCAAGAGCTCCAACAGCTCCTAACGCGGTGGCTTTACCAGCTGCAATTAATGCTGAAATCACAGCGAGAAGTGGGAATATACCACCTGATTTTATCATGTTCTTAATCGTAGCTGCAGAGAGAGTGATCTGAACACCTTTTTTTATCTTTGATGGCATCATTGAAGTGTTTTATCTGACGAGTTGTCAATGATAGCTTATTCTCACTACCAGGCATTTGATCGGCTTCAGCGATATTGTGGTTCCACATTTTTTAGCTGATTCCGATTGCATTTTTTTAATTTGACCAGGAGTTAACGTAATACTAACAACACGGTATATCATTTTATTAATAACAGATTGATCTAATTGTCTACATATTTTCCACTGGTGCATCAATTACGTTCATTCGTCCACCAACACCTTCGAGTAGCATTGATTTGTTGCTGAGAATGACAGCAACTGCTCTGTAATTCGGGATAGTGACAACACCTGCTGCATTAGTCGGACGGGTTACACGAGCTCTGAAGTATATGTCAACTACGGATTGTCGTGTTAAGTCAAGATGTTCCAGCGAGAAGTAATAGATGGGATATCGTTTTCTAAAATCCAACTGTGATATTTGCAGACCAGTATCCACATTATTATCGCGTCCCATATATGACAACAAACGATGATACACGCGTGCTATTTGGTTGGTTCCGTAATCAAGTTGTATGTCCTCCGATGGTTCTTGTTGACCGTTTATCTTCAACGAAACTGCATTACACCCAATTTGATCAAATATCATATGACTGCTTGTTTGTGAATTCAATCGCGTCATATCCATATATGACGCGGAGCTGAAACACCTTGTTTTGATGCTAGGTACCATGTAAGTGTACCATCAATATTAGAATCCATGGTATCTATGGTCACTGTTAGCCAACTTAACAATGATTTTCCGCCTGTTCTCTTAAATGACAGTAATGTTTTCTTCCACGGTGATTGATTGAACCATTACTGGCATCCACAGTGCTAGTTTTGATATAATGACTTTATCCTCAGCAACAGCAGCACCATGCCAGATCGCATTATTATCACTACCCCTTCTCACGAGTGCTACTATATGCTTCGCTCCATAGATAACTTTTCTAACATTTCTGCAAAATCCGAAA
This sequence comes from Unio delphinus, assembly GCA_029339505.1. Classification (NCBI taxonomy): domain Eukaryota; kingdom Metazoa; phylum Mollusca; class Bivalvia; order Unionida; family Unionidae; genus Unio; species Unio delphinus. The sequence goes on along the minus strand of JAQISU010000074.1, from coordinate 799,041 downwards.
ATATGATGTAGTGGAAGCGCGCATGAAAATTGTATACGCTGTCTTTGCAACACTGATACGCGTATTGCAAACCCCAAGTTGTAATTGGGATTAACGCTTTTTATAATATCATAGGCATCAGCTGGTCTTGCTTCGTGTACAAGAGAAGCAGGTGGTTGTGGATCAGATGCGGTATCTTGCGGTGTCCGTAATTTAGTATACGGGATCTTGTATAATCATCAGAGTATCTTGCTAACCCCATAATTGTTGTGGCAACATCAACCTCACGCTCTATAGACTCGATTTCTCTTCCATCAATCATGTATCTAGCACTCTCAAATAGCGCCATGATACCATTATTGACAAAACCAACTCAGATATTTTCATGATCTTCATATGGTGTATTAGCTGCAACATTTGTTACGAGTTCTCCTTCTATTTCGATAAACGCTTCAGAGGGTAGAAAGTATTTGCTGGTATCATGGACTTCAAGTTCGATTCTTGATCGAAGATCCGGTTGTGCTGCATGATAGGAAAAATACTGATAATTAAGTAGAGAATCATCCTTGAGCACTGGAGCATCTAAATCAAACGCTGTGTCAGGATCAAATTTGAATATATTATTATATATTTCTTGATCTAAATCGTGATCTCGCTCGCGATTTCAGGCCACTTCCCGCTATCATATTTGCAGTAAAATTTCACTGAGTGTCATATCCATCATTTATCCATGATGCTATATTCTGCTCCACTGCATTGTTTATTATTTTATTAATACTTGCAAGCATAATTTCCGTAGATGGTAGTCGCCCCCAATGACTTCGTTATTGGTTTTCTTCGCCGCCGAACTAACGCTACTAGTTTTTCTTTAGCCGCGGAGAATGCCCTCCCGGCAACATCACCAAACAGTGCTAATACCCTTATCACGAATAACATCAATAGCTTTCATTGATAATTGTTTTGCAATTGGTGCTATTTTTGGAGCCATTCTTGCAAATAACCCTGCAATGGTAATGCCGAGACCATCTCCATAGTACGCTCTATAAACAGCCAATCGTGAGTTTACTACATAGACTATAGTTGGTTTTCTGTGGTTGTAGTGTATGATCATCTTATTTAAATGTTATTTATCTAATGTGGTAATTTAATCACTATGGTAACCGCAAAAATCCCTTGGATTTTCGGCTAGCTCATCAATAAACTTTTGATATATATCAATATCCATGATACCACCCTCAAATAGTCGTCTGCAGATATCAGCTGCCTCATTAATTACTTCCGGTGAGTTATTTCCGGCTAGTTTCCCTCTTATGAGAACTTCTAATCGTGAGATATCCCCAAGAATATTACTGGGACAACTAACTAAACTACTACCTGATACCCTTGGAGTTCCACTCTGAGAAAATCCCTTCCCACTAGTACTACTATAACCAGTTGCACCCTGTGCATCATTATCATCTTTGTCTCGATCATATAGTGGTTGACCACTACTTAATTTTTTATTTTATTCAAATACGATTTATAATTATTATCATCATTTGAGATTCTAATTCCATCATATTTTGCCAAATATACTTTATTTTTACAGGTGTCAAAGACTTTTATGGATTTTTCAAATCCATCGTTTATATATTTGTTCCTTGTCTTCTTTGGAAATGACTCAATAACAAATTTAGCTAATTCATCATCCGTGTATTCTTTAAATTTATTTATCAATTCTTTCGGAAATATCTCTTGAGGTGTGTATTCCCTCCTCCCTTTCGAAATTTTTCCTTTTTTTTCTTCAACTGTATCACCCTGCTGTTGTTCAATATCACCCTCTTTTTCTTCTCCTTCAATATCACCATCTTCTTCTTCTCCTTCAATATCACCCTGTTGTTGTTGAAGTCGTGCAGTAGCTAATATATCACCAGAAGTGTTTTTAAAGATTTCTTTGCTTGCTTGGATCTCTTTGCTATTTTTTTAAGTACAGGAAGAAGAGGCGCTTCTTTTCTTTTTCCTTCCTTGGAGACATCTTCCCATATTGCTCTTTCAGTGGTCGATACGACGTCTTTAGTTGCTGTAGTAATGGGTTTGAATAACTGTTCCGTGTCTGTCGTAAAATCAGTCTGAAGACTGTCTCGTTTGGAACATATTTCGAACGGAATCACGAACTGGAATAAATTTCTTAATCGCATCTAATCGTTGTTGTGCTAATTTTGTTGTCAGTGCTTTACCCACAATTATAAATTAATGTACGATCTAAATGTAGCGACTTTGTCACCAATGAAAAAATCATTTGATTGCTTCACCCACCCAAATTTACTATTACTTCCGCGTAGTGACAAAGTCACCATTGACAAACCATTGACAAAGTCACCATTGATTAAATTACCGTGCAAAAAAAATCTTCTATAGTTGAGTAAGCGCACATACCTGTTTTAGGTGAGTAAGTGAACACATACTTGTCTGTTTCATACCTTGTATTATTCATGTATGTATGGGTATTATACGTCAATCCATGGAGGCAATCAAGGGGGGATTCTCACTTTGTCGGATAATCTCTTTTATTGTTTTGATCTTCGAATTAATTGTGTGTTTGATTTCATATTGCTGCCCCAATTCACTTCTGACCATTTCAGCAGCAGTGAATAACGGGACGAACTTATTGATGTCGTTACAGAATGCAAGGGAGTTATAAATAGCATGCTGAATTTTTTTTATTATAAAGGAATAAGATTTTGGCAACACATACCTGTTATTCCTAGCGCTATCTTCAATATTTTAAAAATCAGAAAGAATCTGATCACAATTTAATTTTTCTGACAATTGAATTCCTTCATTTTTCAAATTTAAAACTTCGGTTATTATTTGGTTACTATCAAAATGATGACATCAAGAGATTGCCTTATGCGGAAAACTTCTACCCGATGAAACATTAAACCACCACAAAAATAAACCCATTATCCCATTGAGATACACGTGACTACAACCAAAGATTTATCGTTGTTTCCAAACTACTACACACAATCCTACACGAGTTATTCCCCGTCAGACGTATGTAAATTGAATTCTATTTTTAATTTTTTTTAGAAAAAGCCGATCGAGTTATACTCTCTGCTACTTTTTGTACTGCGGTAATACAAATATCGAAATATTTTTCGGCTTCAGTCATTGATTCAAATACTATTTGCTCGTTATTTTCTTTATTAAATGATTTAAGGGTTTCGAAATTTTTTAGTGTTTCCAAGTCCCACCTCGTTTAGTGTTTTCACTTTGTGTAACTGCTTGTAGATTCGATAAAGAATTATCAGTTTATATACCATTTATGTGATCAATAACAAAACCATCCTTGATCAATCCATTAAACACCTCGTGGACGAATCGATGACAATAATAAGTTTTCCCTCCAGCGGTAAATTTAAAATGTCCATGATTATTCACAACACCAACTGGGTTATTTAGTCTTCAGTGTCTATCAATACTGTCACGAGACGCTTCATAATTGGAAATCAAGGGATGTGGTTGAAATTCTTGGTTCATTTATATACTATAATATTATTTATCTAATTAATTGTTTGGTTTAATCACATACTTGGGAATCTATATAGTCTTCAGGTGTTCTTATGACTTTATCCTTGACAGAGTCAAGGACAGAGTCAGAGTCATTGATGGAGTTTTTGATTCGTTTAGAATAATAGCACTTTATCTCTCTGAATCGTTTCCCACCACAACTGAAACACAATTGCGATTTACCACGAACACCTACCCCACATCGGATACAAGGTAGCGGACCTAACTCCCACGACGTACGCTTTGCAAATGATATCCACAGAATTCATTTCTGCATGATTTGTTACAAGCGAACACTGATCCTATCATAAGCCATTTGCAATGATTCATTATATAATAAATTCTTTATTTAAATACTTGTTTTAAGTATAATATGGAGGAGTTTGAGAGATTATCGAAAATTACGCCTTGGAAAAATGTTGAATTTAATCTCGATAGAGTCTCCACTGATGTACCAAAAGGGCTAATAAGTTAGAGAAGCATGATAGGTCAAATCCGTGATGGTTGTAATTAATTCAAGCGCGATGGAGCATCTCACTGTTGGTTGACATTTCGAATTGATGGTAGTGTTGATGCTACCATGAACGACGAAATAGCAGCAGTGATAGTCTCACATCTTGACAAGAAAAAGTATTTTGTTAGAGTGAAATTCATTATCTGCTCACAAACGGGGAATTGGATTATACGCGACAAATTTGAACCCATCCTGAAAAATAAGAGAACTGTCACTGTGAGCCAGGATTCCAAACCAGGAATTCTGACGGAAAATGACAAACCATGCTACGAGATATCTTATCCTGTAACAGCAGTTGTTTATGGGATCTATCCGATAAATGATAAACCGAGTATTGAAAAATTAAAACCAATGAAATTGTCAGGGAGAATAAATTGTGTAGCAGAACGAATAATAGAGCATTTTACAAATGCGTTGCGTGGAAACAAATTGACGGATCTAAGACACAAAAAAATAAACGAATGGGGATTAACAGTAAAGGAGAGCGGAACAACAATTCATGATATAACCAAATTAGAAACATCATTAAGATTCCCAATAACCGTAATGACGATAACAGGAGAGTTATTACACGAATCAAAATATAAATCAAATGGAGCTCCAATCAAAATTATTGACCATAACGAACACGCGTGGACACCTGCGGTAACAATATTTCCGCGGGATATAACCGTAAAATATTACACGGGAAATCAATTTGATTTTATTTACGAGTTAAGTAAAGAAAGATCCTATGTCAGTGTGGCTGCTTCACAGTTTTGAAGACGAAGAGGGTAAATTCGATCAATTTGAAAGACCCAATGGCGAATTATACCGTACTTAAGCCCTCCACAACGAGATGAAAAAAACTAGCTAGTGGTTTTTCAACGGATTACGACGAACAATTATTAACAAACTGTTTTACAATTCCATCAGTTGCAGTTCATTTCACGAGAACGAGAAACCTATGGAAACCAACACGCACAGAATTTCTCTCAGATATCGAATCAAGCTGCTTCGAGTACAACCATGGTGATTATGGAATACAAAATACGACCCTAAAAGTATTATTTCGGTTGAAATGGTTGCTTGTTATCCGGGGAGTCTTCTTGGGTACGGAGAGTGCTCGGAGTACTTCAATAGATTTGGACATCCCACACATGAGATGACCCGTATTGCGATTAATGGACCACTGCCTGATTTTGATCTCACCGGATTCGCTCGTGTGGTATCATTTGAATTGGCTAAAGGACTTCATCCGTGTTGTTATGTTTGGTTTGGTAGACACATCTCTGAAAAACACTGGATGCCAATAGTGTTATTACTGTATATGATTGATTCTAAAATGCTGATATCGCTGATTGTTAGTGAAGCAATTACATCATATCGAGCGCAGACTGAAGTCTGGTTACGACAACCCGATAGTCTAGATAGTATAATCAGCGAAAACAAAATACAATTCCCTGATCTCGACGAAGAATATATCTTGAAATGGTCCAAAGAAATCGTTGAAGTTAGAAATAAAGACGCAAAAGATTTCGGTAGAAGAATAATTAGTAAGTTCACACAGGGTGGAAAATACGACCACAAAAGATATTCTTCGCGGTTGATTATAGATGATGCTGAATACGATTATATAATCGCAGATGTAACATCTAGGGGTATATACGTCGATCGTAAAGACGCTTTCTTGTCCGATGGAACCAAATTAGGTACAATTCTTACTTAAACAGATGGAGAAAATCCTCAATACACGTAGTTAAGTTCGTCTATGCTGGCTTATGCTTCTATTAATTTACTTTCGATGATAAATAGATTTACTGAATCAGCAGTTAGAGTAGCCACCGATCCATTTTATATAGATGTAAAATATAGCAAAGCAGTGGCTGAATTCACTAATTCAGACGAGAGTTGGTGATCGTGGAGAATTAAATAGGAAATACTGCGTGATTACCCCAAATCAGCTGATGTTACAATTGAAAACAATTACTTGAAAAATAATCAGATATCAGAACTATCTAATGCACTGTCGTGTTCCGATCCAATATGTAGATATAAAACCAGTTAATTAAACGGCTGTGGTGGGTCAGGAAAGACGACTCGTGCGATTGAATTATTTCGAGGGAAATCAAACATGATTGTGCTAATACCAACACACAGACTTGCAAGAGAGATGAAACAACGAGGAATTAATGCTTGCACATATCACAGTTTCTTTCGATGGAAAGATGATGAATGGACTCCTGATCGAATGGGTGAAAAATTTATTCCTGAAATCATCATTTGAGATAAGATATGCACAGTGTCGTTAGATGTATTACAAAAGTTTCTTGATTGGTTATTGCTAGCGAATACAAAAGTGATAATGTGTGGCGATCATGGTCAACCACCATCATTTATCGGTTTGTCTCCACATAATTGGCTGAAGAATTTTGTAGACTATTATGAAGAACTTAATACCGATCATTGATCACTTGATAAACAATTACGCGAGTTCAAGAAACCAATCAGATTACAGTCGGATAGAATCCAGTGTGAAATAGCACGTGAAATAATTTCGGAAACCCTATTAAATGATTTATGGGAAGCGTGGAGACCAAACGATTTGATAGTGGCAAGTAGAAAGATAGTCAGAGATACACTTCAGATGAAGTTATTTAACAAACATAAAGAAACATTTGCAAAACTTCCAGTGCCATTGTGCTATAGACCCATGGATACACGAAGACAAAATTTCGAAGTTGATATTCCTGGCCTAACAGAGTCAGGGACAGAGAAACAGATTGTAGTGTTAAATGATATTGTGTTGGTTGATATCAATGTTGTTGAAGATGCATTGCGTGCCGATAAATCTCCATGGAAGCTACGATATGCAGCGACGTTACATTCTTCGCAGGGATTGACTATATCAGATACAGTTGTTTGGATCATAGATAATCTCATCGAGTGGTCGAATTTAGTTTATCTTGTGGTGTCCAGAGTACGAAGAATAAATCAACTTCGAAGAGTTGTTTTAGATGATAATGACACCACAATAAGTGATATTCTCAGCGATGGTATAATCAGAAAAAAACTCACAGGATAAAATAATAACAGAAAATATGACATTGATGCCGAATTTATAATCACACTGAAACAACAACAGAATAATCACTGCGCGAGTTGCAATTGTATAAAGCGTTGGTGTTGATCGGATAAAGACCCCAACCAATTTATCGTTGACAGAAAGAATAGCAGTGTTGGTCATACCAGAGATAATGTGATGTTGACATGTCTTGAGTGCAACAGACGCAGAGGTGCTAGTTAAGACCACGCGGCGGTAATTGAGTATCCTCGGGTATCACTTGTAATTGTTCACGCGTAAATCCTTGCTGAGGAGCAGTTAAATCCAATTTGTAGACTGGCGGTCTACCCGTGGGTCGTGTTATGCTAGATATTGTATGTGTAGTAATACTCCAAATAGGATCAGTAGCTCTTTTTGCCACCTTCTAGCTCTCCTGGTTCATATAAATATCTTACAGTGACATTGTCGAGTGTTGGTTGTTTTGACAAATCACTTTGCGGTTTTACGGGTATATACCTTTTTAATAGCGTTGTAAGGTTTCATATTAATTGTTCTAGTAATCTCATTATTTACCGCGATAATTACGCCTGGTAATCTCTTAACCCATTCACGAGATCGTTTTTCCTGAATAAATTCCTTCGCGTATTGATATCCAAATAACCGCTCGATTAAACCGTTCAACAATTGCCTGATCGCGATGTAATGCAGTGTGTCCTTGTCTGATGGTGACATTATGATGCTTCATTGTTGATAACACTGCACCCTAAAATTCCTTGCCAGGATCAACTTGTAATAGATTTGGCCAATGCAGAGGACCTCGTCGATAAATCCTTTCAAACGCAGAAGCCACTTCAGTTGATGATTTTGTCTTTAGAGGCTCTGCTTGTTTGTATCGACTCGCAACATCAACCACGGTTAGCGCATACTTGTAAAAACCATCATGTGGCAGAAATAATATATCAGCCTGATGAACTTCATTAGGTGCGCTTACATCAAAATTCGAGTAGTTAATTTGTTTAGGCGGTAGTAGATAAATTTGCCATATCGCCTGTATTGATAACCAATCAGCTGCAGTGGTATTTCTCACCTTTGCGGCACTTGCGAATTTACTGATTGCTGCTTTACCCCTCCAGTATCCTCTTGGAGAATAATACATAGATTCTATGATGTTATTAATTACCGGCACCCAACATCAATTTACTTTTCATCGCCGATTTTATCAACCATGAATCCAATTTTTCTTTGAACGATTTATCAGTGATAGAATTCAACGCATGAATCAATTTTACACCTGCGATATGTCTGTTTTGCAGATTTCTGCTTTTATAAGCAACATCATGAGCATGACACGCCTTATCAATGGCGTTTATTGGATACTCAGCGGGTCGGGGCTGGTTTTGATCATCGAGTCTGATATAGAGTCTGGTCCCTGGTCCACAATAACTATATCCTGGAAGGTGTTGTTCTCCTGGATACTTCGCTTATGGTGTTCCTGGGAGTTTTACTAACTTGGCTGCAATATCACCTCCTCGTATGTTTTTTAAAATCATCTGCAGATTTCATAGAAACAAATCTAATTTTCTTTGTACTACATTGTACACAATACCAGCAAGTGCTAATCTGTTATTTTTAGTTGTAATCGTCGTCAAGTCGTTTGTGCTAGTACGCTTCTTACATTTCACACAATATAGATCCATAATTGATTTATAATAACATGAATGTAATTGATTTTTCGGCGACTAAAACACGAGAACCAGTTAAACACCATACAGCGCTACCAAATTCTATTCGCATGATTATAATCGGGCCATCTGGAAGTGGCAAGACTCAACTGCTACTTAATTTAATAACGAGATGGATGAAATGGGATAAGTTGTATTTAGTAGCTCCGAGTGTAGACGATCAGCGATGTTACGAGGTGTTAAAGGATTTTAACGAGAAAGCAAAATCGGAAATCGATGAGGATATTATTGAGTTTATAACCGATATCGAGGAAGCACTGATAATTGATGATATTGAAGTAAGTATTAACAATTTAGTAGTATATGATGATGTCATGTAAGACAATCAAACGTATCCTGCTAGGATATTTTCCAGAGGTAGGCATAAAAGCACTGACTGATATATATCACTCAACGATACACTCAAATACCAAAAGTGATCAGAGATAACTGCAAAATTCTTGCTGTATTCAACGGAGTTGACACACATATGCTACGAAATATTTGGCAAACTTGGTGCGGCGGTGATATGGATTATAATCTCTTTAGAAATTTCTTTAGTCACGCTCAGTCAATTCCACATGGATTTGTAACGATAAATTTGCACGACCCGAGGTCAAGATATCGTGTCGGACTTGATCAAATATTCGGTTGAAATCGTAAAAAGGATTTTTAACCCCATAGCATCAGGGAGGATGCGACAACGATTTTGCGTTCCCAAAGGAAACCTTTTTTAAACGATTTTGGAGGAAGCCTTGGTTTGCCAAATAGACGTTTTCTTACGATTTCGGAGGAAGCCTTGGTTTGCCAAATGGACGACTCTATAAAAGGTTGTCGGATTCGACCTCCCTGCTGCTAAGATTGATAAAGATCTCCCCCAAATATCAATCATTATACTCTAAGATCTCTCTAAAATGCGATTACTCGTATATTCTTGTTCGGTTTTATGTGGTGGTTTACCCGATGATGAAATAGCGTTGAGGACATTAATACTTATATGCCGCATATTGGTGGGTCATTCATTTTCTGTGCTGGTAGCGTGAAATACCAGATAGGAGTTTTTAAGTGGTATATATAACGCATAAATTTTTTTGGTGGCGCAAAACCATATGAATGGAAATAAACAATTGCACGCGGATCTATCGCGTATGCAACCCAGTGAGGTCCAGGTCCGCTGCTGTTATCGAGATTAATGATACCGGTTTCAACGCTATTTGGTTGTTGTGGTAATTGATCTCTCATTAAGACACCTCTAAAGTTTTTTACCGCTAGTTTATTAGCAGCGTCGAGTAAATCAAAATTTGACATCGGCGACAATGTCTGCGATATTGTTGTTAGTAAACTGTCCTAGCCTCAAGCCCTTTCCGCTGTAGCATCAATACGGTGTTCCTGGTAGTCTTAGACCCTTTCCTGATCGTTTCTTGTTTTTATATCCTTGTCCGGTAGCTTAATTTAGTGCCATCCCTGTCGCTGTACCCACGGCTCCTAGCGCAGCAGCTTTAGTTACCGCTGATGCCGCTGCCACAATCAACGCTAGTAACGCAGCGAAAAGTGGGAATATACCACCTGATTTTATCATGTTCTTAATCGCAGCTGTAGAGAGAGTGATCTGAACACCTTCTTTTATCTTTGATGGCATCATTGAAGTGTTTTATCAGACGAGTTGTCAAAGATAGTTTATTCTGACCACCAGACATCTGATTGTGCTTCAGCGATATTGTGGTTCCACATTTTTTAGCTGATTCCTATTGCAATTTTACAATTTGATTAGGAGTTAACGTACTAACATGACTATATGACATTTTATTTAATAACAGATTGATCTAATTGTCTACAACATATTTTCTACTGGTGCATCAACTACCCTCATTCGTCCACCATTGCCTTCGAGTAACATTGATTTGTCACTGAGAATGACAGCAACTGCTCTGTAATTCGGGATAGTGACAACACCACCTGCAACCGGACGAGCTACACGAGCTCTGAAGTGTATGTCAACTATGATTGTCTTGTTAAGTCAAGATGTTCCAACGAGAAGTAATAGATGGGATATTGTTTTCTAATATCAATTTGTGATATTTGCAGACCGGTATCTACATCATCATCGCGTCCCATAAATGACAACAAAAGATGATACGCGCGTGCTATTTGGTTGGTTCCGTAATCAAGTAGTATATCCTCAAATGGTTTCTCTTGTCCGTTTATTCTCAATGATACTTCATTAACACCTATTTGATCAAATATCATATGACTCGGTTCCTTAGAGTTTAATTGCGCCTTATTCTGTAACGCAATAAATATATGACGCGGGGCTGAAACACATTGTTTTGATGACAGTTGCCATGTAAGTGTACCATCAATATTAGAATCCATGGTATCTGTTGTTGTTAGCCATGATAGAAATGATTTTCCTCCATGATTCATAAATGATAGTATCCTTTCTTCCATGGTGATTGATTGAGTCATTACTGGCATCCACAGTGATAGTTTTGATATAATGACTTTACCATCAGAAACACCAGTACCACGCCAGATTGCATCATTATCACTACCCTTTCGCACGAGTACTACTGTATGCTTCGCTCCAAAAATCCGAAAATGTGATGCAGTGGAATCGCGCATGAAAATTGTCTACGCTGTCCTTGCAACATTGATACGCGTGTTGCAAACCGCAAGTTGTGATTAGGATTAATACTTTTATATCATCAAAAGCAGCAGCTGGTCTATCCGCATGTTCAGGAGAATCGGGTTGTGGATTAACTGCAGTAGCTTGCGGTATTAACAATTTAACATATGGAATGTGATCAGCGTGATCATTGAGATCCTTAGAGAACATCATAGATGGACTCGCTGTTCTTGTATAATCATCGGAGTATCTTGCCAACCCCACTATTGTTGTGGTAACATCAACATCATGTTCTAAAGACTCGATTTCTCTTCCATCAATCATGTATCTAGCACTCGCAAATAGCGCCATGATACCATTATTGACACATCCAACTCGGATATTTTGGTCATCTGCATACGGTGTATCTGCTAATATTTTGGTCATCTGCATACGGTGTATCTGCTGCAACATTTGTTACGAGTTCTCCTTCTACTTCAATAAATGCTTTAGCGGGTAGAAAGTTTTTGCTGGTTTCCTGGACTTTAAGTTCGATTCTTGATCGAAGATCCGGTTGTACTGCATGATAGGAATAGAATTGATAATCGCGTACAGAATCATTCTTGGGCACTGGGGCATCCATATCGAACGCTGTATCAGGAGCCGATTTGAACATATTATTATATATTAATTGATCTAAATCGCGATCTCGCTCGCGATTTCAAGCCACTTCCCGCTATCATATTTTGCAGTAATAGTATCCTGGTCGCTGTTCAGTGATACTATTTTTTGATCCACCGCGTTGTTTATTATTTTGGTAATACTTGCAGGCATAATTTCCGTAGATGGTAGTGGTCCTAATGACGAAGTCATCGGTGATTTCGTCATCGGTGTTTTCTTTCTTCGTCGAACTAACGTAGGTAGTTTTTCTTTATCCGCGGAAAAATGCTTTCCCGGCAACTTCACCAACAGCGCTAATACCCTTATCACGAATAACATCAATAGCTTTCATTGATAATTGTTTTGCGATTGGTGTTATTTTTGGAGCCATTCTTGCAAATAACCCTGCAATAGTAATGCCGAGACCATCTCCATAGTACGCTCTATAAGCAAGAAGTCACTACATAGACCATGGCTGGTTTGTTGTGGTTGTAGTATATGATCATCTTATTTAAATGCTATTTATCAAATCAGTGATTCATCACCGATGACGAAGTCATCAAATTAATCACTGTGGTAACCGTCCGCTAGCACATCAATAAACTATTGATATACACCAATATCCATGATACCACCCCCAAATAGTCGTCTGCAGATATCAGCTGCCTCATTAATTATTTCCGGTGAGTTATTTCCAGCTCGTCTCCCTCCTATGAGAATTTCTAATCGTGATATATCCCCGAGAATACTATTAGGACAACGAACTAGACCACTACCTGAAACCCCACTTGGAACGGAGTTTCGAGTTCCACTCTTAGAAAACCCCTTACCAGTAGTACCAGTTGCACCTTGCTCGCGAGATAATTCATCCAGTGATCTGTTAATTCGTTCTAAATCATCATCTTCGAGTTATTCAAGTGATGTATCCCATTGAGGTTCTTCTTGTTTTTATGTCTCCGTGTTGGTGTTTGACGTTCCCTATCTAAATCATCTTCAAGTGGTATATCCCATTGAAGTTCTTCTTCTTGTTTTTTTTGTCTTCGTGTTTGTCTCCGTGTTGGTGTTGGACGTTTTCTTTCTTGTTGTCGTTCTTCTATTTCCATTTGTCGTTCTTCTATTTGTTGTTTATCATGGTTATCAACTCCCTTTTTAAATTCTTTGTACCCCAACTCCCTTTTTTTAAACGATCAATCCCCTTGTTTATTTTATACAACCCATTAATCCATTCATCACGTGATATTATATTATCTTTTTACTCGTCTTTCAAAAACTCGTTTCTTGAATAATAACTTTTAACAGCAAAATCACCAAAAGCTTGATAATCCTTTTGTTTTAATAATTGAAATTGTTTTATTATTGTTTTAGCCCCTTCAGTAAATTTATCAACTAAAGAAACAATCTTAGTTTTAGTAACATCACCCTGTTGTTTATCTCCAGCTATCTGTTTTAACAACGGGAGAATACCCTTTTTTCTATCTTCTTCGTCAATAGTCTCTCCCAAAATAACTCTCTCAGTAGTTGAAGTGAGGGGTTTAAATAACTTGAGTATCCGTTGTGAAATCAGTTTGAAAGTGTTGTCTTGCTTTTAGCTTGTTTCGAACGGAATCACGAACTGGAATAAATCTCTTAATCGCAGATAATCGGTCACGTGCTAATTTAGTCGTTAGTGCTTCATTTACCATTATAAATTAATGTACGATTTAAATTGTAAGTGAAAACTCACCCCTGATACTGTGTTCATACTTCTGCGTAGTGATAAAATCACCGAATACTATCTTACCTGTCTATACAAATTCGTTCTATGCGAATAAGCGCATACCTGTCTATATAATTATTTATCTCGGTGATTTAATCACTGGGGTTATATAATTTCTGTTCCGTACCTGTATATACTCATACTTGCAACAGGTATGGTATTATACATGTCGATCCATGGTGAGAATTTCATTCACTGTGTTGAGGCAATCAAGGGGTTAATTTTCATTTTGGCGGATAATCTCTTTTATTGTTTTGAATTTCGAGTTAATTGTGCGTTTGATTTCATATTGTTGCCCCAATTCACTTCTGACCCTTTCGACAGCGGTGAATAACGGGACAAACTTGTTGATGTCATTGTTATATGCAAGGGAGTCATAAATAGCGTGTTGAATTATCTTTATAAAAGAATAGGATTTCGATAACACATATTTATTATTCCGAGTGCTATCATCAATATCTTGAAAATCAGAAAGAATCCGACCACAATGTAATTTATCTGACAATTTAATTCCTTCATTTTTCAAATTTGAAAACGCGTTAATAATGACCTTCATATTTTCGAAATTCATTATATGAAATATTATATATCTCATATGATAAACAAAATAATTGGGGGTCAATTTTGACCCGTTTTCATTTTTGATATATACATATTTACATATTTGATATATAAATATATATACATATATTTGATATATACACACAAGACAACACATCCCCATTTGGAAATTAGTTGTAATCGTCGTCAAGTCGTTTGTGCTAGTACGCTTCTTACATTTCACACAATATAGATCCATAATTTATTTATAATAACATGAATGTAATTGATTTTTCGGCGACAAAAGCACGAGAACTAGTTAAGCATCATGCATCGCTACCAAATTATATTCGCATGATTATAATCGGACTATCTGGAAGTGGCAAGACACAACTGCTACTTAATTTAATAACGAGATGGATGAAATGGGATAAGTTGTATTTAGTAGCTCCGAGTGTAGACTATCAGCGATGTTACGAGGTGTTACAGGATTTTAACGAGAAAGCAAAATCGGAAATCGATGAGGATAGTATTGAGTTTATAACCGATATCGAGGAAGCACCGAGCATTGATGTTATTGATGGAAGTATTAACAATTTAGTTGTATATGATGATGTCATGCTAGACAATCAAAAGAATCCCGCTAGAATATTTTCCAGAGGTAGGCATACAAATACCGATGTGATATATGTCACTCAACGATACACTCAAATACCAAAAGTGATCAGAGATAACTGCAAAATTCTTGCTGTATTCAACGGAGTTGACACATATACGCTACGAAATATTTGCCAAACTTGGTGCGGCGGTGATATGGATTATAATCTCTTTAGAAATTTCTTTAGTCACGCTCAGTCAATTCCACATGGATTTGTAACGATAAATTTGCACGACCAGAGATCAAGATATCGTATCGGACTTGATCAAATATTCGATTGAAACAATTCGTCTCAGCAGCGACATCAGCCGGGTCTGTAGCGTAAAATCCTAAATGATTTTTTGTCTGCCTGAATTGGTTTCGGTTTGAAATCCTTAAGGATTTTACTGAATTGGTTTCGGTTTGAAATCCTTAGGATTTTGTTTGAAATAGTTTCGGTTTGCTTGAAATAGTTTCGGTCTGTCCACCCTCTCTGCTACTTGTTTAAATGAACAGTGTCATGGCAAGATTATATCTGTATGAATTTAGTCCTAGAAAGCTCTATTCAAAATAATGACAAAGAATGATGTAAACAATGATATGGGGTTGTTTGACAAATTCCAATTTTTTAGTATTTATTAAACATGGCAATATTCTGTTGAAATAATTTATACAAACATGAAACAGTTGTCACGAATATCCAACAGTTGTGTTAGATTTCATGAAAATAAATATGGGTTCGGGAAAATGGTACTCACATTCCTCAGCAGGCTGACGACACTTGTGATTTGGTATAGCTTTCATTATTTGTCCTAATTAAAACTGAAGATATAAACATGTTTTCTGGTACAATCCTGAGTTGTAGACTGTTAATTTTCATGACATCAAGTAGGACCATGTTTTTCTAAAACTTGACAAAATTGCATTTTGAGAATGGTCCAACCACCCCACCCCCCACTCCTTTCATGTCACAAAAGTACACCACGCTGCACCACAAAAACAGCTGAGACTGAATTTTTATCATTCTTGGATGCACCTCCATTTAAAAGTAGCTTGATTTACTTGCAAAAACTGGCATTTCAATTTTCATGTCCTATACCTAAATCTTAATGCTGAGAGCCAACCGAGGCAGCTGTTAGTACCATTTTTGTAAGTCTTTGGTATAACTCGGCCGGGGATCGAACCCACGACCTCCCACTTCCGCGCCGGACGCTCCAACAACTAGGCCATCGGAGCGGTTGGTAGACATTTTGACATGCTTAAATGATCGATTTTGCATAAGAACAAAACTGTAGTCAAGGATTTTTAAAGAGAAATACGTGTTTTCTGATTGTCGTCTGCAGCAAGGATATAAAGACAACAAAAACTAGTTTTGTCTAAAAGCATGTAATCCCACACTCATTGATACCATACATTTTATGGGCAATTTAACAAAGTAAAATAAACAAATTTTAAACGTATTTATAGTTTTCCGTTGACTATAGAGTACCTACATGCTCCTAAGTAATATAGTTATATTGTCAACCAAACATTAATGCTTGTGATACATAGACAAAATTAATTTATTGATATTGGTACTAATTTCATGGCAATCAAATCCGTGTAAATTCATTTCATGGTAATTTTTAATTTGGCTAAATACAAATTTTAGTTAAGCATTACTTGTTTCCATTTACTATATGGTGGAAATATACACAGCCCGTATAAACGATCGTGTTCGCAAATTGTATCATAAGTTATCTCCTTTTCTTTTTTTACAGTAATCATATATTTTTTAAACTAATCTGTTTTTCATCTTCGTCAGCCATCATTATACGTCTTTCGTTTGTTTTTAAATCTTCATACACTAGTGTTGCGATTTTACTTAACACGTCAATATATAAGTATATATGCAAACTGTTCATATGAATGAATAGTTGGATTTAAAGTGAAACCGGCCACTAGGGTCATATGTTCACTATTTTGCACTGCCAATTATTAATATGGTAGTCATTTAATTTATCCAGGAAGATGGAATGGTGCCACATCTTCCTGGAATTTATGCGCACAGAGTGCGCTATTTAATTTAGTCGTCATATCATACCCCTAAAAAGGGGCTAATGATATGAATGTTAGACCTGTGTGAGTGGAAATAGACCCATCAGGCACTCAACCTATCAACCAATCGAAAGTACGTACGCTTATTCCAAATTCAATCCAGTTTTTCTAGTGGATTTCCCTATGCCAAAATTGTGTAAGCCACGATGCAATTCATCAAGTGGTAGAGTTGAAGAATTAAATTACGTTCCTAACTATGCCAATTTTCTAGTACAAAAGTGTACATATTATATGTCCCTAACAATTTCTCTTGCTAATATGACTAAACGTCATTTGAAAGGTAGCCACTGTCAGAGAGAAATAGATTGTTAATTTTGAGCGGTGGGTCCGAAAAATGACCAAGTTAGGCTTTTTGGATAGAGCTTGTCAATGAGGGTTTCCGTAACCAAGTGGAAGACCCTATTAAGGCAATGAAAGACAATAGCCCTAAAAAGGACTTTTTGAGAATCCCATGATCACTTGGTAGTGACCGATTATCCCTCTGCTCCTGTGGTTGGTCCCTGTATACTTCTTGAGTGTCTTGTTTGACCCTGTACTCACTCGATGATTCCCTGTATACATCTTGGGTGTCTTGTTTTGGATTCTCACTCTAAACATCCTTGCTCCCTCGTCAATTTGCTTCCGTATTTTTCCCTATCAATTTGGAATTCTTTGTGCTGTTTTGTGTAGAATATATAACCCCATATGACAACTATTTGCATTGTTAGTTAATGCATGATGTTATTAAGTTACTGCAAGGCCTGATAGTTTTGGGGTTAACTATCTTTATAGTGTATGAATTTGAGGTAATTTTCTAAATTAGCATATTTTTGGTTGCAACCTTGTGTTGCTGGGCCTGATAGTCTTGGGTTTGAGACTACCTTATAAGATCTAATTTGGGGTCATAACCTATGATGAGGTTTTTAGTTGCAACATTGTGTAGCTGGACCTGATAGTCTTGGTTTTGAGACTACCTCATACACTGTAGTTGGGACCATAGTTAGGGGCGCGTGTTTGTGGTTATACTTTAACCACAGCGGTATTGCGTTTTTTAGGGGTCTATAATACCTTCGTAATATTAAACTCAGTTATGAGATCTTGTCAATGGGGTTATATAGATGGAAGAATTTAGAAGCATAAGAGAAGAAAAGAGGTAAGACGCTTGCCATATTGATTGTATAACTGGTAGTTAATATAACTTTTGATGTTTATATCTTTATGTATTTCTTTTATTTTAGGTTTATTTTTTATTGTTCCATGTTATTTTACCATTCCATTAGGTTTGTTTGCTCTGGAGCCGCCATGGGAATGTTATACCCAGTGTAGTGTAGGTGGGCTTCCTTAAGGGTAACGAATCCCTTTTGGCCCTGTACACTTCCCTCCCCTTAGAACAATATTATTTTATATGCATATTTAGGTACCAGTAAAACATTCATTTCATTTATGGATGATATGGTGTTATACTTATATTCTTTCCATTAGCCCTGTAGTTCTAAGAAATTCAATTATATTATAGTATGTTCTTTCAGGGTTTTTGTTGCATAATTGAATTATTTCTGGATATGTACTTGGTGCGGCAAGTTCTAATTGTTTAGTTATAATATGTCTCTTTCTTTTTGCGTATTGTTACAGATATTGAATATATGGTACAGATCTTCCGGTACGTTACAGTGGAAGCAGTTGATGTTGTGCGGAAAAGGTCCTATATATTTTCAAAAACTATTAGCTAATTTTGTTTTTCCAAGAATTATCCTATTTATTTTAGATTGTTTATAACTGCTGCACCTGGGTATCAGGATATTTCTATTGACTTCTTTGACAATACTATGTAAAAATCTCCCTTGTTTATTATGGTTCCAATCCTTTTGCCACTTTTGATTTATCAGTGTATAGATTAAATTGTTAATTTCTGTTGGACTATACTTTAGTGGCATGTAATTAGGTTCAGTGAGTTTACTCTTGGCTAATTGGTCAGCTAATTCATTGCCTTTTATGTCGATGTGAGATGTATCCATATAAACTCTACTGTTATGTTTTGAGTATCGAGTATTTTAATTATTTGGTTAATTTGATTAAGAACGTTTTCTCTTGATTTAGTATTATTGCATTGTATTGATTTTAGGACACTTAGTGAATCACTAATAATCAAGGTCTTATCTGGTTTGTTTTCTAGTGTCCATTTTAAAGATTCCAGGATGGCCCAGAATTCAACTGTGTAAATGGAGCAGTGATCCGGTAGGCGGCTGCCCATTTTGATATTGAGTGCTGGAATGACCCAAGCCGCAGCTGTTTTAAAGGGGTTGTTAATTTTGGAACCATCCGTGAATATATGAATATAGTTTTTATATTGGTTGTTGATTAATTCCATTGCAGCTGTTTTTAAATAATGTTGTTGATTTTCTTTTTTACCTTTGTCTATAAGGGAGATGTTTACTTTAATTGATGTATTATTCCAAGGTTCTTCATCAAATATTTGGTTAGTTTCCACTTGGAATATATCTACTGGGAGTTGTAGATTTAATTCATGTACTATTTTGCCAAAGGATGACTTATTTTTAAGAGTTTTCCTAAAAGGAATTTTGCATTTGTTGATAGCTACTAGTGTGTTTTATTGTGGGTGGACAGTCGAGTTGCGTTTCTCAAAATGAGTTCCTGCTTTCGAAGCTGTAATGGCGGTTCTCCTGTTAAGACCTGCAACTCTGCTGTAGATGTATATGGTAATGCCCCAGTTGCTATGAGTAGGGTTTTCCTCTGTATTTTATCTAATCTATTAGGTTGGGTTATGGGACTGCTCATATACAAACTATAGGGTTGTATTGTATGTGTACTGCTTTGAGGTAAATACAGAAACCTACGTGTAATGTCCTTGGGTGATGTATTGTCCAACAAATTTCAGCTAAGTGATTGCAACTTTGTGTATAATGACGCTTTTAAAATCACGATGTTACATTGTTACAAAATCTTCCTTTGGTACTTTTATGATGTTTTAGAAACAATACAAGGCATTGTAAAAAAAAATTTTCGGTCGCTGATGCCTATTTTATTGTGATGAAGCTTTTTAATTTTTATTTCAGCGTAATATTACCTTACATCTGTGTAGTCATCAGCACTATCACATTAAAATGTGTTAACATTTCTTTGGATTTTTTCATGGTAATTGTTTGGCATAGATCGGCTCTCTCCACTTCGAATAGTTAATACACATTTATGAAGATGAATACAATAATGTTACAATTATATGTTGTCTTTCTTTTGCACAGGACATCAATTGAACCAATCACTACATATATCTAAATCGGATAAAGGATAAAGATTCGATAAAAGGGAAAAAGAAAACAGATATTAAGGCAAATAAAGAACGACGATAACCATCTTCGGAAAGAATTTCATTTAATATGTAATGCCCCTACATCGTTATCAACTGATCAATATAAAGTCAATGGAAGAGTAATATAACTAATAAAAAGAATCATTTAGAGATATGATCTAAGGAAGAAACATTAGTTAACAACTCCTTGTATCCTTAATGTACTTTTTAAACAACTAAGGTATTCAAATTTTATTCAGTTGCAAGTTCAGGTATGCCAAGTACAAGAGTGTTTGAAGTGATCTGGACGGGCATTTCGTTAAGACTACGTAGTTGATTTTGCCTTTGAACTGTGCATTGAGTGTATATTACGCATAACGGTGTGCACTTTCTGCTTCCACCCCATGCATTATGGATCGTCTATCAGTGATTTTTGTGACCATAATTTCTGCACAATATAGGCTATAGATTGCGGCCAGCATATTTGGTGGAGGAAGAGCCCTGGAAAACTACTTGAAGAACCAACGGCCGACGTGAAGCTACTGACAAGCTTTCTCACAAGTCCAAATCGAGGCTGGAATCCACGCGGTCAGAGGTATAATGTCAATAGTCTGTAGAGTTGAGCGACTTAGACCACTCGGCCAAGCAGGGCAGCGAAACTCCACGAGCTGATAAGCAGTCTGTAACAGTACAAAAATAAATAAAGTCTTGAAAACAAAACAGAAGAGAATGTGAGCAGAATAACGTAGAAGAGAATGGTTATTATTAACATTGATATGTTTTACAGTTAAATCTGCTAATGCCATTGTTTTAACATTCAGATGACACATGGCAATTTTGAAGAAAAACTCAAATATTTAAATATAGAGGCATTCAATTATTTCAGTGTTTGTAGATTTTGCATCATCTAAAATTGAATGTTTTTCTTTATATAGATTTTCTCAAAAATCTATGAAGTGATCTAAACTTAGGTTTTAACTAGTATTTCCTATTTCTTTTCTCATGAAAATTAGTATATTGCTCAGTTAAATCTGTTTCTCATCGTTGTTTAATACGAGTTCTACCTGTGCATCGGGATGAACAGTTTTACCTGTTTCTTTATGAAATGATGGCATTTATAATCGGACAAGGGATTGAATTTCAGATATTTAAAATTCAAATTGCATTCATTATATGCTGTATCTCTACATTTACCTCTTCGTGATTAATAATTTCCGACATATTTCAGTTTTTATGCCGTTGTGACGGTTTCTTTTTCTTCTCTCTTTTTCACACATATCATGTATATATTTAGCCAGAAAACATGTACTATTTGTCCATTCCGGTCAGAAAAGTTTTTCATTTTTAATTTTAATTCTTCTTCACTACTTTTCGAATTTACCATACGCATCGAACAATATATGAATACACAATGTTCCATTATAATGTAATGGTTTATATCGATGTAAGGTTATAAAGAAATGCATGTTGGATATGTATATTTTAAGCGCCTATGATTGCAGCGGACACAACGCCAGTGCTTCTGCTATTCAGTTCAGAAAGATTGCACAAAAAATGCAATTTGATGTGTCTTCAGCACATAAGCTTCCGCACACCATGGCACGATATCGTTCTTAGCTCCTGTGGAAATCCGATGATGCGATCCTACTTTCAAAATCACAAAATAATAATACACGAAAGTTTTAACTGATTCTGGTAATTTTGGACGTCTGCAAAAGAACGCTGTCTGTGCATTTTATATAGAAGTGTGTACATCGTTACTAAGTCTTGTTCTGATATTTTTCTCATTATTTTACAAAACTCAACCACTGTCTTTTTTACAATTATATTTTCTCTTTCAAATCTCAAACATGTGATCATTCTACCGTTGTAGAGAAATATACAGTGATATATTCACTGTTTGTCAAGACTATGGAGCTCGCCATATTAAAATATACTCAACATGTCAACGTATACTTCTTTTTTAAGTTATTTGAATAGTTTCTCCCATTTTCTTTAGAGTTCTAATGTCTTCGAAACATTTATGTATGCGTCAAATTCATTTTCAACGTTTTTCATATTCTCTGTTGTTACCGGACATCTGCCTAACCACTTATTTTAAATGTTCAAGCTTTTTAAAATAGTTATCTTGGAGATTCGCATATTTCCTGTGCAAAACAATGTTATATGTATAGTGTTGTGTGAGCACTAATGGACATAATTCATTTTACCTCGAAGAAATATATTTATAGATTTTGTTTTGTGTTTTAAACAAGTGTATGCTCGTCGTGTTCACTTTCTTAAGTGGATCAATTCATACGTGTGATTGTTAAATATGACCTTTGCTTTAGTCATTGTTTGATTATGAAATAGTTGATTAATGCGCTAAGAAGAACAATACGTGTACTACCTTTAGTTTCTACGAAAGGATTATCTGCAAACGAAACACATCTTGTTTGTTTTATTTATTTTGTTTTGTTTTGTATTGTATTGTTGTGGTTTAGAGTCATATCAGTTTTATACCAACAATCTAACAACTCATTGAAAATGGGATCACGAATGAGAAAACTATGGATGTAAATTAGCGTCATGTATAAACCATTGATACAAAGCAAACCGTAATTTTAATAAATTTAATCAAAAAAATGTTTTTCTTTCAAAGATTAATGATTGCATTTGTGATAGAGCAACGCGGCATTAAATGTTGCTTTATGCATATTTTCATCCATCAGCAAGCAAAATAACATTTCACTCGAGGAATGTTTGTAAGAAAACAATGACCATTTTAGGATTGCATTCTATGAAAGTGCCATTGATAATACTAATACGAATTGGCTTAACTGGTGGGTGGGTGTGGTGTAGTCGAATATCACATGTAGTATATAATGAAAACTATATATTATTAGATTTAAAAATGTTAAATGGTAAGGAACAATCTATTTTCCGGAAAATGTATTTGAACTCAAAAAAGCAGTTTATTATTGTATTTTAAACGCAACAAATCGCTTTATATTGATAGTATTGAGCTATTTCATTTAATTATCTTGTTGTATGAAAACCATGCAAGATACAAGGAGTGTTAGATTTTTCATATATGTTGGGATTTCGTACAATGCATGTGACAAATATCATGATACCAGGTAATGAGGGCTGCCATATTGGGCTTATTTCAGTCTACCCAGTACCTTGATTGACATTCGTATACCTGTGACCCGATGGCTAACAATATTCCATATTGAAAGTACAGTTGCAGTTGGTACTGATAATAGCAAAGAGAATTCCTAAACATTCCAGAAATTAATACAATACGTTTACCTATTTACTTGTTTACATTGTACTTATTCTCATTCTATCTTTCAGCGCAGTACTTCTCCAAGTATTATTCCGACAGATTTAATATATACCTGTATCACCAGTCTTTTGTTCTTAATACCTGTTTAAAGATAATGAAAAGTACATGCCATTGTCTATTTATCCTTAAATGAGGACTTTGTAAAGAGCCTAATCTTTAGAAGCTCTAAGCGCTTTACAACATCTATAATGATATGACTACAGAAAAACAAAAAACAAAAACAATGAAATTAGAAAACAAAAAAAGCTGAGAATATTTCAAGTACGAAACATTATTAGGTCTTTAAGTTTGTCCTTGCAGTCGAAAAAGGTGAGTTTTAAGAGCACTCTTGAAAGGGATCACTGTAGCTTTGTGTCTCATTTCAATGGGCAATTCATTCCATATTGCTGGGTTATGGTACGCAAAAGAACGTTGTCCATATGACTTCGTTTTCATAGAGTGAACGAGGAGTATACGATTGTCAGAAGTATCTTGCTGGTGTGTACGCATGGGTGAGGCAGGATAGGTATGTTGGGCTGGAGTTCGTCAGTGAAACGTAGCACAGAGAACCAATTTTGTGTTTGATTCTGGATCGAACGGATAACAAGTGCAGGATACATAGCAGTGGGGAGGTGCGCTCTGATCGTGGTACTCTAAATATTATCCGAGCAGCTGTGATTTGAACTTTTTGAAGTTTCTGGAGTAGATATTGAGACGAACCAGACCTAATTACTTTACACTAGTCCAGTCTTGAAAGTACTAATAAACACACATGATTTTAAGTGGCATCAACTGAAAGATATTTGCGAATGGAGCTGATGCGTCTCAGCTCATGATATACAGCCTTGCATATGTTCATGACATACATGTTGGTGCAATATGAGAGTACTATCTAGAGTAACACCTAGGTTTCGCACTGACTGCATGAATGTAATGTTGGTGGTACTGATATTTATTGTTTGAGGTAAAATATGTGAATGAGAAAGTCTTTGTGTTGTGATCAGAATGGCCTCAGTTTTATCATCGTTCATCTGCAACTTGTTACATGTCATCCATGATTTCACATACATATTTGTAAATATGAGAACTAATGTAGTTGTGGTATGCGTTTACGCTGTTGTTTGAGAAGGCAAAAAAGTATGATTCAAAATTAAGAAAAAGACAAATCTTAACAAAATTATAACCTGATCAGGTAAGATGTATGAGCAATTGCCTACTTTACCAGATGGTACCTCGTTTAGTTTTGGTTGCTGTCACAATTGTCACTAATCACAAATGTTAAAACGATGTATAGCGCCTAATAACGGTGAGAGTCGGATGGAGTGTCTGGGGTTTTAAGACCCCCTCACAGGGCTGAAAAGAAAACTTATACACATACACGAGGAGTTGCAAATTTGACCATATTGTTGCGCACGTATATTGAGCGTTATGCACACGATGAGTAAAAAAGACACAGACTTTTGCCTTGATGCCCTTTCGAAAAATGTCTGGGTCCTTTTTAAATTTTGGACACCCGCCCCCCCCCCCCCCCCCAACAATTGAATTGCTTTGTTAGTTCATCATGTACAAAAAGACATGTGAGTAGATAATATGAATATTCCCGATTCTTCATTGTTTGGGTAACATCATAATGTTTGGGGCCAAAATTGTGCCATTATTATTATTATTATTATTATTATTACCAAAATATATAAAGAATTGTTTTATTTTCTTCATAATAAAATTATACTTATGGCAAAGACACGCCTTCGTACTTTTCTAAGGCACGACGGTCAAGGTGGTTCACGGTTTACAAGAATCCATTTTATTTGCAAATATTATGTAAACACACAAGACTCAAGTTCCTTTTCTCCAAAATCAACTTCTTTTTGTCACTAAATCGATTATTCATAAGCGTCAATGGTATTTCATATTCAATACATACAGACTCCATCTTGTTGTACGCCGCATAAAAGTATACGGACAACAAGGCATGAAATTGTTTAATTATATTACATTATTCGTTCACAAATTCACTACTAAATGGTGCGTACTACTTTACTGAAAGAGACTGGACATCAGCAGTACCATAATTTTAGCTATTTCTTCACAGAATATCATTCCCCACCCACCAGTACTGAATTGCGCATTACCCTTAGCCGCGATTGGATGACAACGGTGGTTCAACACAGCGCCCAGCCCTGGGCTCGCGGTCGCAAGGAAAGTATGAGAACGGCACGTTTGGTCGACAGACGCTGTCATGCGCTCAGATTGGCTCTCTAAATAGCACGTGGGCCATCTGGTGGATCCCATTACTTAGCTGACCTAATCTGACACTACCTGACTCAAGACCTGCTTAAATCCTGGTAGCTTTGCTCTTTGGTAAGGTAACGAGTCATATATTGTGTCTAAAAAGGTAAGAGATAACGAGAATAAGTATACTTTAAAACGATAACTCTTTATAAATTAGTCTAATCAAAAGGAATCTCATACAACAGCAGTGGGAGAATTCTGTTTTAGTTCAGTCATTCAGTGTGAAACTTTTTAAAACAAAATAATTTGTGCAATATAGAACGTAACTATCAGTGTATAAACACGTCATAACCACAAACAATGCTGAAAAATAAGAAAAGAAAAGAAACACCTTAAGATGTTGAAAACTGGAAAAACATGTTTGAGGATACATTCCACGAACTAGAAATCGTCTCACATTAGCTGAATTTAATATTAATTGTCCGCCTGTGATAATTTCCCTATAAGATAGCCAAATACTATTGAACACCAACAGAGTTGAGATATTTCTGGAAGCAATCTTGCCATTTTGTAAGTAAAAAGCCCACAAATTATTATGAAATATTTGAAATATTGTATAAAACAGTGATCTCAAACCCAACCCATTTTCGATGGTCCAAGGGCCGCACTATTTTGTTATCTCTTATGACACCTTGTGACAGTAATCAGTTTGCAGGACACTTGATACGGCTTGGCTGGTCGCGTATTTGAGAATATAGGTCTAATATAACATTATCGTCTACAAATGTTAAAGAAATATTGTCTTTCATGCAAAAGTGCTCGATAAGTCAAGCGTGTTGAGAACATATATACACGTATGGATGTGTAACAGATTGTATACGTATACCAGTACTAGAAACCAGTAAAGTGTGGACGATGATCATACAAGAAACTATAACAATAACAACAATATATTTGATGCCACACCACACCTGTTGATAGTTATCACCATTTAAAGATTACAGAGAGGAAACTAAAACTATCGAAATGTTAGTGGATGTGTGGAGAGAACTCATTTAAGTTGGTTGTTACCTTAACACTTCTGCAGCTTATTTATAGCATGTATGACGTAATATAGTCTAATACAAACGCTTTGATATTAAGAACAAAATAACTCTTCTTCTTATTATATTTTCACCTTAATCACGGGTCACTTGATACTGATCTACAACTGTATAATAAGGTGTATATTCGCGAGTAGGAATTTCGTGATAAAAGTGTTAGTTAAGGACAAAAAAGGTAAGAATTATAAAGAATTCTAATTTTCTTAGACGTGCATTTTATGCAGAAACTAACAAGACCCACTTTAGCTATTACGTTAACATACAAGAATTTAACGTTACAAAAATTCTAATTTACTTTCTTTACGTTTTCTAACGAGACGTACGCATAGCAAAAATAAACGTTCCATGCTGAGGGCCTAAGATGCTGAGTCAGTCAAGTGGTTGCGTTAAGCGATAGACCATTCTGCATCGATAGTTATATCCAGAGCAAAGATTCTGCGGACTGCTATGTATTAACATTATAAGGTGAGCTGAAGTGACAATTGCGAAATCATATTACAAGCGGTGGTGGAAAATAATCGCATTCACATAAAAAAAACAAATAACAGAATCGATATAAGAAATTAGAAACACATAATGTTAGTGGTTCCTTTGCGTAAAGGACTCTACATATTGCAATGTTTTCACTTATTTAACATAGTTTGGGAATACAAACTAAACTACTCAGGAATTAAAATAAAGTGGTAATATAGTTTCTATCAATAAAAGTTAAGCAGTGACTCGGAAATTGAAACGAAATGGTAAGACATTTTCTATCAATAAAAGTTATGCAATGACTCGGAAATTGAAAAAAAAATGGTAAGACCTTTTCTATCAATAAAAAGTTAAGCAATGACTCGGAAATTGAAACGAAATGGTAAGACATTTTCTATCAATAAAAAGTTAAGCAATGACACTGGAATTAAAACGAAATGGTAACACATTTTTTATCAATAAAAAGTTAAGCAATGACTCGGAAATTGAAACGAAATGGTAACACATTTTCTATCAATAAAAAGTTAAGCAATGACTCGGAAATTGAAACGAAATGGTAACACATTTTCTATCAATAAAAAGTTAAGCAATGACACTGGAATTAAAACGAGATGGTAATGTCGGTAAAATAAAACAAATTGGTTATTTTGAAGGTAAATGCATAATGTTAAAAAGTATTGCAAACTTTGCGATTAAATATGCAACCAGAAATCTTTGATTTGTCAGGGTTTGTTTTAACATAAAATTTTAATAAAAATCTGCCTCCTGACGTTTTGCCGATGATGTTATTCTTATCATAACTAAGGATTTTTGTAATCATCTTTCCTTATCACCAGGGTCGTCGTTTTCGCCTTTAAATTTTCACCTCACTTTTCAAAATTAACAAGCATGGTCTTTGATGATCGGTTTGTTTTTGTAAGATGACGGCACAACCTAAATTGCACTTGTTATTGAGGGTAGATGAATTATATGAAGTAAGGTACGTGGAACTTTATTTCTCACAGATTGCAAAAATAACAATATTGAGGTAGAAAGTGTAAATCGTAAATATGCATGTGCTATAATGAAAGCACCCAATACAATGGTTATATAGTTTATTGCGCAATATATAAGAACCTGCAATTATTGTAATACTGTACATTTTTGGTTGTATGAATCAGTTGATTAAAATGTGTATACATGATAAGTAGGTAACCACATCACTCACATTATGTTTTGAATAGTTTCAAACATTATCTCCAAGCACACTAAAATCAAAGAAAAGAGGCAATATGAGATTGAGTACAACAGGCACATAATCATATCATGCATTTATTTCAGAGTTAAAACAATTACCGTTTTACCTACCCCACACCTCTCCCTCTTCATACCTTCTACCTCTTTCTACCTCCGAGGGAAATGAGTTTTTTTAAAAGACAAATGGTGAAGACTGATATATTGCAGTAAAGTTGCAAATTGTAATGATTTTATATAAGAGTACAGGTAAAAAAAGCAAGCGATTGCATGTGATTTTAATATTGTAATAACAAACTTTCTTTGAATTAAGATTTAATCAGAGATCCCTTGGCGTCCTTCGTTACAACAGAGATTGCGGCTGCGTGCAAGTTCGGCCCCTAACTGTATTATCAACTTTATTTCGAGTTATATTTAGTTAGATAACGTTGTAAATTCTAGGGTCAGTAACGGCTGAGCTCTAATTTTACACGACCTTTAACAAAATAATATTGGTTCTCTACGACCGCAGGAATCAAACAGCGAATCAGTTTGTGATATAGTAATACTAATGAGGATACTAATGAGGACTTTGTATAGCGCCTAATCTTTAGAAGCTCTAAGCGCTTTACAACATATATGACTAAAAAAAAATTTTAAAAAAACACCATGAAATTAGAAAAAATAAAAAAAATGCTGAAAATATTTAAGGTGGAAAAATTATTAGGATTTTATGTTTGTTCTTGCAGTCGAAACAGGTGAGTTTAAAGAGCACTCTTGAAAGGGATCGCCGCGTCTTTGTGTCTAATTTCAATGGGCAATTCATTCCGTTTTGCTGGGTCCTTGTATGCAAAAGAACTTTGTCTATATGGCATCGTTTTTATACTGGGAATAATGAGTATACGATTGTCCGAAGAGGGACGTAGGTATCTTGTCACGTTGCAAGGATTAACCAGATTTGAACATGTATATGTTAGACCCTGAGGCAATAATTTCACGCCGTCAATATGTATGAAGGTCGATTCAGCGAACAAAGTTGTCAAGCCAGTTAATTGACATGGCCATAAAATTCGTAACTCGCTGTATTTTGGGCAAGCTAGATAGAATTGCCATTTGTAGGGTTTGATTCATTCGTAGATTTGATATACATGCATATTTTGAGATATGATCATTGTTTATGTAAAGAATTAATATTATAATTTGTTATTTGGTTAATTCTTAGTAACCTCGTGCATGTATTCATTTGATATTAGAATTTGGCAAATGTTGAATTGAATTATAAACTTTGTATAATGGGTACAGTGTGCAACATTATTTAATAGGGATTTGCCTATTTGTGGGTACTTTGTAGGAGTGTAACGATGTATCAGTGCATGGATATGTGAATAATTTAACTGTCGGCACCGCTGACTGGGGGCTCAGAGCTTTGTATCTCTCTACCACTACTTCAGTTGCTGACAAAAACGAACCAGGGTGGGTCTTCTGTAATAATTTAAATAATATTTGGAGCACCCCACCCCACCTAAATAAAAGATAAACCTTTACATAAAAGGAGCGTAAGTATCTTGCTGGTGTCTACACATGGGTGAGGCTAGATAGGTCTGTTGGACTGGAGTCCGTCAGTGAAACGTAGCACATAGAACGAATTGTGTGTTTGATTGTGGATCGAATGGAAAACCAGTGTAGGGTACAGAGCAGCCTGGAGGTATGTTCTGATCGTGGTACTCTAAGGATGATCCGAGCAGTTGAGTTTTGAACTTTTCGAAGTTTCTGAATAGATATTGAGAATATCATATGAAGGTTTCTCTTAGTAGCAAATAAAGGCAGAGCGTTAGGGACTGATACGTCCAGATGTAATATAATGTAGAAGTGATCTGATACTAGTTTGTGGGATACAAGGGTGGATATAATCTTCAGGTCCATGAAGAATCCAGTCTAAAATGTGACCATGTTTATGGGTGGGTTGCTTAACTTATTGTTTACGGTTGAAAACATGAATTAAATCTAGGAATTTTGATGGGTATGGGTTTCAAGGACAGTCAACTTGAAAGTTGAAATCCCCCAAAATAATCAGGTTGCCACCTATCGAATTTCCCTACTCCAGGAGATTCGGAAAGTGCTCCAAAAAAGAGACATCAGTCAGCTTGTTTTCTTTTCTACTAGGAGGAAGGCGGTAGAGGCAGAACAAATGGACTGACCTTTGTTCCAGTGTGAGTGTTATTTGGACTAGTTTAAAAGATTTGTGGCATAAACTGAAGGATGTGTTGTGTTTAAGACGTTTTATCATGGAATTCTTTGTGATGACGGCAATTCTACCTCCGTGAGAGTGGTTGGGGAACGACTTGATGGAGTAACCGGTGGGTGTTGAGCTTATCATATGATGTTTTAGCCATGTTTTTATCAGGAAGAAGACGTCGATGTTCATATCGTTCATAAAATTAACCGTGCGTTCATAGATTTCAAAAAGACCTTTGACAGAGTATGGCATGATGCATTGTGTGCCACAGTGAAGACGAACAAAATAAGTCAAATGTTGACCAATAGCATCAAGCAGCTTTACGCCAAAGCTACAAGTGCAGTAATTGCTCAAGGTTCTGTGAGGGACTGGTTCCGGACAACAGTCGGAATACGTAAAGGCTGTCTCCTGCCACCCACGCTTTTCAACATCCACCTAGAGCGCACCATGAGCAAAGCCCTGGAAAACCACTGTGGGCAGTCAGCATTGGAGGGCGTAACATCACCAACCCCCGCTTTGCAGACGACATTGATGAGCTGGCGGGCAGTGAAGACGAGCTTGCCACCTTAGTGAAGAACCTGGATGAAACATCTTCCAGATCTGAATGGAGATAAGCGCCGAGGAGACAAAGCTGATGACAACATAGTGGCAAACAAATCTCACACAAGATTAAAGTCAGAGGACAGGAACTGGAAACGATGGGCCAGTTCAAATATCTTGGTTCCAGAATTACCGAAGATGGATCAAGAGCAACACTTTTGTCACGACCAGCACAAACAACGGCAGCAATGTCATAGCTAAGGCCAATCTGGAGAGACAAGAATATCTGTCTGAAAACTAAAATCAGACTATTGAGAGCACTAGTCATCTCAGTCTTTCTGTATTCATGTGAGGCCTGGACCCTGACAGCAGAATTACAACGAAGAATCCAGGCACTTAAAATGAGATGATACAGAACATCCCCCTTCTATCTTTTACATGGACCACGTCACCAATGAAGAAGTGCGCAACACCATCAGGCGCAAAGTAGGAAGACCTCACCGTCAAGAGAAAGCTGAAATGGTATGGCCATGTCACTAGAGCAAACAGTCTATCCACAACAGTACTGCAGGACAGCGTCCAGGGTGGCAGAAGGAGAGGTAGACAGAGAAAAAGTGGACTTACAACATCACAGAATGGACCAGGAAAGGTTTTACGGAGAAACAGACATTTGCACATGATCGATATAATTGGAGAGAACTGGTCAGCTGTTCAGCAGCAAAGTGCCTCGACGACCACAAGACTGATGATGATGATGATGATGATGATGATGATGATGATGATGATAATGATGATGATTTATGTGCCCTTTTCCAGTGGTCCTACTGATAGGGCGTTGAATAATGCAATACACAATGGCGTCTCTGGGATAGTTGTCACAAACGTTGGCAAATTAATAGGGATTTACACCAGATTATCTAAATTAACGCCGAATTTTTAAATTGTGTTGCCAGAAACTGCGAAAGGGAGATAACTGGAATTCTTATTTCTGTTCTACGCCGACCAGCTTTGAAGCAACGTTTCTTTTTTTGCTTCCGTTTGCTTTTAAGTAATGATGAATGTAGTCCCAATTTGTTTAGTCTTGAGCACAATGTGGTATGGGGAGCCAATGAGTGGTTATTTAAGCAATTAATGGGGGTCGATCATAGTATAAACATGTTGCCTGGCGATCACTTGATGGCTCTTTATTCACGAACAAAGGACGTTGTTGAAATTGATTAAGACAAAAAAAAATCTAATCGTTCTCGTTTCCAAAGTAAGGAGATGAAGACAAACATATACTGAACAGCCAATGCATGATGAAACACAACAATGTAGACGAAGATAGACAACAAGCACATATCCCATGAAAAACAGATACAACAAAAAAAACGGAACAGCTGTTTCAAGCCGGTTAAGCGATAGCGGCCATCTCTCCAGAAGTCAATAGTACGACAGGTAGTCTATCAAAAGCGGGTTTTTCATAACAGGTCCAAAAATTAGAGAACATCATTTCGCAACCAAAATTTATACTACATTTTAAGGATTCTTCTTCATTCAGAAGGATAGGCAAACATCTTTTGTTCTCGATACTTCTTTCTTAAATATACCGGACACTTCTTTCTTTAACTGCAGTCTCATAAAAATTTTACATTCTGCCATTGTTTCACAAACATGTTAGTTTATAGTCTATACTCGCTGATCTGATAAGTCGAGTCCGACTGCTAACTGCACAGATCCAGATCGGCCAGCGCTTTATGCCCCGGCAGAGCTGGGTTTATGGAGTCTTTTTTATAAACGAAACAATCAGTAGAACAAACAACTTAAACTCTTATCTGCATGCGCAATACGCAGATCTGGTCAATAGGTGAGTACAAAGTAAGCAGTACAAACAGTTTGGATTTGAAGACAACAAATAGCAGTCGGTTGGTTAAAATCTTAGGAAACAACGCTTAATATGTGCATACTGTAAATTTATAGACAATTTAATTCTCATTTATAAGCCGGGTCTTACTGCAAAAGAACATTGAACTACCGTCTCTTAATCTGCAGGCAGATAGGGTCGATAGTGTTGTTCTACTGATTACTCCTAACAAAATTCATAGGTCAGATCTCCTACTGCATTATGCAATGGCAGATATGGGTATGTGCAGTTTGTAGTTGCACTCGACTTATAATCGAGTACATACAGTACTTAACAAGTTACGAGGGACAGTCCGTAAATGTAGGAACCTGTCACTCCTACCAGCCAAATATAATATGACAGTTTCACGTTGTAGTGTACTCTGTCTAACCGATGTGGTAATTCACATGCATTGCTGACCCCCAAACCACTAATAACGATAAGAAATGTTGATTTGCAGTGATAAAGACTGTAATGCTGATAATAATTCATTCGTGGTATTGACGATTGCCACCTAAGTAAGCATGAACACAATAAGAAGAAGAAGAAGAAGAAGAAGAAGAAGAAGAAGAAGAAGAAGAAAAAAAAAACAAGAAGAAGAAGAACAATAATAAGAAAAATAAAATATCAATCATTTAGGAATATTCCAAATGTATTATTCAGAATGATCCCCTCCTCCCCAAAAAAATCTTAAAAGTGTGAAATAGTGCCTAGGTATACTGTTATCATTATTTTGATTTTTTTAAAAAATAAAATAGTTTCATGCAAGTCAATTTTATTGTTAGAAAATTGTCTTAGTGTAAAATATAGGACAAGGCCTCCTTTCTCTTTACAAGATTACAACAAACCTGTTAAACGTGACTTGGGGTCAGTGGTGTACATGCTAGTTTAATGTATGTTTCAACATAACCATATTCAAAGTTTAATGTTTCTGGAAAAAAAAGGTCTCAGGACGAAAATGTCTTCAGAACGCTTAGTTTCTCTTGGTTAACTGTTTCTGCCGTCCAGAATGGTATACAATTATATACTAAACTGGTGCATTAATAATTCATGGTTAACCTTTTCTGCCGTGCAGAATGGTATACAATTATATACGATACTGGTACATTAATAATTCATGGTTAACTTTTTCTGCCGTCCAGAAATGTATAAAATTATATACGATACTGGTGCATTAATTTAAAGAATTTTATCTCAATCACACAAGAATAAAAGTTAGTCTCAGCGACACCGTTTTTTCATTTATGTGTAGCTATGAGTGAAGTGGAAGTGTGTGTGTGTGTGTGTGTGTGTGTGTGTGTGTGTGTGTCCCAAAGTACAACAGTGTAAATGTAAAACGCACGAAAGTAAAAATTATTGTTACATATCCCAGAGCAAAGTCATTGCCTTTGGTTACAAGGTTAAAGTAACCATTTGTAAGTAATATTCTAAGCACGGTTGGTCAAAATAGTTTGATTTTAGCACAAAGTTAAATGATGATTTCTGTACAAACTACCTCCGATAATTTGCACCAACAACGTTTATTAGCACTATGTATTAAACATTGTTGTGGGATGGTATATAACTAGCATTAATTGTTCAGATTATACATATGGCAGTTTGAATACTGGAGGAATACGAAATTAAAATAATCTCTCTCTCTCTCTCTCTCTCTCTCTCTCTCTCTCTCTCTCTCTCTCTCTCTCTCTCTCTCCATACAATAGAAACGTGTATGCATCGCATCTTTAAGTCCAATCGTATTTTATTCAAGGGTGCACCGCTCTGGCCTTTACACGTTTCTCCACTTGTCGCTTATATTCGCATAACCTCTCACCCTTTTCATGTAACATCTCTCTCTCTCTCTCTCTCTCTCTCTCTCTCTCTCTCTCTCTCTCTCTCTCTCTCTCTCTCTCTCTCTCTCTGATAGAGACCAGTCAATTTCATACACAGGTGACGGGTTTCCTTCCCCTTGCCAAACTTAAGTCACTCAGAATCAGCACCCTTATCTGAGCAAACTCCCATCAGGACCTCTGTACACCCGGTGTTTCAGACATAGCCAGATGTGGGGTTCCCACTTCCCCCACAGATATAAACCGGGCACGCTGACAAGATCAGCACAATTATCGTGATCAACAGGCACAGTTATTTGGGACTTACCTTTCCACATGCAGATACTCTGTACAGGTGAGCTTGTGTCATTATTATTATTATTATTATTATTATTATTATTATTCCATTAAACCAATTTACCAGTTCGTTTGATATTGGTAGTTTTGTTACACAGATATTTTTTTTCTTCTGCAGTTTATTTAAAAGTGAACAAATCTCTTAATATGGTGTCTATAAATAATCTTAATGAACGTATAATCCCTTTTCTGTCTTTGTAAAACTATGTATTTGTAAGAATTTGGAGGTATTCGATTTTTGTTTAAAACGAAATAAGCTGTAGTTATTTTGAAAATGGATGATTTCAACGTTATAATAGATCAGGACTATAGGTCAACACTTCTTAAAATGTAACTTATCGCCCAACTCGTAGATGTTTATTATCGCCATTGTAAAATCATCAGAAGGTTTGCTTTAACAAAATATGAAACGTGGTGTGTTACCTGCCAGTCTCAGGATACGTTGGCTTGATGTTTTGTTATTTTTTAATTCAAAAGGATCGGGATCGGAATCAAATATTTTTTCTAGATCCTGCTAAAATATCAAGAGTATTGAAACAAGGTGATCCACAAATGCCTCACCACATTGATTTAAACGCAAAAACCTACGGACGGAGGGATAAACGTGTGTAAAACCATCTCTCTCATTACAAATTTGTAATATGGTCAACATATTCCGTAAATCGATTCATATCGAGAAAATAGGGATAGTGGTGTAAGGCCACGGATATTGCTCGTAGGACTCTCTGTTGTCCGAGTGGTCATTACAGGCTAAATCGGCAAACAAAACATGGATAACACCTACTAGGGATTTACATATCTGGTATCCGATTCATATAGCAAATTTGAACGATGATAAATAACATAAATTGAACCAAAATCGCTAATTTGAAATACCACTTCCAAATCATATATTACATTTTTCTTCAGAACTAAGAACACCCCCCCCCCCACCCCAAACTGAAGGTGAAATGTCATATATACGAGAGAGAGAGAGAGAGAGAGAGAGAGAGAGAGAGAGAGAGAGAGAGAAGCAACGCGTTTTTACCTACCGGAACTACATTCTGAGAATGGTTTACGTCCCCATTTTTCTGTCGACAAGAATGAACCACAAAACCTTTCCATGCAGATTAAATATTCACACGTAGCAAGGTTTTGTTTATCCATCGCACAATAAATAACTGCATCCTTATCTAGAATAATATTCTGACCGTACCATTTGGCATGAGGATGTGTACATACTTTATCACATAAAATACTATTCCAACCGTACTATTTGGAATACTCTGTCAACATGAAACACTATTCAGACTGTACCATTCGGAACGAGACTGTACGTTCTCTGTCAACATAAAATAGTCATGCCGTACTTTCTGGAATGAGACTGTGTACATACTCTATCGACATAAAACACTATTCAGACCGTACCATTTGGAATGAGGCTGTGCACATACTCCGTCAACATAAAATGCAACAATGATTTGTGATTTTACCAAATGTAATTGTGTTCCAAGGCATGCAATTTTTCTTGAAACGTACGACATTTCGATTCTCATTCAAATTTGTTGTCATCATTGTTGACCCTGGTAATAAATTCTACGATTATTATCATTAATATGCACAGATGTGGTCGTTTGTGAAACGTCTACTTATATTAAACATATACAAATAAAAAGAGAAAAAGAGTTTTATTTACTTTTAAATATGTATAATTGATTTTATGATTTTTTTTATCCATTAATAAAGCTTATAAATAATCTTAAAATTAGAGTCTTTTATATAAGTCTGACAGTATCCAATGTTTCCCTTATAAGACTTTCCTTTATAGAACTAATATTGAATTATTCCCCTTTACAATTATCGTACAAAGTTCTTAACTATTGCATGATTGTATAATATCAAAATCTAACGTAAGCAATACTATATTGAAACAACATTTTATGATCCAGTTTTCATTTTCAGACACAATTTATGCACTGAAGACATATAGAAATGTACGTAGAACGTATCTAACTTATATACTCAACGGCATCCATTTCTTTATATTATTTTGTTAATAGTCATCGAAACCAAAATGATTTAATGACGTGAACAACGACTCGATTTCTGTCTGAAGAAGCAATAAACAAAATGGGAGAAATGAACTTTTCAGCAAAGATTAGAGTCTACATATATCCAAACAATAGTGAGGACTGCTTAAAATTGAAGTAGAAAACGGGAAAGTTTACCTTTTTACAAAATCTTATCTGGAGATATTGTTCATATGCAAAACATAATGACGTTAGCCCACAAAATTAAATAGAGCTTTCTCGGAATATTTGTGAAAAATAGTATCCTCTTTAAATCTGGATTTCATTTTACTAACAGCTAACGATGTGTTAGAAAGTGTTAGACGATTTCTTCGCGTACACTGTTAGCAACACTGAAACAGTACATGACCCCATTATTAATGTAAAAAGATAAATTGCTTCGTGAATATATTAGTAACAAGGTGTCCATATACATTGTCTCTATATCGTTTCCTTTTTTTATACTCGCTTAAAAGTTGCATGGTGCGCCCATAGATATAAGTCTATGCAGTTTGTTTGGTGTAATTTGCAGAACAAATATCATAAACCTTAATCCACCCACGCATTATGTGACGGCAGATTGGGGTCTTCATTGTATGAAATTGGACTCGAATTATAAAGTATATCTAAAAATGCAATACCTTTATGTCGAGAACAATCTATGACAGCGCTTTTCCCAATTGTTTACCGATCCTAAAATATTCCAAATGTATCATAAAAGATAGGACATGTCGTTTCAAGTGAGTACCCTTTATTGTCGTCTGTTTGTAATAATTGGTCTTTGTACTAAGATTCAAAACTGAAATTAGTTTTGGTTCTCTCACCCGCACCAGCACATTCGTACGCATGATTACATGGGGTACATAGAGTAGCGAGCGCGGTTGCCAACTCGAGCACACTGTCGTCCGTTCCCACCTCGTCAGCATTTATAGCAACGGGTAAACAACCCCATGACCGCGGGCCGCAAACGTGTTTTGTCCTGCCCTCGGGGAAAATTAAAGCAACACAGAAATATGGCCCGTGAACATTAATTATTTTAAAGAAATTGGTGCTTGCGGCCCTCGAGTGGTCTAAGAAAATATAAACAGGTTTTTATCCGAAAAATTTATGCACCCTTGATCTATAGGTCCCCCTGTCGCCATTTTAATCTTCCCAGCAGGTGTAACCTACAAGAGATTGGCCATTCCCGCCACTATGCAGATATTCCCTCTGATCAGTAGAACTGGCGATATCATATCAACACTTAGATATTTATTTTACATCGACTTTTAAACTAAAATAAAAATTGATTACTCAAAGAAAGACAAGAGGTTGTCAAGTGTCATAGACGAGATATAGGAAGTGAACACTCAGCTCTTGGTCCACAGGTGATATTACCTGTGTTAAAGGAGTTCTTAACCACCTTAAGATAATTCTGTATCATTTTAGGTATGTGCTGTGTCCTGACCCACGTTCAAGTTATTAGACAATTCTTAAAGTTGTTGAGGACATTTTTACAATATATAGCAGTAAGTATAAAAACATTTTGGCATGCTTAGCAAAATGACCTCAGATTTAAAAATATTTTTAAAAAAAAATCAATTGTATACGTAACATAATATTAACATTTACCTTTATCTTTTTCCACTTCGAATGTGAAACTACTGTCGAGTAATTCCGAATTACTCTTAAGTATGTTCTGTCATCTGTCGTTCGTTCTGACGAATACAACCTCGTCCATAACAGTTACAGTACACTAAAACATTTGAAATGCTATCTGATGTTGCAGCTTTAAAGAGTATATAGGACAACAAATCACTCTTTTGACTGGGTAAGAAAGAGGTTGCCGATGAAAGAAGAAAGTTATTTTCCAAGTTTTATTTTAGTATCTACATATATTACAACTCAGTGAAGTTGGTTTTATTACAAACTGTCAACAGCGTCAGTAAACAACTGGTAGGTCAATTAAAGAGTATCAACAACGTCAGAGAACAAAGAACTAGCCGATTAATCAGCATCAACAACGTCATAACAC
The DNA here is from genome assembly GCA_029339505.1 of Unio delphinus. Classification (NCBI taxonomy): domain Eukaryota; kingdom Metazoa; phylum Mollusca; class Bivalvia; order Unionida; family Unionidae; genus Unio; species Unio delphinus. The sequence goes on along the minus strand of JAQISU010000074.1, from coordinate 759,435 downwards.
ACAGGACTAGCCAATTACACAGTATCAACTGGCTAATTGCACAGTATCAAACGCGTCAGAAAACACAGGACTATCAAATTACACAGTATCAGCTAGCTAATTACACAGTATCAGCTAGCTAATTACACAGTATCGAAAGCGTCAGAAAACACAGGACTAGCCAATTACACAGTATCAACTAGCTAATTACACAGTATCGAAAGCGTCAGAAAACACAGGACTAGCCAATTACACAGTATCAACTAGCTAATTACACAGTATCGAAAGCGTCAGAAAACACAGGACTAGCCAATTACGCAGTATCAACTAGCTAATTACACAGTATCAACTAGCCAATTACACAGTATCAACTAGCTAATTACACAGTATCAAAAGCGTCAGAAAACATAGAAGCAACTGGTTGGTCAAGTACACACTAACAACATCAGAAATAATGGACAAGAACATTACACTTGATCAACAGCATCAGAAAACTATGGAATGTCTTGCAGCTGAAGGGAAACATAATCATATTCATTGCAACTTATTTTCATTATTAAGACAATTTAGACATAAATACCGTGGATTTATGTGCACTTAATGTCACAAATTACTTAAGGTTGAAACCAATAATGTCTTTTTCTCAAGTTTACACCTTTGACCAAGAATTATAGCCATTACCGTATATTCATCAGATACTTACATATAATTATTTTACAAAACGAAATATTATAAACAAAATTTGTATTTTTTTCCACGTTAGGGTAACAGCCATTTCTTTTCTTTATGTCTCTGCTTTAGATGCAATAAATAAATTCTAAGTCTCTATTCATGGATTTTGTCGGTCTAGTGTAAATTTGTTTTCTTTGTATACAGAGAAATCTACCAGTCTTGCATATTCTCTTCCTTCTTTTACTTTTCTTAAAAGACAATTTATTATATGGGGAATACTAATGCTTTCTGCTATTTTCTCCATGTGTTTCTATACGTATATGTATTTGTGTTTCTGAGGTTCAGTTGTTTTACAGTATTGACACTCCACGAGTCAACAATACGATTAAACTACATTATCTGAATCAGCAATAATATTAAGCCAAATAACTGAACGAAAATTATTTAGGGTAACACGATTCGGATACTTATGATAACTAACTCAAAAACAGACTGAATAAGATGACACATGATGATAAATTTAACTCAAAAGCAGGTTGAATAAGATGACACATGTTTATGATAAATTTGACTCAAAAGCAGATTGGATAAAATGACACGTGCTTATGATAAATTTGACTCAAAAGCAGATTGGATAAAATGACACGTGCTTATGATAACTTTGACTCAAAAGCAGATTGAACAAGATAACACATGTTCATGATAAATTTGACTCAAAAGCAGATTGGATAAAATGACACGTACTTATGATAAATTTGACTCAAAAGCAGATTGGATAAAATGACACGTGCTTATGATAACTTTGACTCAAAAGCAGATTGAACAAGATGACACGTGTTCATGATAAATTTGACTCAAAAGCAGATTGGATAAAATGGCACGTGCTTATGATAAATTTGACTCAAAAGCAGATTGGATAAAATGACACGTGCTTATGATAAATTTGACTCAGATCAGATTGGGCAGCAAGATATACATACGATAAGTGGCTGAAAACCAAATTGGATATGGTGATAAAAACAGAATAATTGACTCAGATGTAGACTGGGTAGCACGACACACATGCTTTTGATAAATGACTCAAAAGGAACTTGTGTGACATGATACACAAATTGATGATAACTAACTGAAAAGCAAATTAGGTAGCATAATAAACGTGCTATGATAACTAACTCAAAAGTTGATGTGATAAGATGCTAAACGTGCTTATGATAACCAGTTTCTAATCAAATTAGGAATATGATAGATGTACTGAAGACATATTACACATTTTCTGACTGGGTAAAATGGTATAAAAGATGTTAATTCAGAATCAGATTGGATATCATGACAAAGTGATATATAATCATCAAAACGAGATTGGAAATGATGATTAACAAACATGATATTTGACTCAAAAGTCGACAAGCAACTTGATAAGTGATTCAAAATTAGACTTGATATAATGATAAGCATACTTCTACTTGACTCAGAATCAGAGTACCTAAGATGATAAATGTACTTCAGGATAACTGACTCAAAATAAGATTGGAAAATTTGAATAACATGCTACTGATAACTCACTGATGAGCAAAACGGGTAAACATATTAAACATAAATGTATGAAAGTTAGAGTATATAACACGATAAATATAAATAATTACAGTAACTAAATATCACACTGGGTAACCGTACAAAAATATAACAAAAACAAATAATAATAAATGATTCAAGATCATATCGCTTTTGATAAAAAAAATAATGAATGATAAACGACTCAGATTCATAGTGGGTAAAATGGAAAACATACGTCAGATGAAATGGATGCAAGGGTTAAATTCATCAACAAACAAGAGACGTTGCGCTCCAGTTAATAATGATCAATTTGAACCAGTATCATTAAATAAAAAATAAATTCTCGCTTGAAGCTGAAAAATCCAGTGCCTTGAGTTTTAACGCAAGATTGATGAAATATTGATACACGTATTCATTATTATTCGTAGTAGTAATCGATACACGTATTCATTATTATTAGTAGTAGTAATCGATAAACGTATTTATTATTATTATTATTAGTAATCGAAACACGTATTCATTATTATTAGTAGTAGTAATCGATACACGTATTCATTATTATTATTATTATTATTATTATTATTATTATTATTATTATTATTATTATTATTATTATATCTATACACGTATTATAGCATTATTAAGATGATTCAATGGTTAGGTCTAATAATGGTCCATTTCTCACGCATACCACTACTATTGAACAAAGTTAAACAAATAACAAAAATCAAATGCACTTGTAAAAATAAATCGTCATTTCTCAGCTTGACGAGAGCACTACTGTCACCAACATAAGCAGCAGAAACACATAAGCCAAGAAGCATCTGAAAAGTTCCGCTTGAGCTTTAAGACTAGTGTGTGATAAACAAATCTCTGCAGGGAACAGTTTAACTGTACAAATGTTGGATTATAAGCATTTTTGAAACCCCATAAGTTAAATTAATCTTTACATTTCTTAGGTCCAGGCGGTTGTAAAGCGAATCAATAAAATAACGAATTTGTTTTGGACATATTCTTGTAATCTTTCCAGAATATTCGAAGGCGTGGCTTACAATATTAATCTATACATGATAACTTCGCAATCAGCACGTAATTTGTAATGACTCTATTAGGGGCTTTTCTTTCCTGAGAACAACCGTTTGTTCTAGAAGACGCATTTAACAATGATGGCAAAAGCCCATACTTGTGCAAATTTAAGGTAGACAAATTATGCACATAATGTTGCTGATGTGAGCTGTTTCAGTTTTTTCACTGCACTTTCGTTTTCGTACTTTTCATTTTATGGGCGGTTATGATACAGAAAACACGCTCTACTTTTATAAAATTGTATTCTAGAACTGATTTGCAGTGGAAAAAATTTCCAAAACTTATGACGAATGGTGTATAATTACAACGACTTTATCCAACTTACCCGCATGGCTGCATTAAGAAGATTATGAAAACTATATTTAGTTGTAATTTGCTTATGGAGATGACGGAGAACTGCTACAAATACGGCTGATAACGTTAGTTTTGTAGTTAAAGTTAATGAATGAATGGCCAATATTCACATCAAATATTGACATATCTAAGGAATGGAGAAATATTTGTTCAAATACAATTATCATCTATGTCATTTTATATGATGCAAGATAAGCCAAATTAAAGCCGATGTTTCATAGACATACATTTTGCTTGAATACTTTGCTTATTTCAGGCAACAAGGGTAAACGGGATTTCGTACAAAGAACCCAATGGCTTGCTGAACAGGAACAGGAAATTGCGTCAAAAACATCAAACCGCTTACTGACCCGAGCTGAGCGTGACAACGCTTCGAATTGATGTTTTGTTCGTTCGGCTCGCGTTACTACAGCGGTCTTAGCAACGGAGCCAGAAACCTGAGAGGAGACAAAAAGGATAAAACGTCGTTATTTGTGACATATATAGGATATACTCTGTTTTATTTCTACTGGAGTTCAAACTTGTTAGTTTCACAGTTTTATTCAAAATCTAATTAATTTAGCAAATGTTTAAAGCAACAGAAAAATTTGTGCATAGAATGTTGCAATAATTACTCCGTTTGGAGCTCTTAAATGCATTGGATATTTTTTTTAATCGTTTGTCATCCGTATGTAAATTGGAAATCAGTGGTTATTCCTCCACCCTACTAAACTTATGATGAATGCCATTTCTGACATGTATAGCAATGCATGAACCTCATTAAAATGTGTTCCTATGCCATTGTTCACTAACCTGAACGCGTAAGTGGCCTACACTAAGGTTTTACAGTGATCTGTACAAACAAATCATAAAAAAGGCTTTCATTATGAGGTCATAATTGGCAGTTGAACGAACTGAGTGTTATGGGAAGAGAGAGAGAGAGAGAGAGAGAGAGAGAGAGAGAGAGAGAGAGAGAGAGAGAGAGAGAGAGAAGTATAAATTGCGACGCAAAGTACTGACAACTAAAGTTTGTTTTTCAAAAGAACGAAAATTACGTAAACGTCTAAAAAAAAATCTGTATCAGTTACGCGAGTAATTAGCATAAAAGGCAATCACTACGTGAATTTTAATAAAACTTTTTAAAAAAATAGATAATTCTACCATCAGATCGATTATATTTTGAATTAACAAATCTTTGGTTTAATTTTGTTTCGCATTTTTAAAGACGATGTGGAAAGTGGATTTCCTAATTGGAAATGACATCAGTTACACCCGGACGTCGATTGACACGAGCTGTTCGTAACAAGACCACCTTGTGATGTTTTGTTCGTTCGGCTCGCGTTACTAAGACGGCGATAACATCAAGATTAGCTGGTTTGTTGGTTTTTGACGCCACATCAACACGTAAGAGGTTATTCGTGATACCGGCAATTGCAGTAAAGTTCATGGCCAATGGACACTACAAGCGGCCATTTAGAAGCATGATTCGAACCCGCAAATGAAACCTTCTGTCACACTAACCACAAGTCTCAAGGTCAAAGACACCTTTATCGGTCACACGTTTGCAGGTATTCTTCTCCGAATATATTTAAATCGAAGACAGTTTCAAAACATTTTTAACGAATGTTACAACCCTTCCAGAAACTGGGAAAGAGTCCAATTGGGCTAAACAACATTTAAACACAAACAAATTATAGACGTTTGAATAAAGACAAATACATCCACGTATGTTCGTATTATTAGTGTAGAGTTTCTAAAACCAGCCACCACCCCCAGCAGCAGAGGATGTGAACAGACCACATCTTGGAAGGTCCATTCACAGAAAATAAAGCTTTCTACGAAAATTAAAAATACAAACACAATAACATCAAGCCTCTAACCAAAACTGAGAGTTTATCTAATTGGGTTAGCTCATTTTTTTGCATTATCCTTGACGTTGTACTTTTTAGACTTTGTATATATGCTCATTTGACCTGGACACTTACTGTTGGTCGTCACTTCCTCTGCTGCTGTAGTGTGTGAGTAATTAAATCTTTATTATATCAGAATGCTACTATCTCTCAACCAAAACTGTTATCAAGACCTACAAGATATCGCGATCGAGGATCATGTAAATGTATCATGGTAAATCCATTTGGGTAACTTGCGCACGTGAAACGACAATTTTGAACTTAATTATATCCATATCGCTTGATGAATATTTTGCAGAGTATATTATCGACTCCATTGAACACAGCTACAATATTGCAGTAATCTCAGATCATTTTAGGTAGTTCGCTATATCGCTGAGTAACATATATAATATCGATATTTTTGTCTGCCTCGAGAGAAAATATCCTAGCTAATTTGCCCAACATCACATATCGTATACTACGAGATTAATAATAAATATATCGAGGTCATCTATAGATGGGGCTTCATCAGTATCTGATATAAAATCAATAATATTATTAGCATCCTCGTACAAACATTTGGCATTTTCATTAAAATCTGTAAGAACATCGTATCATCTTTGATCATCTGCGGATGGTGTCACTAAATATAACTTATCCCACTTGATCCAACTCATTCTTAGATTAGGAAATAATTGCGTCTTACCAGACCCAAATGGGCCTATGATAATTACTCTGATAAAATTTGGTAGCGCTGCGTGATGCTTGAATGGCACTTGTTTTCGTGTGACATCCATGTTGTACAAATATAATAAATAATATGGATTCATATTGTGTTCGTTGCAGAGTATCTACCCCTACAAGTGGATTAACAACAATAATGGCAAAGAAAGCGTGAGCTTACGGACAAGTGTGTAAAATGTGCTACAAGAAATTACAAATTTATCTCCGCCAGTGATTTTATCCCTGGTGGTGATGAATCGCTGCTTCAGTAGAAAAATTACCAAGAACTCCATGGGTTAAGTATCCAGGGCAAAAATATCTTCCTTGTCATACATATTTTGATCATGGAAAATTACTTGAGAGCGAGATCAGCCAAGACCAAGAGAGTATCCAATAAATGCTATTGATCAAGCATGTCAAGTTTATGATCGCGTATAAAATGGTATTTACAACATATTGCAGATGTGAAATTGATTCACATTATAAAGTCTCTAAACATAGATCTCTCGGATAATCATTAGCTAATTGGTTGGTACGATCTGCGATGAAAAGTAAATTATTATTATTAGGGGATAGTTATTAATCAACCGATTATTATAAAAAATGTAAACGATTAATTATTGCCTGAGAGAATGTTGGATGGGTAGAGCAGCGATGCTGATGCAGCAGATGTCACACGTTCTGTTGCTGAAAGTTTGTTAGCACGACAGGCAATATGGCAAACTTAAATAAAACCAACTAAACAAATTCAGTACGCACAGTGTGATGTCAGCGCTCCCAATGCGGTTCGTAAAGCAGACATTTTGTTTTTACCAAACGATACTATAAAAATTGGTAGACATCAACCATGCACATACAAATATGCGTTGACTCTCGTTGACGTTGCAAGTAGATATAAAGAAGAAGAACCACAATCAAGTAAAAAAGCAACTGAAGTGTCATCTGCTCTTTAACGAATGTATCAACGTGGTGTTTTGCGATCGCTGTGTTGCTACAGGTTGATCCTGGCAAAGAATTTCTTGGTTCAGTATCATCTTTGATGAGAAAACATAACGTCAAAATCAGACGAGAACATACTGCAATTCATCGTGATCAAGCAATCAATGAGCGATTCAATCGAACACTTTCTGAGCGGTTATCTGGATATCAATATGCAAAGGAAATATCACTGAACAAAGATGAGAAAGACATGAGATCCCGTGAATGGGTTGTAAGACTACCAAGTGTGATAGCTGCGTTAATAATAAGATTACTCGTGCAATTTCTAAGAAACCAGGGGGGGGGGGTAAAAAAAGAGCGACTAATCCTATTTGAGTGTGACGACACAACATTTCCAGGGTAGTAAGATATACTGATATACCTGCAATCTACATATTATATTAAATTGCTCCTCAACGTGGATTTGTACGTGAACAATTACAAGTAATTCCTCTAGACACATAATTACCACCGTCTTCACTTTTGTGAACTTGCGCCTCGACGTCGATTACACTCTAGTCAGGTCAGAATCACATTTTCACGCGTGTGACCATGATTACTACTAATTTTATCCACAGTACACTGTCTTGGGTTATTATTTGAATATTACCATAACATCACTGTGTTACAGCTCGCACAATGATTTTTCTGTTATTGTTTTAATGTCATGATAAATCCAGCTTTGAGATCAAAGTCGCGCTTTTTTGTCACTTTGTTTGTAACTAATTTCTTTCTTACTACATCATTGCCATTGCTAGCAGTCTTGTTATTATTTTCTGTATAAAGTCTACGATAACCCTCCGCAGCTGAGACATTTGTATGACTCGAGAAACCGCGAGATAAACTAAATTTGACCACTCAATTATATCATCAACAATCCAAACAACAGTGTCAGAAAGAGTTAATCCTTGAGATGAAATAATTGTCATTGCATATCCTAACATGGATGAAATTGTGTCCATCATTAACACGTTCTCATTAACACTGAAGTGAACTAAAACAATATCATTTAGCACAAGATTGTGCTTTTCCGACGATCCTGGTAGATCAGCTTCAACATTTTGCCGTTGATTATCTGCTTGTGATAATGGTACGTGTTGATTTGAAACTTGTTCTTATGTTATATAAATAATTGCCGTTGGTGTGTGTCACGAACTATCTTTCTACTTGCAACTATCAAATAATTTTGTCTCCATAAATTCCAAAATAATTTATATGTGTTTCTAAAATTTTCTCACGAAATTTACCATTATTTTTCTGCCAAGACATTTTGCAATTTAATTCTCAAAATCAGTTGTACCAGTATTTTATTCATCAGAATATTTCTTTTGTTATGATAACCAAAATTGTTTCTGCGGACGATATGATATAATTGCTTCACTTACTGTCAGAAATATCAATATTTTTGCATCAAGGATATTTCGTAATAATACTACTGAAGCCAATAATATTTCTAAAAACACGTTTGCCAAACCAAGTATAACAAAACGGATGAATAATCTTTTCAAACGCAAATGACTCGATACAAGCGAATATAGTTATATCAAAATCTGGTGAAGGTCAACTTATCGATACTCTTGTCATTTCGCGTGTTGGATGTCCCGATGGCTTTAATGATTCAGCACACCCTCCCATTCTAAGAACACAATCAATAAATGCAGCTGTTTGTTTGGCTTCAGTAAAACGTGTCGCAGATAAGATAATAAGATCAACAGGTTCAAAAAACGTATTAAAAGAAGATAATATTTCAATATCTCCCGATTGTGCTAGATTCTAACAGATGAAGATAGATAACTCTATCAAGCAATATTCTCTGCGGTAGATTAATTAAGTAGTTACCCCGCTTATTACTGTAAAATATTATATGACCAAATAACGCGATTATTTGTTTTGTGTCACCGTAATTATTATACAATAATTTAAATGTATTTATCGCATATAGTATCAGTGAAGTAACTTGATTTTGTAATAGTTCAAATTAGTAATGAGTGGAAGGATATTTACACCTTCTAATTTCGTCTCCGATAAGTTCAAAACGTCAATAATAACGCCTGCTTGTGAATGATACAGTCTCTCTCTCTCTCTCTCTCTCTCTCTCTCTCTCTCTCTCTTTGACTTTCAATTTCCCCGTAGTATGGTTTCCTGGATGATTTGTCTAAAACCTTTTGAACGTTTAGATTAATTTGATCGTTTGATTCATGACTTTATTGGAACAAATGTCTTCTTTTATGAATTAAAACAAAATAGATGAACATTATTGGCTGTAGGAATATTCGACAGTTGTTCGCATCTTCGAGGTCAATCTTACGGATCACACCTTTGAATGTAGGTCGCTAGCTACCTTGCTAAAATGAGAGTTTCGTAAATTGGGTCCAGTGCAATTTCTTAACATAAAGCTATGGTGTGACTTTTTCAGCTATAATTGTTTAATAACTATGGACCTGAATATATTTGTGAATTAGGCATTTGGGGCTTGTGTTGTTCTTGAAATTGATGTAAGGCATACATGCCTCCCATAGTTACTCTGCAGCAGGTAGATGGTGAAGTACGAAGAGTCGGCCAGGAAGAAGAGCTAGCCGCACACAGCAGTAGAAATATGGGTTTACGGTCTCTCTCTCTCTCTCTCTCTCTCTCTCTCTCTCTCTCTCTCTCTCTCTCTCTCTCTCTCTCTCTCTGTATGATATAAAATAAAAACGTGCATGCATCGCATCTTTAAGTCCAACCATATTTTTTTCAAGGGTGTACCACTCTCGCTTTAAATTTTCTCCACTTGTCGCTTATATTCGCATAACTTCTCACACTTTTCACTTAACATCTGAAGCGTGATATAATTCCATACTTTGTTTCTTACAAACGTTTACTTCAATAGTCGTTTTTTTACAATTATTCCGCAGGTTGAAAGCTGAGCAAATATCACCAGAATATACCATGTCAAACCATAAAATGCTTAACACTCTTTGCATGCGTGTCTGCAGACAGTGAACAGAGATATTTTAGAACATTTATATACCAAAAACCTTGGCGTCCTCTGTATCTCCGTATCACGTTTGTATCCTGCATTTATGATTTAAAAAGAGAGTAAAATTAGTAAATATTTGGTCACGAATCAACATCTATAGTTGTTTTATCTTCTTAAAAAACTACATATTCACTCTGAAAGAGAAATTTGTCTAGTTAGCTCATGTAATAGAAACTTTTAGAGGTGGTAAAAGCAAATCGTTAGACAAATACTACTCACCCTGAGAATAAACCATACGTACATAAAATGAAAGTAACAGTAACTGCATGTTTAATTTATCCACCCCAAAATTATATATTTCATCACGCATGACATTATATCCCTCCTCCAAGCACCTCACATTCTAAATGCTGTATACAAGACTTATAACTGTCGAGAAAACGAAACCTAAATATTCTTATTGTATGATGGTCACTACATCGCTGAATAATAATTAATGTTATAATTTCACAACACACTTGTATAGACTTCTGCAGATCAATTTTGTGTTAGACTTTTATTGGAATGTTCGTCATTGCAACTGAATATGAGTTAGTACGTTTTGTGACTATGTGCTATATTTAAGTCTATACTTTTTAGATGATCACTGAAATATGACGTTTAGTACGTTTTGCGACAATGTTATTATATTTAGGTGCATGATTTTGAGGTGATCAATGAAATATGACGTTTAGTACGTTTTGCGACAATGTTATTATATTTAGGTGCATGATTTTGAGGTGATCAATGAAATATGACGTTTAGTACGTTTTGCGACAATGTTATTATATTTAGGTGCATGATTTTGAGGTGATCACTGAAATATGACGTTTAGTACGTTTTGCGACAATGTTATTATATTTAGGTGCATGATTTTGAGGTGATCAATGAAATATGACGTTTAGTACGTTTTGCGACAATGTTATTATATTTAGGTGCATGATTTTGAGGTGATCAATGAAATATGACGTTTAGTACGTTTTGCGACAATGTTATTATATTTAGGTGCATGATTTTGAGGTGATCACTGAAATATGACGTTTAGTACGTTTTGCGACAATGTTATTATATTTAGGTGCATGATTTTGAGGTGATCAATGAAATATGACGTTTAGTACGTTTTGCGACAATGTTATTATATTTAGGTGCATGATTTTGAGGTGATCAATGAAATATGACGTTTAGTACGTTTTGCGACAATGTTATTATATTTAGGTGCATGATTTTGAGGTGATCAATGAAATATGACGTTTAGTACGTTTTGCGACAATGTTATTATATTTAGGTGCATGATTTTGAGGTGATCAATGAAACTTTAATTCATATAATAACTTATAAAAGATTTCATGGACTGGGTTTTCACCGTACACACATATATACATATATATTATACTGTCTGTTATGTTGAGCCTATCTTGCGCCGAGAAATGTCGTTAAATCCTACGAAAGGAGCAATACTAATTGTACCCAGTTTGACTTAAGTAGTTTTACAACTATTCCTCCAAACGTATACCTAACATATAATTAAATACAAAAAACTGCATTAAATGGTTTGATTGTCATGGGTAAACCGGAGGACAAACACTGTTATTTTCGATGAGGGTTCTTATTTCTCTTTCTCCTTCTTGTTATCATCTATGGTCTTAAAATAAGTAATAAGAAAAGATCAAACCAACATGTTTAGTTAAATATAATATATTAATTTATTACCCTAATATAGAAAGTGAAAGAAGTAAAAAAAAACTTTCAGTATGGTGAAGTAATTAATAAAGTCCTAAATGTTGTATCAATTTCAAGTTCAAGTAATCCGAATAGTTCCAAAGATACTCTGAATCATGATCATTAATGTACTGATATGTCAACAGTTCAGAAGAAATCACTATGAATGAATCCAAAACGTTCCTTCAATGAATTCACAATAATTTCAGTACAGTAATATATGCAGTTATTCTTTAATGAATCCACGGTACTCGCACAGCTATGATATATCCAAGTAGTCTTTAAATGAATTTTATAGCCATATAATTCGAACCAATGGTTAAATTGAATAAATTCCTCTCAATGCAAAACTCCTCTAAGACTGACAATACTACTCAGAATGCCAAATTTTAAGTAACAATTTTCTTATATAGAAATCTAACATTCACTGTATATATAAATGCCATCCGAGGCTTAGAATGAATCATTCAGGTATTTTGAAATCACGTTACAAGTAAAATGATCAGCAGTGTGCATGTATTCTCATCTTTCTATTGCATCAAGTGGTTGCAGCTTTAAGCAATTGTCACCTTGTTTAAAACTTACACTTTGTGCATTAGTTTGTCCCGGATTTTGACGTGTTGGTACAAGCAAATGCCCAAATGTGGCCTAACCATGCTGTCTAATTCACATTTTCCTGTCACCTTGACAAAATAGAAAACTTCTAGCCTCTAGACCGGTCAACATTAATTTACAACCATGGTATTTAATGTTACAATCATCATCAAAGCTCTCTTTCCACAAAATAACATGTATCTAAGCTTTGTCCATATATAAGAATTAAAACAAAATGGCAATATGATTTAAATATATTTTATTCCCTCATTCGTCATCTGAAAGAAATATTTTCAGTGCATCGGCAACTATGACAATTACATGTTTTAAAATTTAAATTTTTCAATTTTTAGTGTAGAATCATATTCTAAACTAGTTCTTAAAAAGTACAGGTGTGAATGATACAAAATGCACTGCCAATGTATTTCTTCATGTTCTTGCACATATATGTGATAATGTCCACGCACGTTGTGTGTAGGCTTGAGGGATATAAGTTCTGAAATGAAAATAAATATTAAACAAAATGAAGAATTCGTTCTCCACTGAGCTTACTCTCACCCCAATATTATGTTGACATTGGTGATTTAATAAAAGAATTAGCACCATAGTCAATTGAATTGAACAACTGACATTATTCAATACCAACAACTAAAAAAAAACCAGAAGCATGCAATTGTGATGTGTCATGATCTTATTATAAAAAATACCTAAGAAATGACTTGAAGCACAAAATTTCACAAATTGAACAAGAAACACTCTAACACACGTTACATGACCCCATGTATAATATGCTGAGCTGATTGCAAAAACTTGACAATATTTATCTTATATACATTTGTGTAGAGAGTAGAGTCCATAACACCACCCGATGATAGCAAAGGCTATGAACCCCACTACTAGTGTGATAAGACTGGTCAGCATGACAAATGGAATATCCTGATCACTGATTGTGACAAAACTTAAATTATGTCCATGACACAGATATTGCTTTCTAGGACACTGTCCAATTCAGATCTAAATTGCAAAAAAGTACCAAACTAATCACCAAGTTGAAGGACACAGTCGTAAAAATGCCCTATTAATAATAAGAAAGTCATATTTACACATTCTACAGCTGTTTTGGGCACTGTAATGAGATCCGTCCCTGTGCAGAAGGAAGCGAAGAAAAAGACACAAAGCCTTCAAATCAAGTTCTCTGACGGATCACTTCAAATATTTTGAAACTTCATTAATTTGGGTTTTCAGAGATTCTGGAATATGCAGCATCTGTACAACTAATCTGTTACTCGGAATCAGGGTCGAGTAAACATCATTGCAATTTTCAGTGCTGATGCAGAGTCCTAGGATACATGCATGCATGCATGCATGCATGCATGCATGCATACATACATACATACATACATACATGCATACATGCATACATACATAGGTATTTGAGCGATCTCCTTTTGTGTTATTTTCAAAAGGAAAGCCATAAAGTTTTCTCCACTGACCTTAGTCCGGCATTCAGGGGCATCATTAGCATTATTCTTCGATACCACCTGAAGAAAAGTCAGTGAATCCCTTCTCAAAAACATCTCTATCTGGCAGTGAGATAAACCAATAAAAAATCTTCTAAAACCTCATTATTAATAGCATCAGGAAAGAGACAGTGCTTCAAGAATATCTTCGCAAGTTCTATTGGCCACTATCCAACATTTTTCATCCATATGCAAGCAATTGCCCATTTGCCGCCTTCCATTATTCCATTCTGAAATCATGCCGCAGAATTGGAACCTTCACATCTCTGTCAATAGTCATTTGACTCATCTCTTTGATGCCTTTATATTGTGGGGGAGGATTCCTTTGATTTGAAACAAGATAAAACCTAAGTATATTTATTACTGTCATTTCATTCTGTTCATTTGGTCTTTTCGTCAGAAAAATCTCTGATTACAAACTCAAAGCCTTCTATTGATCAATTTGGGGAAGTTCTATTGGGGAACAAAAAATGACGCTGCCACCTCTTCAACATCTTTAATAGTGGATGTTCACATATGCCTACTCTACTGGTGCTTCCTCCAATTTTTTTCGTACCTATCGGCACATCTGGGTACTTGTATTGAACTGCAACCATCCCATTGCTATCTTCTTTCTTCCTTTTTGTGCATTTCTTTTACCAGCTAAAATACATCTCCTGACTTTAGTGAATAATGAACTTTCCCCATCTGAATCTGACCCTCCTGAATCATGAGTCGCTTTACTGAGTATCAATTGTTCCCTCAAGTAGTTGAGTTTTTGGTTTCGTCTTGTTTCTTTAACAGACAAGTCTCCTGCGGTTGCTGTCATAGAGTTGCATAATTCTTTAGCGGCAACCCTGTCACCTATATAGTGCAGATATTTGGTCAGTGATGTCATCTGCATCCTCAGAAACTTGCGGACACCTACCGGATACAAAAGCTCGGTAAGTGAAATTACAACTTAATGGTGTTAAACTAACAGAAAGAAACAACAAATATAAATCATCAAATAAATTTAATTTTCTAAGTTACCAACAACAAAAAGATGTGTTTCTCTAAGTTACAAAGTTAATTTTTTTAAGGAACTTTTAGTATTGTGAATTAAATCCCAATGTTGTTTGAATCTTGCTGATGACAAATAACAGGTCAATTAACGGTTTAGTGGACCTTTTATGAAATCTAATTTGATCTAGTAAAGATGCATGCTGTTTTTAGTTTATCAAACATCGGTTGTGTGATACTCAATGCAGCAGATTTTTCTCCATATTCATGCTTATGTTCAATCTCGTTTAAACTGATACTTGCAAAGGCGTTGTTACGCTTGAATTTTTAAAACTTATTTGATCATGCAATAGGCGAATATATATATATATATATATATATATATATATATATATATATATATATATATATATATATATATATATATATATATATATATATATATATATATATCTTGCTTTTGGCAATTAGCCAAAGTAATGGGTATGTCTGCTTGTAAACTCGACAAATTTATTGGAATGAAATTCAGCGTTCATATGAATTTTCAGCTTTTGTATTTTACGTTCTTTAAGACCCTTTACTTTGTTATTTAAATGAAGCATTATAAAAATCATTATTTGTTTCGTATCCTAATTAACAACTTATTCTCTGCCGAGAAGAGTATTAAGTTTCTAATATATTTTCCGATTTGAATAGATCATCATTTCTGCTTGACCGTTGATATCAATCAATTCTCATGATCGGGTTGACATTTATTCTGTTAAAATATTGTAGAAAGAAAATATATAGCATACAAAGCTACCAAAAGCTTATAGTGCCGCCATGTACTGCTGCAAAAATCTATCAATAAAGTCTGCTCTACAAAAATTAGAATGAAATTTACTTTGAGTGGACTTTCGGAAATGATTTACTATTCTCAGAGACATTAATTTTCTTTGGAAGCCCGGACTAATTACGAATTAAATCGATTCTACTAATGCCTTTATTCACTTGATATTTTGGTCGGATCTTGTACCAGTTACATCTCAATGATCATGAATTATGACATTAAAGTTAAGGAAACAAATCAATACGATTACCAAATTTCAAACTCTATCTGTCTGGTGTTTTATACAAACTAATATATAAGAAGTGTTCTATGTGGTATAACAGTGTTAGGAACCAGCTTCACACTGCTAAAAGACATAGCCGTACGGCAGAGAGGCTTTGGCTTTACACCAGTTTCACTATTCATAAACAAATCTATGAAGCCGCTAAGAAGAACGTCACAAACATAGTCCATTTAGCCAAATTATCCAACAAAAGAAATAAAATCACGGAGAGTTTCAGTTGCAAAGAGCTGTTCGAGATAACTATCAAACTAATGTCAAGGAACAAATGTACACCACTTAAAACTACCTTCTCTCCAGTAGACCTTCTGGACCTATTTGCAAATTTCTTCCGTGACAAAGTACAAACCATTAGAGATACGCATGACAACACAATTTCAATTGACTCGTCACCATACATTTATGATACATAATTTCAGCGACAACCTTATGAGCATTTGAACTTGTCTCAATGGATTTAGTACGTACAATCGGGATGAAAAGTACACCAAAGTCATGTGAACTTGATCCAATTCCAACTACACTGCTGCTTGAGTGCGTAGACCCAATGTTTCCTTCATTAACTGATGTTATTAACATCTCTCTCATCCGGGGGAATTCGCAGCAGAATTCAAACCTATGGTGAAACAAAAAATACTAATATAATTAGTATGTGTTCACAATGACAAAGACTATGAACCTATCGAATACAGAGGAACATACTGCATTAAAATTATACAAACATTTCCATAAATATTATAATTTGTTTACGAAGGACTTAAACGAAGAAACGTTACTAAAATAATTTTCCACAAAAATGTGTAATACTTATGAAGACAGAAATGAAAACGATGAAAGTAAATGATGACAATTAAGAATCTGTTCAAAACTAAAGTCCTACCAATAATGAGTGTAATCTAAATTAGCAAACGTTCAGTGTAATTTTATAATTTCATGCATGAAAAAGTAGTTATTCATTTCAGAGTACAAAAACTTGTGTTCAAAAAATATATTAACAATTCGCTGGGGAAATTCTACCTTAATCACGAAGTAACAGCAGTATAAAAGATTTATGAAACTGCATTTCGTTGCGTAAGGATATTTTACTTGACCTGTTTGGAAAGTATGGCAAAGAAATATGTAATAATAATTGCTTTTATATTTTCTATATAGATTTGGTAAAATCTTTGAAACAACTTGATATCATTGTCAATAACAACAACTTCGAAGAAGAAAAGAAATATTAAATAAAACATACTTCAGCTTCAATCCCAAATACTTTAGTAAAGACATTAATAATACTTCACATTGAAGATTTTCAAATGTGTATGGAAACCATATTACCAAAGGTGAATACATTGCATTCCAGACTCTTGGCATTTGGGTACCAGATGATGATTAGCAGTGTGTACAAAATGTCATGAAACAATACGAACTGAAATGTTCTATGTTTATGACTAGTTCTCTGTCTCTCAGAAATGTGACTAATATCCCTTCATGCGAACTAAGCAAGGTACACATTTCGAGGATAGAACTTTCAATAACATTCTCACATATAATACTTTGAAATTTGGTAATTCTCTTGAATCTACGACCTTGTCATATTCCTCGAATTCTACATTTACATTTTGTTACATGTATGATTTTTGTATGACTAGTATGCCTACTGCAGACCTGATCGATACGCACATGCACATCAAATACGTTTCATGCTGATTACAAATTCAACAACTTGATTTGCAATTGATATTTTAATCTGAGAAACATTAAAGTATGTGTGTACTTGATATGGTTTCAAATAATAATCTCAAATTTGTGTCAACTGTTAGGGACACAGCTTCGAGAAAGAAAACAATATATATATATATATATATATATATATATATATATATATATATATATATATATATATATATATATATATATATATGTATATATATATATGTATATATATATGTATGTATATATATGTATGTATGTATATATATATATATATATATATATATATATATATATATATATATATATATATATATATATATATATATATATATATATATATATATATATATATAACAATGTAACATATTGTTGTTCAGAAGGAGTTGGGGTAGAAAGAAGAGAAAGCTAAGTCAATGATGTATAAGTACTGTATATAGTGAATAGAGAATGGCGCTAAAATTTGCACTTGACGTTTACTTCGTATTCTCTCTACATCTTCTGGCCTTGGTTAATAAACATTTCCGCCTGAAAAGATTTCAAATAGTGGTATATGTTTTTTTTTTATTTACGCGAATCACAACAAAAACTATTGTTTCAAAAGTAGTTACAACGTACTACTTTAAAAATCAGATCACGAGGTCTTTTAAAGTCCGAGAGATTAGGAAAAGGTTCCGAGGTCAGTGACTGATTGAATGGATGACACCAGCCTCTAGGGACGGTATAGTTCGTTAAAACGATAACCATTTATATAAGAATATATGTAACAACACTTGTTTACTACAAGTTTACAATTTAAAGTGTTTGAGAGAACACTGTGTCAGAGAAAGAAACAATTGACAGATTGGTATGCATGTGTTATTAATTACAAATTAAGTTAAATCTACAGGTAACAACTATTGATCACATACAATTGCAAATATAAGTTGGAAGAAACGAATATATGATCTCTTGGACGTGATAGTCTTGGGTGGGGGGCGAGTGGTTTACGGCGCTTGCCTGTACAGATCACTCTCACATTTCACTTCCGTCCACGTGAGTTCCAGTATTTACTCGAACAACGTGGATGTGTGAGAAGACTTGCGATGAACTCTGGCGTTAAATTTCCTAAAACCAAATAAATGAAGTGGACGTTACATATGTCGAAGCAGTTTTGCATTGACCGATTTGTATCAATGACAGCATCCACACCGTATGTATAGTTAATATGATTAGTCATATTAGTCGTATGTATAGTTAATATGATTAGTCATATTAGTCGTATGTATAGTTAATATGATTAGTCATATTAGTCGTATGTATAGTTAATAGGTTTAGTCATATTAGTCGTATGTATAGTTAATAGGTTTAGTCATATTAGTCGTATATATAGTTAATATGATTAGTCATATTAGTCGTATGTATAGTTAATAGGTTTAGTCATATTAGTCGTATGTATAGTTAATAGGTTTAGTCATATTAGTCGTATGTATAGTTAATAGGTTTAGTCATATTAGTCGTATGTATAGTTAATATGATTAGTCATATTAGTCGTATGTATAGTTAATAGGTTTAGTCATATTAGTCGTATGTATAGTTAATATGATTAGTCATATTAGTCGTATGTATAGTTAATATGATTAGTCATATTAGTCGTATGTATAGTTAATAGGTTTAGTCATATTAGTCGTATGTATAGTTAATATGATTAGTCATATTAGTCGTATGTATAGTTAATATGTTTAGTCATATTAGTCGTATGTATAGTTAATATGATTAGTCATATTAGTCGTATGTATAGTTAATATGATTAGTCATATTAGTCGTATGTATAGTTAATAGGTTTAGTCATATTAGTCGTATGTATAGTTAATAGGTTTAGTCATATTAGTCGTATGTATAGTTAATAGGTTTAGTCATATTAGTCGTATGTATAGTTAATATGATTAGTCATATTAGTCGTATGTATAGTTAATAGATTTAGTCATATTAGTCGTATGTATAGTTAATATGATTAGTCATATTAGTCGTATGTATAGTTAATATGATTAGTCATATTAGTCGTATGTATAGTTAATATGATTAGTCATATTAGTCGTATGTATAGTTAATAGGTTTAGTCATATTAGTCGTATGTATAGTTAATAGGTTTAGTCATATTAGTCGTATGTATAGTTAATATGATTAGTCATATTAGTCGTATGTATAGTTAATAGGTTTAGTCATATTAGTCGTATGTATAGTTAATATGATTAGTCATATTAGTCGTATGTATAGTTAATATGATTAGTCATATTAGTCGTATGTATAGTTAATATGATTAGCCACTGGCCTAATTCGGAAATTTTGAAAAAGATATATTGATGCAAACACGAAATTAAATCATGCGGAGTGCAAACGAAGGTATATGACTATTAAACCTTATTTAAATTAAACATGTTTGGTAAACATTAGCTTGAAACATAACTAAAGACATATAAGAAGATTAACAACATCCTTCCGATACATGAAAGGATTATTATGCCAAATAACAGCCTGTAACCTAATATCCTAAGAGAGCTATATAAAGTAAGTTGAAATTAGATATATGCTAGGTTGAAACTGTTACCAGAAGAGTTTGTACGAAAATTTGCTAAAAATCCTCCAGAATGAGTACTCAAACCAAAGTCTATACAAATAAGTATAAAATAGCAGATGTAATTGTGGCATGCGACAAACAGATGCTATTCAAGAGCGAATGTACCGATGATTTAAAGTCAAGAAGATTGAAATCTTTTCATGTTAGGACCTGAACTAGATTTTTTGTCGAAAAGACCATTAAAGGTAAATATGATATAAATCCCCATTATCAAACTAAATATAGTGTGCTGATGGTATTATCTGACATTTAAAATGTGTATAATTGTATTAAAGACTTTTATCTTTGCATTAACTTCATTTGTTTCAAACCAAAATCAAATCGAAGACATCAAAATGTTATAGAAAATGCCAGAGAGACGCGCTAAAGAAGATTTTTTTTAGAAACGTCTTATTTCAATCCGGCAAAATCAGCTGTAAATGCAATACCGTAAAACGTATAATTGCTTTGGAAGGTATTAAAAATTACAAATGTACCAAGTTATACTACAAGAGTTGGCTTCAAATTTAAACTGTGCGATCGATACAGAAGCACGTTAGACATTTAAGACTCTTAGAGTTGAAGTTGCAAGACATAAATTACATTTTGGATAACGAACTCACACACGTTCAGGAACTAATCATAAAAACGACAGTGTGGAGTACGTACTGGTGGCTATTGATATTTTGTCAAGGTTTTAAACAGCAGTTCGACTGAAATATAAAACGGCTAAATCTAATGTACAGCCTACAAAGTCCTCATTTGAAAGCGGGTTCTTACATAGAAAGCTACTCAAAGGGTTCACTGTCGAAGTACGTCGGTGGTTTTTGTTAGTAACATTCTTACGGCTTTGAATAATATGACTAGTATTCTTGAAACAAAAGTTCTAAATGATTGTACAAAACG
Organism: Unio delphinus; assembly: GCA_029339505.1. Classification (NCBI taxonomy): domain Eukaryota; kingdom Metazoa; phylum Mollusca; class Bivalvia; order Unionida; family Unionidae; genus Unio; species Unio delphinus. The sequence continues at coordinate 738,097 of JAQISU010000074.1, read as the reverse complement.
GTTGTGTATGTCACAAATTTACGGTGAATATGATATATATTTACAATTCTTTACTCTTGTGTTTGATACTTGTCACGAATGCCAACGTTTATCTCGAGATAAACAATATGTGTCCAAATAATGTAATAGATATATAATATGGTGTTATTGAGTAATAAATCTGAGCAAGATCATGTTGTAGCTACTGACTGACGAAACGTTGAATGGTTGTTCTCTGATATAATTGTGGTATACCATGGAGCGCTCTCTCTCTCTCTCTCTCTCTCTCTCTCTCTCTCTCTCTCTCTCTCTCTCTCTCTCTCTCTCACACACACACACACATATATATATATATATATATATATATATATATATATATATATATATATATATATATATATATATATATATATATATATATCATGAAGGCTACAATGCACCTCCCTACTGTATGACAAATAAAGTATTACCCATTCAAATTTTCATTTGATGGTTAAGCGGTCTAGAGCCTTGTTACCGATCTGGTTAATAACACATCCTTTGTGATTATAAATAATTGTTAGGCTTGTGACAAGGATTAATTTAAGCTTACAGACAGCATGCATAGGGGCGTGAGAGTTTATGTACACAACACTAATTGAGCGCGGGTTAATGTACACAACGCTAATATAGTGAAGGTTTACGAACAAAATAATAATGGAGTGAGAGTTTATGTACAAAATCCTAATATAGTTTGAGTTTATGTACAAAATACTAGAGTGAGAATTTACGTACAAAATACTAATGGAGTGAGAGTTTATGTACAAAATACTAGAGTGAGAATTTACGTACAAAATACTAATATAGTGAGAGTTTATGTACAAAATACTAGAGTGAGAATTTACGTACAAAATACTAATATAGTGAGAGTTTATGTACAACATACTAAAGTGATGGTTTTCGTACAAAATACTAATGGAGGGAGGGTTTTCGTACAAAATACTAGTAGAAGCTTGAAGGTTGATGTTTTCAAGTTTTGAGAGAAAAAGAAGTCACAATCAAAGGATATGTGAATAGGGCAATGATATTGTGGCAGCTCAAATCGGTGAGGGAAGGTCCATAAATTAGCGATTGTTCAGGTTAAACATGTATTCTGGGTGCAGTTGGCGGTCATTGTTGTATCGGTCATTTACGTACCGTTAATGTAGCAGCACTAGTGGAATCTAGGTTTATTTGTGCATGTGTCTGAGAGAAAGAGTTGTTAGAAGAAGAAACTGAAAAAGTAAATTAAAGACCACAAAATTATCTGAACAATTAAAACTGTATTCATGGAGAAATCGGTATTTAACTTCATGCTTCTTATAGTTTTAAGAAAGCAAGCGTCACATTAAAAATGACAATTATGTAACTGAAATATGTGTAAAGTTGACAAAAAGATCCGATTTTTATGGCAGAAAAAATAAATACAAATGCATATATCAGATTGATTCTAATCACATATTCTAACAGCTAATGACGTTATCAACGTGTCCGTATTTTAAATTAATTCATCGGCAAGTTAAACCAAAACAAAACATGCTTACTAAGTACTCATAGGGGACAATACTTTTCAGTGATAACAGTTCTTGCACTGCCGCGTTATGAAATATCCTTTTAAAATTGTAAAAGTTACCGACTTTTTCGAGTTAGCGATTCAAAGATTGGTATTGTAATAAATTTGGAGTTGCTAGCCCGAAATAGTTAGCCAGTTTGTAGGAACAAACATCACAGAGAGGAGTGTTAGTGAATTTGAACCATGCTGGGTTCGTTAGTAGTGATTTTAGGCACAAGCCGAATGATTGTCCCTTTCAGTAACATAGTCCATATTAAAATTCAGCGGTGTATACAAGTATTGTGATTGAAAAGGCAGCATTTATGGTTGGAAATCAGTAAATTATAGAATGGAATCAATAAGTTGGAACTTGGTAGGTGCCGTTTATGTGGCTATAGTGGAAAATGGGCGTATGTATATGAGCGTGATACGCCGGAAATTCTATGGATTGACTGGCCTAGGGTTGCGCAGTTAAATATTTCCCAGTTAGTAAGGGAATACTGGTGTAATTTCTATGGCATGACAAGCTATCGGTACGGAAAACGGATGATAATGAATAAAAACCATGCAAAGGTGCAGTTAATGGACGTTTGGGCAAGTTGTCTCCTCTGGGTCGCCAATTGATTAGAGCAAAAAGTATTAGTTATAGCAGACACGTCTTTCTTTCCATTTTACAACTCAAGTTGTATGGAAGTCTTTGGAAATTTGGGGAAAACTTATGACTTCCAGCGTGACTCGAGCCAGGGTTTTGACACCGCTCGGTCAAGTGAATACCCCTGTGCGTGTAACAGTATGAATATTTCAATCATATTTTTTCAAAGGAATACTATATGTAAAGATCTAAAATTTATCGAAATGATTGTCGTTCAGATACGGTTGCTGCTCAAAGAACTGATGCGAACCACTATAAAAAACGGAGCTGATTCAGCTTGACAACAATATAACCATGACAGTTTGCAAACTAATTCAACGTGGACGGGTACCCGGACTGATACTACAAGGATATCGGCTTTGACCAACCAGCAAAAGTTAACATCAGCACATAGTAGATTGGTACTATGTAAAAGAACTTTTAAGCAAAGCTTATTTACGAGGAAGTAGAAGATCACGATGTGGCTATATGCATATCATCGTCACTGAAGACAGCTTGCTGTATATTGTCGAGAGTTGTCTTCTCGTTCATGATACTATTGATAGTCTTCTGAATCCTGGAAATGTCCATGCAGTTGAGACTCAGTTGATGAAGGCAGCCTGTCGCCGCCATCTGGTCTTCTCTTTTAGCTGCTGCATGCACTCTCATGTCATTCTAGGACGATGTGGTTATGGATATATGTATGCTCGCGAACGTATTTACAAGCTCGACATTGGTTCCTTGAAAGGACTGTTAAGGGACAGAACCTCTCGCATCAAAGGCCAAACAGGTCTGCCTTTTCCCTGAACTTTAGCCGTTGATGTTTACACCTTTTGTTTGACAATTGTAACCACCCTTCAGACTTAGCGAACATCTACCCACGCCCATTCTTCGTGCATTTTATCGTAGCATTTGGCTTTGAACGCAAGCAGAATCCTAATGATATAGTCAATGTAATCCATCATTGGCGATTTAAAGAAAAGAAAAACACCAAGAAATTAAAAACACAATCGAAGATGGGTGTAAAGGCACATGCTCAGGAGTAGACGATGGATGTGAAATTATGGCAGATTGGGCAACCATCTCAGCTTACAAAAGTCAAACATCCAAGTAATGTTGCTTCTCCTTAAAAACTTATATAGACCATGAACCAGCGAGGAGACCCGTCAAGCACTCCTCTCCAGCTGCTCAATAGCAGTAACAAGAGGCGATGCCATCACATGTTCTCTGGTCATTCTGGCTCTGGTAGCTGACTTTCTTTAGTCTTTACACCTCGCACGCGTCCAGTGACATGTCAGCAGCAAAGGTTTACAGAACGCATGCGAAGGAGCAGACCAAAGAACATTAAGCAAATAATTATCATGCGCAGGACGCTTTTCAAATAAAATATTAGTGTGTTTCCAAACCCAAACCAACATAACATCGTTTAAAACTACACACAATTTCTGCATCACCTTACGCGAAATACTTTGGAATTACCAATCGACCTGGGCCGGCTGGCTTCATTTTAAAGACGGTACAAGCGTCCTGGGTACCGTGGTGCTAACCATGATGTGATAATTAATGAACGTCTCATTTCAGCTAACATTATTAAAATTTCCGAAACGTTCACTTTCATGTGCTCACAGTAGTTACAATTGCACTCGTTGTGGACGAGTAAATTGTTAACGCAGTTTTTTAAACCGGATTAAACTACCATTTCTCTTCAATCCAACAAACTGCAGTCGAAGCCGAAGGCGACCGCCACGACAAAGTTACTGTAAACCTCCGATCTGCGCAGGCCCAGTACCAAAACAATAGAAATGAACATCATTATGATATTAACATGCTGCGTGACGAACACGTGCCTAAAAAATGATGAAGTTTAACACTCATTATACAGATATAACGGGCGGTGACGGGGTAAGGAGCCAAAACATTCTTACTTAATACGCTATCACCTGGTATTGTTTATGTGGTACAAAAACATTGTGTTCGGGTAGAAGTTCGAAGATATTAACTATGAATATCAACAAACTAAAAACATATGAACCACTTTTAAATACGTAACTTGGGCCACTAGGTGGACCTTTGTATACAGTATCATTTGTTGCTGCTGACGATAGAATTTGAACCTTTAGTGACATACAAACCTTTTACAAATTATGCGTATCTTCGTTTTTCACTGCACCGAATTCGACTCGGTCGGTATGTTTGAGGATAACACGTGATGTGAATATTTAATTTACATTGTGAGCGTAACTGATGTCTAGGCTAAGGAGTGGCAAAAATAATGTTTAGTTAATTATTTTTTGTCGATTATCAAGTTGTAATCAGAATATTTACAAAGAATTTGAAGTTCAAGGCCAGTGCTGTTTACACATAGACTGGGTTTTCCGTTGCAGTGCTTCACATTATATTATGTTATGGGCCAGATAAAAATGTTTATAAATAGGGATTTGATAAATAAACAATTTATTACAGTTTTAAGTCGGTCTGCGTTAAAACATTTTGATTAGAATTTACAGTCGTGATCTTGAAATCTGATATGATTCGATACGATATATTTATTTAAATTATTCAGTGGAATTAGGAAAGTGCTCATTCACTTTGGATTAATCCAGTTAATTTACATATTGGACAAATACACTACACTTAATTATTGTGAACTCATTTAAATAAAATCTGGATTGCATAAATATGTTATATCATGATATTCAAGACTATTTGTAATTCATTCGGAACATAACTATCTTTGAACTTGTGATAGGACATTTAGGATTTTGGGGATTAACTTTCATGTAAGTGTCGTTTGAAATTTCATTTTGTCTTATAGAAAAATAAATTCCCTGTTGATTTTACTGAAATTGCTGGTTTCACATTCTTCCTGGTACATACTATAAGACACAAGGTCCTAATATTAGTACTTAATTACCTTACGGCAAACTACTCAGAACTTGAAGATATGATGATGTGAGCATGACGCTCAATAGAAAATACATTATCATGGTAACAATCTTTATATTTGGACCTCATTGAACCTTTTCTGAGATTTCAAGGGATGGCTGAGGATGAACCATGACTTAACGTGTGTGAGGTTCAGAGAATACTACCAAATGGTATATAACAGAAGCGTCATTTATATAGGAAAAGGAACTTCCCGACTCTCGAAACTGTTTTTCAAGCTACATAGAAAATGGTTGTAGCGAGCTGAGCTTTAGCCACACAATAGGAAGCGTCGAAAAACAGGTTAATTCATCGACATGCTAGAAAAAGGGGGGTAAAATATTATTTGAAGACGACATAAAGCCGAAAGGTTCATGCCTAACCTTTACTGTAAGGAGTTATACACCAATTTTTGCAGAACATTAATGATAGTTATACCAGCAGCTAAGTTTAAATTAAACATCATCTTCCCCAGTTTAGAATTTGACCAAAGTTTGTGGCTAACATTGTAGCAGTATCGATACTGGAAAGGGAAGAATCAAAGGCTGGATTATAAGAAAACAAACGAATTTGGAAATCAATGACGAACATATTTTGGTAAATGTATTAAAAATCGCAAAACCATAAAAATTTAAATCTCGTACATCGCAATAAAACAGCCAGGTTGATTATGTCATTAAGGGGTTTCTACGCACGGAACATGATGACTGTTTATTATCATCTGGCTTCAGTGTTTGTGGTCTAAATATACATATTAGGTTTTTGGTTGTACAGGTGTTATAAAGGTGTAGTGGAATTTCTCGATTTATATTTTGGTGTTATGTGTAGAGAATAAAGAGTATGAATTTCATGTACTGCGGAAGAGGCTACGGTAAAGTCCATAGTGCATGGAAACTGGCTTGTAATGTTTCAACATGGTTTTGGGCTGGTTTCTAATGTCTTGACAGTACTACTTTTAGAGGTCAGTACATTAGACTAAAATCAGTTTAGTCTCAGAGCTTCTGTTGGTGTCATTGTTAAATTTAGATTACAATGGTGGTAAAACGATGCATCTAATGTTATAAGATCACGGAAGGTTACAGCTGCAAAGAGCTCTTCGAGATAACTAACAAAAAATTGTCAAGTAACAAAAGTACACCACTTCCAACTACATTCTGTCCAATAGACATGCCGGACCTGTTTGCAAATTTCTTCCGTGACAAGGTACAAACAATTAGAGATTACAGATAAGCTTGACAATACAATTTCATTTGGCTCATCGTCACCATACAGTTACGACTTCAGATACAACCGTTAGCATCATTTGAACCTGTCTCTATGGATTTAATACGGAAAATCGTGATAGAGAGTGCACCAAAGTCATGCGAACTTGATCCAGTTCCAGCATCACTGCCGTTTGAGTGCTTATATTTAATAATGTCTTCACTAACTGATGATATTAATACCTCTCTCTCTCTCTCTCTCTCTCTCTCTCTCTCTCTCTCTCTCTCTCGTCCGGGGAATTCCCATCATTTTTCAAAACTGCCATTGTAAAGCCTCTGCTAAAGAATCCAACACTCAACCAAAACGAGTTAAAGAGCTACTACCCATTTTCAAATCTCCAGTTCAGATAACAAATCTTAGAAACAATTGTTGTAACCCAACTTGTATCTCATTTGAATTACAACAGTCTTTTAACAATGTACAGTCGGCATATCGTCCTTCTCACAGTATTGAAACAACTGTTCTGATCGTAGTTAATGCCATTTTGCTATTGATAGCGGAAAGATTGCAGTCCTCACACACCTTGAACTTTCTGCAGCATTTAACACAATAGACCTTGATATATTACTTCACCGCCTCTAGCATGTATTTGACATTCACAATACAGCCTTACTACGGTTCAATTTCTATTTTGTCAACATGATGCAAATCGAATACACTCCAGCCCGGTTGATCTATGTTTTAGTGTTCCACAGCAGTCTATTCTTCGACCTTTTCCCTTCATTCTCTATACTCATCCACTCTCATGTGTCATATATCATCATCCAGTGTCTTACCAATTGTATGCCAATGATTCAAATATACAAGTCTAGCCACCCAACTAAAGAAGTAGAGAGTTGCATTTTTGTATATGAAATCCTGGATGACATGTAACAAGCTACAACTGAATGATGATAAAATTGAGGCCATTCTGATCACAACACAAAGACTTTCTCATTCACATCCTTTAGCTCAAACAACAAATATCAGCAACACCAACATTAAATTCACAGTCAGTGTGAAACCTATGTGTTACTCTAGACAGTATTCTCACATTGCACCAACATGTCATGAACACATGCAAGGCTGCATACCTTGATCTGAGACGCATCAGCTCCACTCTCAAATAACGTTTAGCTGATGCCACTAAAACACTTGTGTGTTCATTAGCACATTCAAGACTGGACTATTGTAACTCAATTCTGTCTGGTTCATCTCAATATCTACTCCATCAGTTTCAGAGAGTTTCAACTACAGTTGCTCGGTCAACGATCAGAACACACCTCCCCGCTCTTCTGTATCATACACTGGCTATCCATTCGATACAGAATCAAACACAAAATTAGTTCTTTGTGCTACGTTTCACTGACAGATTCCAGTCCAACATACCTATCCAGCTTCATCCATGTGTATACACCAGCAAGATACTTACGCTCCTCTTCTGAAAATCGTATACTCATTATTCCCACTACGAAAACCAATTCATATGGACAACGTCCTTTTGCATACTAGGGTCCAGCAACATGAAACGAATTGCCCACTGAAATTAGATACAAAGACAACGTGATCACTTTCAAGAGTGCTCTTAAAACACACCTTTTTCGACTGTAAGAACAAACTAAAAGACATTAAATATTTTCAGGATTTATTTATGTTGTTAAATTTCATGGTTGCTTGTTTTGTAGTCATATCGTTATAGATGTTGTAAACCGCTCAAAGATTAGGCGCTAACCAAAGTCCTCATTATTATTATTATTATTATTATTATTATTATTATTATTATTATCCCTCGTCTATTCATATAAAACCTGTCCAAATCGGAATGTTTTCTTTTTTGTTTGCCAACACACACATAAACATATGTATGTATGTATGTATGTATGTATGTATGTATGTATGTATGTATGTATGTATGTGTGTGTGTGTGTGTGTGTGTGTGTGTGTGTGTGTGTGTGTGTGTGCAGGCAGTGAAGACGAGCTTGTCATCTTAGTGAAGAACCTGGATGAAACATCTTACAGAATCGACATGGAGATAAGCGCCGCGAAGACAAAGCTGATGACAAATATTGGGAAACAAATCTCAACCAAGATTAAAGTCAGCGGACAGGAACTGGAAGCAGTGGACCAGTTAAAATATCTTAGTTCCATAATCACCGAAGATGGATCAAGAGCAGAAATTTCGTCACGAGCAGCACAAAACAACAGCAGCGATGTCAAAGCTAAGACCCATCTGTAGAGACAAGAATATCTGTCTGAAAACTAAAATCAGACTATTGAGAGCACTAGTCATCTCAGTCTTTCTGTATTAATGTGAGGCCGGGACTCTGACAACGAAGAATCCAGGCATTGAAATGAGATGCTACATAGCCAAACTTAGCATCTTTTACAAGGACAACATCACAAATGAAGAAGTGCGTAACACTACCAGGCACAAAGTAGGCCATTATGCAGACCTCCTCACCACTGTCAAAAAGAGAAAGCTGAAATGGTATATCCATATCACTAGAGCCAACAGTCTATCCACAACAGTACTGCAGGGCAGTTGCAGAAGGAACGGTAGACAGAGAAAAAAGTGACAACATCACAGGATGGACCAGGAAAAGGATTTGCGGAGACACAGGAATTGGCACTTGATCGAGACAAGTGGAGGTATATATATATATATATATATATATATATATATATATATATATATATATATATATATATATATATATGTGTGTGTGTGTGTGTGTGTGTGTGTGTGTGTGTGTGTGTGTTCGTGCGCGCTCGCCAGGTTTTGTTACATCCGTTTTAAAATGATTTCCGACTCCATTCTACGGATATGGCTTTGGTGGCGTTATGAGTAGTGAATTTGTACATACCAAGAATTTGGAGAAACTTATTTTCAAAAGTGGTTGTTAAATTCCTACCTTTTATCTGCTAATAGCTTTCTACGTTTCAAATCACTTTCAGATACGAATTGTTTAGCTTTATCTGCTAATAGCTTTCTACGTTTCAAATCACTTTCAGATACGAATTGTTTAGCTGGTACGATATAACTGTTTATTTTTGCTTTTGTTTGTCATTTGTTTCAAGGTTGGTAATTGCAGTTTAACAAATTATACAATTTATAAATACCTCACATCCTCGTTTTTCTTGGGTGAATTCTGAATATCCATAAAACCACAAGTAGTATAGTGGGAGACTGAGGCCTAAAGATTGTCAAGCTTATATTTTGGACAATCCGCAATATTTATCCTTGTGAATTTTTGTATGAAGCGGCAAACCCATAACTCATCCACCCCTGACTAAAAATGGGTGGGTAGGTTAGTTATCTGGCTCTCTAAAATTTCAAATAATATTGCTACGTATGTTACTGGCAGGATGTAGTAGTTTAATCATATTCAGTATCAAGACAGACATGATGTTTATTTATGTTGGGTTGCACATTTTACGATTTTGTCAGCCTAAACAAACTGACAAAAAATTAAACAGATAAAAGGTGTTCGCAAATTATTGTCAGCGTGTCTCACTTGTGGACATCATATTTGGATGAATAGCAAGAAATCAAAAGTTTGTCATTTGTCTGACATCTTGTGAATCCTGACGAAACCAAACGTCAAATACATTCCTAGGGTTTGGGTGGTTCATTGCAATAAGTGCAGTCAAAAAGTTTAAATCATAACTCTCAGAATTCTATCGTGATTCCAGGAAAACGTGAGAAGATATCTCGTGTCTCTATTATTCTTTCTGGATCTGTTGCGCTGATTGTAGACCCCACGGAAGAGGTGGTACATTTTGTTACGGGAGCTATCATAAATTTGGTACAGTCATTGCAAGCCACTTCTATAGATACGAGGGACAATTAACTTTACAATATTCAGAACAAGAAACCGAATTCTCAACAAATATCGTGAAAGAAGCCATAATCATTTCCATGAAAGTCAAAAGCGAATACTTTAAAGAGTCAATTAGTTATTTAGCTATGCCACTGGCTAGAATGCCTAAAACATTTAAAAAAAAGAAATTACCGAATGCATTTATGCACACTTTGTCAATACCAAAGGAAATCAACACATCCTGATCGTGCATTTGCCTGAAGTTGTCGAATATGACCCCGACGATACGAACATAACAACAAGAATAATCCCGTGTTTAGAACAGTCCCACTCTTCAAATCCTTTTGATTTTCAAAGAATATATGTTTGTTTTAAAACAACATTGTGGATCTGATGTGGAGTGGAGATTTTACAATTTTGTGGAAAAGTCATACCAAATTGTTTGTAGGGACAACTAATTTTACGCCCAAGATTAAAAAAGACCGAATACTTGGTAGGTTTAAGTCGATACTTTTAACCCATTACGTAAATATATGATCTGGTGAACTTACAAAGAACTCCAAGAGGTTGCAACACAAAACAATTCTGGCAATGTTGTCACTTACACTACCTGATAACCATTGCCCGTTTAAAACAAATTGTGATCCGTCTTGTAAACTCCAGGACACTGAATCCTTTATTTTGACACAGATAGTTGCGTGTACTTTCTGTGACCTGCAGTCTATCACCCTCACATAAAAGACGAACGGTAGGTAGCTTGGATCAACCAACATCCCGAAGTGACTGTTGTACGTTTTGCCAGTGATGGACCTAGCAATTACCTCAAGAAGTACTTAGACAAGAAAAGGCAACTTCATACCAAATGCCAAGTAGAACGCCTTACACAAGGCTATCGTTCCAGTCAAGTTGTCAACTTTTTGAAGAAACGTTTGGCAAAAACGTTAAAAAATTTTAAGTGAGGTCAAGATCAATACATTTGTGTTGTGTTACAATGGTGGGTCCTTGCGAAAGCTTACGCCTGTCAGATCAATACATTTTTAGTAGACCCATAGAAAATGTCTGCGATAACCGAGTGTGACTTTCCAGTCTCAAAGCATTACCATACGTTTCCCTTTCTCCGGTATAATGGTCAGTAAAAAAGATCATTAAAAGTACAGATCTTCAACTGCAAAGGACTAATTCCACAGAAACCAAACATGTTCTCTTCTAGTAAGACGAAAATTAGTATAATGCAGCACACTCCAGCCAGAGTGATATTGCGTCCTGCAACATAAGCGATGCAGCATGATGCTATTCGTGTGCAGGCTATCACCCTCACATAATATAGTTTTCTATCGATATCACCCCACACAGTCACAAATCACTCTGGATAAAAAAAAATCAAAGAAAACTACACGTTTCTCGTGACTTTACCTGTTAATTATGCCGGTTTAGTCCAGACGTTTGGAGAAGAAGAAAAAAAAAAACATAAATATCTATGAGTATCCGGGCCCAAATATTTTAGCCAGAGCAGGAGTTTTCTACTTTGCATATTGAGATCAAGTGCATTGTTTCAGTACTGATGTGAAACTTCACGAATGGGAGTATTAAGATACAGCTAACCTTGAACATTCAGACGACATTCGAGCTGTTGCCACCTTCGATTCGTGAGTTTAAATATGTTTCTCGTGGAAACGTTAGAAGAGAAGATGATTTTTTTAGTTTATTTCCATGAGCTGCGAAAGTACATTTAAAACTACTGTGTACAAACTCAAGTGAAAAGCAAAGGACATGAAAAATGGAAAAAATAAATAAAGGAAAAATAAGTAGCGCTTCGGACAGTTATTGTAAAGACTTCAACTGTTTCATCAGAAAGCTTTACACATGACGACTCTCAAAGAACCCCCCCCCCCCGAACTTTGCAGCATATCCCATATGATGCCAGATTCAGACAAAGAATAAGAAAGCTCTGAGATTTGTTTCAAACTCCACCTGCTAAAAACTGAACATGAGAGTAAATAGTTGATATTTTATGTCCACACCCTCAGATAAAAATCTATCACCACTGTTCAAACAACACTTTTTAAAGCATTAAAAACGCCCCCCCCCCCCCACAAATAACCCACACAAAATCAATATGGCATCAGCAGTTGGTTAATATTTTGAGCTGCAGTAACAGCAACAGCAGGAGTAAGTTCTTATCCATATTTATCATAATCTAGCTCACACTGCTGGTTACAGATGATTTAAAAAAATTAATCGTGCAACCAAACCCAAACACATTTTACTTCTGCAATATACAACACCAATCGACGTTCACCTTACACAAACATAACTTTCGAAAATGTTCAAGAAAGTTAGTTTTAGTAAGACCATGACGTCATAAACAGAAAGCAGATTTTGTGGATGTCTCTTATTTATCGTCGTACATTTGAGGTCACAAATTTTTGTTTTGTGTCATCAATGTATCGGCTTCATTAGTTCCTTTGATTTCTAAGGCAACTTTCGAGTTGTTGCGAACTTTAGAATTTATCCTGAAAAAAAGACGTCGATTCCTTCTAAGCTGCCAAATATACCAATGCACCGATATTCTTATAATCAGCTTCTGAAAACTTCAAACAAGACACATTTACATTTTCCCCCGCTGCAAATCCTGAAATTACCACCAGTGACGTGGAACATTTTCAAAAGCTTTAAAAGAAGGAATGTGAAAATATTTTACACATGAAAATGTAATGTTGTCCATTACGTCTAGTCAAATGTTATAGGCAATCCACCATCGTAGCATCGAATGTGTTTCCAAAGAAGTGACACCTCAATGCATAGTGAAAGGTCAGAAAGAAAAGAAGTGCTAAACACCAGAGATTGAGTTCTCAATGGTAAAACAAAGAACTGTTTTGACTAACGTGATCTTCATTTTTTGGAAGACGAAATTGTTTGGTGTGACAATTGTTTGTCCAGATTGAGGTTAATGTTATATATGCCTTATGATATTTATGTTATAAACAACATAACACATTATTTCTTTATAAACTAAATATTCTTATTGATATTATTTGATGAAAACATATCTGAATTTAAGACCTTTGATTTTTACTTGGAAAGTTATAAACGTATTGACAACCTTGAACATTTTAGAAAGGAAAATGACATCCATGTTGGCTCTATTATTGTCCCTTAGCTTTTTATATTATTGTTGTTTTCTTCCAAATTATTCATTCATACCTTAATAGTTAAAGAGGAGTCAGTCTTATTGTTATTTTCAGTGTTTAATTTGGTTGGCTTTATTTATTTAAATAATTAAATGAAATTACAGTATGTTCTTTGAACGTTCGATTATTCTACAGTTACTGGAGTTCAGGCCCGCTAAAACAGTTCGGAATGTGAAATCTTTGTAATCCATTATGTATTATGGATTAAATGATTAATTTGGATATATAGTGAATTCATTCAATGATATTTGGATTGTATTGATGTGATACATCAAAGAGTGCTAAAACATCGCCACATTCCATGTCATTGGCATATTAACACATTAGAACCTATATATAAATAAACGAATTCAATACTGAATTTTATTTGAAACGCCACTGGAATTCAATCGGAATATTATTTATAAATTTTAATGTAACAAAACTTTTCTAAAAACTCTGCTTTATAATATATTTCTGTTATTCTATAAAATAAACCTATGGTCTTGGCTTAGTGTTTCTTTCTATAAAGCTGATACAGGTAATAAAGATGTGGGTTTTTAAAAAAAATATCAAGTAGACACATTTAAAATGTGACAAACACCTACCAGCACACTCACATTTGTTCGTTCTAAGGGCATTTTAGTATACTAAATATTTGAATGGTCGTTTATTCCACAATTACTGGAGTTCAGGCCCGCTAAAACAGTTCGGAACGTGAAATCTTTGTTATCCATTATACAGTCATTCTTAAATAGAAACAATTATTTCTACCTATTATTACGTATTTAGATTGGCTTTTCTGTCCATACTGGAAGATGTTTTACAGCTCACATTGTAAACAGTATGGAAAACATTTTGAAACTAACATATTTACAAGTTCAACTTGCTGTACATCTCTCTTATGACATTATGCTAAGTCCGTTCTCCGGTATCTCCGTCCATTCTCGTATCTAAAGTACTTTGTCAAACCATGTAACTGTCTTTAATTTAGTTTTGACGCCGGTGTCCCAAGTGGCAGAGAGGTTCACGGTTCTAACCCAAACCAAAGACTAATAAAAATGGTACTAACAGTTGCCTCGCTAGACACTCAACATTAAGAGGTTAGTGTTAGGAGTTATCGGCCTGGTGCCGTACCAAAGACTAATAAAAATGGTACTAACAGTTGCCTCACTAGGCGCTCAGCATTAAGAGGTTAGTGTTAGGATTGGTCAGTGACTAAAGTGACTGGTTGGGACATCATGCTACATGTATGATGCCCCTGTGCTAGACATCACTATATACTGTCAATGATAGTGTATTCTGACCACCAGTGATCTGATCGTGTTTTAACGTTATTGTAGTTCCACCCTGACTATACGACATTTATAATAATACGAGTGATCTAATTGTTACATATTTTCCTCTGGTGCATCAATGACTCCCATTCGTCCACGAACACCCTCGAGTAACATGGTTTTGTCGCTTAGTATAACGGCGAATGCTCTGTAATTAGCGATAGCCCCCCCTCCCCCCGATTTACACGAGCTAGGAAGTGTATGTCAACGACACTCTGTCTGGTTAACTCGAGATGTTCCAACGAAAAGTAATATATCGGATATAGGTTTCTAAAATCTAATTGCGATATTTACAGCTCGGTATCTACATTCAGATCACGTCCCATAAATGTCAGCAAACGATGATATGCACGTGCTATTTGGTTTTGGTCGTAATTAAGTAAAATATCTTCTGATGGTTCTTGTTGACCGTTTATTCTCTATGAGACTTCGGTAACACCGAGTTTGTCAAATATCATATGGCTGTGCGTTTGTGAATTTAATCGCATATAATCCTGTAGGGCAACAAATATATGTCGAGGGGCAGAAACACCCTGTTGTGATGCCATATGCCATGAAAATGAGCCCATAATATTACTCTGCATACTAACTGTTGTTAGCCATGATTTACCACCTGTACTCATAAATGATGGGAGTCATTACTGGCATCCACAATGAGAAGTTTTGTTTTAAATATTTACTTTACCAGCAGCAAGAGTATCATCTCGCCAGATTGCATCATTATCATTGCCTTTTCTTACAAGGACTACTGTGTGTTTAGCTCCAAAGATAACTTTTCTTACATTTCTACAAAATCCAAAAATATGAGACAGTGGAATCCCACATTACGCGGTCCGTGTAATGTTAATGAACGTGTTAAAAATCCATGATTGTAATTAAGATTAATATTACAACATCAAAGCATCAGGTGGTCTCGTATATCCAGCTGGTGGATTTTCAACTGCAGTAGCTCGTGTTGCTTTAACTTTAATATACTTAACGTGTTCAGCGTGATTAGTAATATCTTCTGCAAAAACATCATTGATGGACCAGCCGATCTTGTATAATCATCAGAATATCTCGGTAAACCCAATATTGTTGTGGTGACATCGACATCCTTGTGAACAGATTCAATCTCCCTTCCATCTCCATCAATCATATATGTAGCGCTACTGAACAGCGCCATTCTTTCATTGTTAATAAGTCCTACCCGTGTATTTAATTCATATGGTGTATTAACTGCAACGTATGTTACAAGTTCTCCTACTTCAATAAATGCTTCGGCGGGTAGAAAGTATTTATTTGTATCTTGAACGTGAAGTTAAATTCTCCCTCGTTCATTTGGCTCTACTGCGTTATAGGAATAAAATTCATTATTGTGTACTGATTCATCCTTGAGTACTGGTGCGTCTATATCAAATGCTGGGTCGCGTGTAGTTTGAACATTATTTTATATTTCTCCATCTAAATCGCGATCTCAAACCGTTTCGCCGCTATTAAATTTGCAGCAATATTTCTTTGTACTTCGTCGGATCCTTGATATATCAGCACTGCTAGTTTTTGATTCGCGGCTTGGTTTATTATTTTATTGACATTAGCATCGGATCCTTGATTTATCATCGCGGCTAGGTTTATTATTTGACTGACATTCGCAGGCATGATTTCCGTGGATGGCAATTTTACTGGGGGCGGTTTTTGGTCGTATCTATCGTGTTATTCTTACTTGGACTGTGGTAAACGCTTTACTGGCAATGCTACTAATAGGAGTTTTTTCATCGATAACATTAATAGCTTTTATAGATAATTGTTTTTTTATGATTGGTGCTATTTTTGGAGCCATAGTTGTAAATAATCTTTGAATAACATTACCAAAACCATCTCCGTAAATCGTTCTATAAACGGGTAATCGCGAATTTACTACCCTGACCACGGTTGGTTTATAATGGTGATAGTGTATGATCATCTTATTAATTATCGTTATATTTAATCGTGGTGACAATTAATCGCTGTGATAACCATCAACGAGTTCATCGATAAGGTCTCGATATACGCTGATATCCATGATACCGCCTTGAAATAATCGTTGACAAATAGCAGCGGTTTCATTAATCATTTCCGGTGATTTATTTCCAGCTCGTTTACCCCCTATGAAAATGTCTAAATCGTGCTATATCGGAGAGAATATTATTTGGACAGGCCGCGAGTTCCACTCAGAGAAATACCACTACCAGTAGTACCAGGTGCATCATAAAATTATTCTTCATGCCCCAATCCCAAACTTTTTAAAACAGGTGGGGAAAGCTCTTACTTGGAGGTTTTTGTCTTTTTTTCTGCTTTCTTATTTTTCCCATTGTTTAATTATTTTTTTATACATTTTTAGCTGTTTCGATTCTTCATATTGATCATATACTTTACTTACCGTATCGAGATATCCTATATACGATAAACGTTTTGTATCAACTTGACTTGTTTTAGTTTTAATTGTCTCGGTTGTTCAGAAGCCTTAGTTCATTTTTTTTTACACTATTTTTTCGGTTTTGATGGAGGCTTTTGTTTGCCAAATAGATGCCCCTAAAAAGTTGTAGGATTCACCCTCTCTGCTGCTCAAAGTGAGTGCCATGACCTCACAGTTCTTGACATTTATTTATGTGGCGCTTGATGTAAATATAAACACCTTTTAAAACTTTTTGCACAAGAAAAGGTCTTATCGGAGTAAAATATGCTCTTACGGCATTTTTGTTTTCATTTTCATTTCGCTTTTGTGCGTACAATGTATTATCGGGTATGACATGTGAAATGCTGGATTATCAAACAGAAGAAACAAAATAGCTCGAAGGTTTCAACACCTGCACGACAAAATTGACCGAAACACTGTACCCGACAGGCCCATTTGTTGTGTGCGTAGCATTAACGCCCCTTGACCTTTCCTCTGTTGGATAAACTCCAATAATTAGACATCAGCGGAACTTTAATTGACCTTTCCTGAGATTTTAGTTAATTAGGACAAAACTCCTCTGTAATAAAAAATCATTTGAAAATGCATACTAATTGAATAACTTCATTGTTAACATAATTAATAATCCCGAATCTTTATTTGCGAATCAGGAACACAGACGAATACACCAGTATAAGCGTATAGATACTAACATGTAAAATCCATTATTTGTCATCATTCGCATGCGCTGAAGCCATGCTATCTGCGCATGCTCTGGTCTAGTTGACTGTCACTGTTGATGTTGTAATTTGTGGTATTTGCGTCAACTGCTGGAACATGGAATATTTATTTTCCATAAAGTAAGTGGTTCTGTTTCTTAAATACATATTTACATACCTTAAACAAATAGTTTTATTATCTCAATTGTATTGTTTTATTATAATATTGCATTCTCATCTAAAAGGAAATTTTCTGGAAACAATCAATTCCAAAGTAATGATAATAACATAACAATGGCATATGACTAACAGTTTTTTTTTCTTTTATGGCTTGCAAATGATATTGTCTGCTTGGAAATGTATCTGTAACATACAATGATTCGTAGAAAGGATATTGTACAAAGCTGTTCAAGTAGAAAAGATAGTAATTGATCTTACACCTTTCAATTTATTCATTAAATATGGAAAACAAAATATAAATGTAAGTCTTTTCAAAGAGGGACAATCTGCTTTTGGTTTAAAACGAACTATTTCGGCATATGCAGCGAATATATTTCGTTCAACAGTAGGCGTTTCCCACATTAACTGCCAGGTATAAGTATACGACGATTTGGGATACAAGGCGGTATTAACATTCCTAAAATAGGGACTGTCGAGGTACATATGAATTTTACTGCTACAAATATTCATCGGAACATCAAGCGGCACTTGCTGTAAAAGAGATATTTGACATTCTATTATTGGGGAAATTTATTGTCAAAAGGGTAATAGTAATGCTAAAAATGTTCGTACAATTAAGATACTTAAGAGACACCCACACCTTCTGACCAAACTAGCAAGATACCTACTCACTCGCAATCATACCTACTAACCAGCACCCTCCTGAACTGACAAACACTCATACCTGTTGTCACGCATACACCAACTAATGACCAGTACCCGCATCTGATAACCACCACGCATGCATAACAACCAATGCGTACTGTTACTGACTAGCACTCGTCTCCACTAACCATGACCTATATGTACTGACCAACACCCATTTAAACTAACCAATGTGCAGTGCTACTGACCAGGACACACATCTACTAACCAGCATATATACCGTCAGCACACATGCCTACTGACCACCACCCCTATATAATGACATACAGCCATATATATTGACTGACAATGCATAGGTTTAGCAGCACCCACATCTTCTAGCATACTTATATATTAATCAATATGCGGTACTGTTGACCAGCACCGATATTTACTGACAAAAAAATACACCATTTGACGAGCACCCACGTACGCTAATCAGTACATAATGTGACTGAACAGCACCAACATCTAAAGACCAGCACAAAAACAAAATATCAACATCAACACGTACTGTTCACATACAGAATAACTAACCAGCAAACACATATACTAACCAACATCCACGTCTACTAAGCAAGAGTCTTACTGACAAGCACCAATACATACTGACCAGCACAAACACATACTTACTCGCTGTTACTTGCTAGCACACACAAATGAAAAGAAATGTACAAGGTTAGACTGTCAGATGCAGAGTACTGAGGACTAATATCTTAGTTTAGATGGACAACCACACACTATCACCAGTTGACTCACCTTTTGCAAACTAAACAAAGGAAGGAAGTCTTTGGAAAGAATGATGCCTTGTGGCTACACACTCAAGATTTATATATATAGCATATATTTCAAATTATGTTGGCCATGTTGATAACTTTGCATATATTGTACCAGTGTTACTGGTGGCTACAATCAAGTCATCATGCCATGATAGCACTAAACTGAATGCAATTATAAGTGTTGCTACCATTAAGAATCTGTCATGGAATTAATGGAGAATTTTGAAGCAGATTTGACAAAAGGCAGGCAAATCATATCATACCTTGTTTGAAATATTGCAGTATTTTGGAGCTAGTACTCGATTATTTAATTCAGAATAACTTTAAAAAACTTTGGCATGAATATTTATAAACTTTTCAAATGACATGAGAATACAATCTCTGTTTTGAATCTTGGTAGGAGAGTTTGCAATCTTAACAAAAGAAACAAAATCATTAATGACCAATAATATTAACACAAGGCAAAATCAACACTATCTCATTGAAAAACTTCCTCTCACTGTGTCGGAACAAATGATGGTCATCAACATTCAAATACTACAGTTGCAAACAATTTCAATCTAAGTAATCTTTTCTACTCTTTACAGAGGCCTCATGGAATAATTGTGAATATGGCTTCTAATCTAGAATGGCCTACAGTGGCAGAACAGTGCGTTCTGAAAAGATCTTTTTGTCCAAACACTAAATGCTAAATTATGACACTGTCACAGAAATTACCAGACACAAAATAGCCAGAACATTAGAGTAAAATGTTCAAGAAAAAATGAAAGTAATGCTAAAATTCAGATACTGTCAAGAACTTTGGCAGCAGCTAAAACAATCAAGAAAATGTAAAATTATGGTCTAGACTAAAATTTGTTTTAAAATTTCAAAGCTGTTACAGACTTTAGTAGAAACTGAAGAAAATGTTAAAATCAGGACTTTGACTAAAAGTGGTAGTGATGTTTGAAAAAATTGTCATGAACTTCAATGAACACCGAATCAAAATCTGGAAGAATATTAAAGAATTGCAAAAAGAAGTTCAGGGTGGTATATGGTGATCTAGGTACAGAGGTTTTTGTTCCTCTTTTCTGCTTCATGCTGATATATGGTGGACTAGTGGTGGAGTTTGCACAAAAAAACTTTTATTTTATCTCTAATAACTCCCTTAGAAGATCCAAAGATTACATTACAATGTACACAGTTCCATTTCCAGCCAGTGGACTATGTCTCTCATTGCAAACACCGAAAAGACACAAATGTGGACTTGTATGGTCTGTGAAGTCTTGGACTGTCTGTCTGTGTGTGTACACAAATGTATATATATATATATATATATATATATATATATATATATATATATATATATATATATATATATATATATATATACACACACAAAGAGAGAGACAGAGACAGAGACAGAGAGATGGAAAAAACAATAATGTTAACTCAATCTGTAACCCCACATAGAACAAAAAAGGTGGTGAACCTCTCAAGTCAACAAATATTAATGGGTCACTTTGCGGATTCCACCTGTCTTTAGGGTTTCATTTTGTCTGGTGATTTGTCTAAATAAGAAATACACCTTGCAGTACTTGCATGACTATTAATGCATGACAAATAATGACTATTAATCCAGGATAATTAATGACATTTAGTGCATGATACTCTACCAGTGTCTCCAAAGGGTAATACCTGCCACCTGTGTTACATACATGTGCATGCTACACATGTTAAAAGATTCACAAGTGTAAAGCTTTCCATAGTTTCATAAAAACAATTTCAATGAAACGTTTTTTCTTTGCCATTGTGTTTCCATTACAAATGTTATCAATAAGAAACAGACAACATTCAGTACTCCAATTTAGACCAAGTTCAATTGTTTGGGTTACAATCAACACCAGCAGATAGAGAAACTTGCAACTGCAGCTAGTGTCAACTTTGTAAATGCAATCTTTGGTGCAATTAATGCATAGATACAACACCAATGGTAGTCACATATTTTAATTATCTTCAGACATCATGAGTCTGATTATATAAAATCCAGCCACTTCTATGTGTCTGATACACCTAGGAAAAGAACAAAATATAAAGACAAAAATTAGTAATGAATTGGATACAAATAATTTTACAGGCCATTCTAATATACAAATGGCATTTTTTTTGTTTTTTTTTATGGTTTAACGCCATTTTTCAGCACAATATATAGGCTATACATGGCGGCCAGTATTAGTCGTGGAGGAAGAAACCAGAAAAACCCGGAAAGAACCACCGACCCACGAGAAGCTACTGGCAAGCTTTCTCACTTAACTACATTAGCCGAATCTTAGACTCGAACCCACGCAGACAGAGGTGAGATGGCAGTGGTCCGTAACGGACAGCGCTTTAGACCACTCGGCCACTCGGGGCCCCACAAATGGCATAAAAGACATGGAATACAAAACAGATGCATAAAAGAGAAAGTGAAAGAATATTGGAATTTAAAAAAATAAAAAAATGCATCTCCTGCTGAAGGAATGTCTAAAAATACACCTAGAAGCTAATATAAAAGAAAAGTGAGAAAAATCAAGGGAAAGAGAAACCTCTAATAAAATGTACCATATTATCACTAACATTGAGGCATTTCTTTTTTTTAGGAGATTCCAATATTCAGAGAAGTTAGCAAGTAATAGTTCTTATACTATTGATGTCATATCTCTTATGGATGAAAATGAGATGCCACTCAACGTTACAAACAAGTCTATGCTACACTTGACAAAGGCGCCTCTTTTTGAGGAAATCACGCCCTACTGCAATATCACTTCCAATGAGAGTAGGACTTACATGGAAAATAACATTACACAGTCTGAACTACAAGACATAATTATTATCTACCTTTACTTGGGATCTACCATATGTGCCCTGGGCATGATCTTCAATATATTAAACCTAATTGTTTTGACCAGACCAGAGCTGAGCACTTCCCCTTATACCTATTTGACTGCTCTATCCTGCACAGACATGGGGTTATTGACCGTTTCATTATTCCAAATAGTCTTAGCTAGGAGTCAACAAACCTTCTTCTGGACATTATTTAATGGCTATATATTCTACCCCTTGTCCAACATCTTCTACACCTCCAGCATCTGGATCATAGTTCTTCTAACAGTAGAACGTTTCCTCATCATCTACCGACCCATCAAAACCCAAATGCCACTTGTTAAAGCCAGGATTAGGATTTTGATTGTGATACTAATTGCCTGTTTCATAAATATCCCAAGATTTTTTTGTTATGAAATTGACCAAAGAGAATCCATGTATTACGCCAAAGTATCTTCTTTTTGCAGATCTGAAATATTTTACATACTTGGCTGGTTCTACGCAGTTTTAATTAACTTCATTCCATTAATAATTCTTTGTCTTGTCAATACATATCTCATATACACAGTTCATTATGCCAGGATGAAAAGGAAAAAATTGAATCTCCAGAATAACCAGGAGAGCGAGATGCAACGTGATCAGAGACGTTTAACAATTACGCTTATCAGCATCATTATTCTATTTCTTTTCTGCATCTTCCCATCAGCCTTTGCTGAGGAACCTATTGCATATATGCTGTTTGGAGGAAACAAAACTTGGACAGAATTTATAGTCTCTCGTGAGAATGTAACTTTTGTATTTGTGTCCAATATGCTGTTATTTTTTAATTCATCCTTGAATTTTGTGTTATATTGTGTATTCAATAAGAAATTTAGAACAGTAATGACTCGGTTACTGTTTCGAAACATCTTGGATCCTATCCAATCCAAGGTGAAAGAAAGATTATTTAGAAGGAAGAGGAATGCATTACGTGGCGAAGTAATCACCTTGAAGATAACCGGTATTTCTATATAGAAGACCTGCAACTGAATGGAATAAGATAATAGTCTTTCTGAATACATGCAACTGAATGGATGAGATAACACATTCTTTCTAAGAAAAGACCTGCAACTGAATGGAATACAAAAGCAATCTTTCTAAAGAAAGACCTGCAACTGAATGGAATAAGAAAACAGTCTTTCTAAAAAAAGACCTGCATCTGAATGGAAAAGAGAATAGTCTTTCTAATGAGACCTGCAACTGAACGGACAAGATAACACTGTATTTACAAAGAAATGCCTGCAACTCAATGGACAAGATAACACGGTATTTACAAAGAAATTCATGCAACTGAGTGGCTAAGATAACAGTATTTCTAAAGAGAAACTGAATTAAACTAGATGCAGCACGAGTATCTTAGCAACATATAAATGATTTAGGGTTTGCACTGAACAAGATTAATGAGTAAATATGGAACTCAACATTTCGACATGTAAATATTTTTTTTGATTTTTGTAGCTGATACTTTGTATTGGCAAATGATTAAGACCATCTGTACACATGCTATTTATGTGTGTTATTTATCAGTAAATTGTATGCAACAATATGAGCCTATCTTATCAAGAAGTTGAGTGCAAATTGTATTCTTACAGTAATAGTAAATTCATTATCAATTTTCAATTAAAGAACATGGAAAGACTTACTTGTTTTTAGTGAAAATAGGTGTATGTTTGAGAGGGAGATGAAATAACTGTCTGTGTGGAAGATCGTATTTATTTAGAGCTTATTATATTATATTTGTATCTTCATAAACTATTGGAGTGAGAAGAAAGAGGTTACAGGTGACTAATGTTTATTTTCAGTTACCTGATGATTGTGATCTTTCTCACGTATTTGGATACTGCTATATTCCATTATCAATTAACACCTCTAAAAAAACTATTCATTTTAATTATGATATCCATTGTCACAAGAACCACATGACTAGGCAGTGTTATTTACATACTAATTAAATACACTGAGCTTTGACCAGGTTATTCCAGATGACACCAGATTGTGGGCAAGATTCTAAAGGCTAGAACAAATTAGTGAGGCTACAAGTAGGGAAATTTGTTTATCCATAAAGAAATGAAAATCTGTCAATGTGCTATGAAGGCCCTTGTCCAAACTACAGATGCTGAGACTAAACTAGTACGTGCATTACTTGTTATTTGTACTCACCAATAAAAATAATAGAGGGGTGAATCAACAACTTTGAAATTTATGATAGAAAATAACAAGGGTTTTACATTTTGAGTTTACATTACTGTAATGAAACAATAAGATTGACCATCATTCTGTGGTATTCACCTAAGCACATACTGAAATATCATTTTTGTTCAACAAGAAAACATCATATGGCTTCAGAGTTCATTTTAAAATACATGTGGTGCTTTCATACAGTGATGGACTTCATAACAAGCACTCATTAATGATGATATTTAAGAATATGTCCTGTAAAGTCCAGTTTTAAAGAATAGACATTCTAATTAAAGTACGAGATTTTATTCTTCAAACATTAAAATTTCTCACCAGTAACAGATAAATAAGGGTAGATTGATGAATGAGAGTAGATTCTCAATTAACAGCACAATTACTCCTTCAACAAGATATTATCAAAAGCTTTCTGTAAATTATATTATGATTATATTTTTACTACTATATCATCAATGTGATGCACAGTTGAGGCAACAAATAGTCATTTTCATTTTGGATTATGCAAAATGCATACTCAGCAAACAGCAAATTCATCATATGAGCTATCCTTATTGTAAACTGGTATTTATTCAAAGCTGTTTGAAATGTGAACTTCTCTTCTTGATTCAAATAAACAAACTAAGTTGATAAAAAGTAATGAAAGAATGAAATGATTAGTGACCTTTTGCACAATTATATTTTTTAAAAATATTACGTAATCTTAGGTTTCATTAATTGATTCCTCAATTGCAAATTTATGGGAAGTTATTTTTTTTTCGATAAGATTTAATTAGAGCAAATAGTGGTGTTTTTTTTATTCAGGATTATATCAAATACTCAGAAAAAATGTGCAAAAAATACAAGGGTACATCTGTAGTTTGATGCATCTATATCAGCCATCAGCATTTTTTGAAAGCTGTTTGAAATATGAAGTTTTCTTCATTCAATTAAAAAAACATCAGTGGTTAAAAAATAAACAGGAGAATCAGTGACCTTTCTGCACATTTATAAATGGTGATTCTTTTATTTTTTAAACTCTTGTTTCATTATTTAATATCACACTCAAGAACTTGCCCAATGGTAATCATCATGTCTATCATACCCTTACAAAAACAGGACTTTGGTCATTGAATGGTAATCATCATGTCTATCATACCCTTACAAAAACAGGACTTTGGTCATTGAATGGTAATCATCATGTCTATCATACCCTTACAAAAACAGGACTTTGGTCATTGAATGGTAATCATCATGTCTATCATACCCTTACAAAAACAGGACTTTGGTCATTGAATGGTAATCATCATGTCTATCATACCCTTACAAAAACAGGACTTTGGTCATTGAATGGTAATCATCATGTCTATCATACCCATACAAAAACAGGACTTTGGTCATTGAATGGTAATCATCATGTCTTATCATACCCTTACAAAAACAGGACTTTGGTCATTGAATGGTAATCATCATGTCTATCATACCCTTACAAAAACAGGACTTTGGTCATTGAATGGATCTTAATGGTACCTTGGCATATTTTCAAAGCGATTTAAAATGGGAACATTTCCAATTTTAATGCATCACAACATGGGGTTAAAAACCCATAAGAAAACACCCTTATTGTATTTGATCATAATGTGTTTATCATTAATTTTTGCAAATAAAAAAATCTTATTAGTAGAACATTTATGAATGACAATTCAAAGGATTTTATGAAAAATTGGTTCTGATTATAAAAAATATGATACATTTAATTATTTTTTTTAAACAATCTATGAAATTAAAGGATACAAAAAATTGCATGAAATATAGTATTGTCAGGAATGTATCAAGTCTGGGTCTGATCAAAATCTGTCAGTAATCACTTTATCTTATTTGCACAAAAAAGTCAGACTGAGAAAACCCTAATCATTACCTTATCATAAAAGCTTTTTATCAAACAAATTTAAGTTATGGATCATTACAATTATCAATATGCATGATCTCTGAAAGTAAAATATATTCATAATCGCTCAAACTTAAAAACTCCTGGATCCAGCGATTTGTTTAATGGACTTTTCCATGATGCATTCACATGTCAAGTTTGATCAAAATGTATCAGCATTTGATATTCTAGCCTGTAAAATGCTACTTGATTTGCCATATAATTTGGAGCCGAGGTCCCAGAAACTATTTTGCAACAAATTCAGAAAGCAGATGGAATAAAGCCACTAATAAATTTGATAAAACTCTATAAATATATATTAGGCAATTATGCTGAATAATAAACAAATAAATGGACAATGGTCAGAATGTTCAACTAAAACATACTTGGGATGCAGTGATGGCAATGTCAATATGAAGTAGTCATCCATACATGCAGCTTAGAAAATAAATAATAAAAATTTTAAAGGAACTTGTTGCATAATGAAATGTTTTTAAAATGCCTTCCTTGGATAACTAGTATACTTAATGGAACAGCTCTGAAATAGGACAAAAGATTGCTGCATAAACAAAACAGATCCAAACTCAAGAAATGTTCAAAATGGTTTTATTTCTTTAAAAGCATGAGGCATGGTAAAAACTGATGCCATCAGCAAATGATGAATATATTAGGAAAACTATTCAGACAAGTTCTGCGTATTGTACTGCAAATATTGATAAAAACAAATGTCATTTTTTAAAACTGCCTTCCTTGGAATATTTAATGGAACAGCACTGAATTAGGACAAAAAATTGTAGCATAAACAAAACAAATACAAGCTGAAAAAAATGTTCAGAACTGTTTTTGTTTCCTGTAAAAGAAAGAGGCATGGTAAAAACTTATGACATCAGCAAATGGTGAATATATTAAGAATACTATTCAGACGAGTTCTGCGCATTGTACTGCAAACGTTGATAAAAACAGGTACCATTTTTAAAAAATGCATTCTCTGGATAACTAGGACATTTAAAGGAACAGCATTGAAATAGGACAAAAGATAGA
The DNA here is from genome assembly GCA_029339505.1 of Unio delphinus. Classification (NCBI taxonomy): domain Eukaryota; kingdom Metazoa; phylum Mollusca; class Bivalvia; order Unionida; family Unionidae; genus Unio; species Unio delphinus. The sequence goes on along the minus strand of JAQISU010000074.1, from coordinate 710,627 downwards.
TCGCAGCATAAGCAAACCAGATACAAGCTCCAACAAATGTTCAGAATTGTTTTTTTGTTGTAAAAGAATGAGGCAAGGTAAAAACTGATGACATCAGCAAATGATGAAGATAAGAAGAACATTATTCAGACAAGTTATGTACATTGTATTGCAAACATTGATAAAAACAGATGCCATAAAGCCAGCTTAAAGAAATGGCATGATTTTACATTTATTCTCTAGGCAATATCAACAGCCAATGGCATAGGAGCTGGAGGGAGAATAATTCTATATGATTCACAAGACTGCGATAGTATCTTCCACATTGTCCTCCTCAATTTCTGATATCTTCCACTGATTCTTCCGTCCAAATTCATACATTTCATTTATAGTGGCTCGCACTTTGTCCATACCTTCTTGGGACATTTGCTGGTATTTCAAATACAGATGCAGGGCAGTTCTGGCATCTTCTACAGAGTCATGGGTTGCCGACTGTATGTTCAACTCTGAAAGCACAAGGAACACAAAGTTTATTCTTGGCTGCACCATTGTGCCAAAGAGTTTTTTGTCTTCATCTCTAGCCTTGTGCTGTTCCAGCCATGCTGCCCATAAGACAGGCTCAAGAAAATAAAGATGAAAGATCATGGTTGACTTGAGTCTGGATCAAGCATGTCCCACGTTTACTAAAAAATACAATTTGCTGGCCGACAAAAAAAATTAGTAATTTTTATTAGCTTGGGGACCTATTAAATGCAAATGATTAGATCAATGATAATAAATATACAGATAAATCTTCAGCAAAAAATAGAACTGAACTTGTTTCCACAATAGTGTACAGGGTGATAAAATGTAGACTCAAATGTCCCAAAAATTGCAAGTGGAATGGTTACTTGGACATGAGGAGTTAAAACATCATTATGGTATGCTGGTTGCATATTAACTTCTGCATTAAATCTTCACTTTTCCAAATACCATAAACTTTGAATCGGTCAAAATGCAGAGTCAGACTACAGTTTCCTTTGCAACTAAAAAATAACCATGTCCAGAACAGTGGACATTGTTATTTGAGTGGATTGGAAAAGTTCAGAATTTTGTTTCGTAGCCTGACACTACCATGACTATTTCAAAGCATATATATGTAGGAAACTTGAATAATTGTCACATGTTATTAGTGTTTCTTCAATAAAGAAATTGGTATGTAAGGGTATTTGCTGCCCCTTACTACACAACCCCACTTTTCAACCTACAACTTTTTCATTTCTGGAATTAACTCTACTAATATCATTCTTTACATTCATAATTCTCATGAAAATTCAGAATTATTAAATGCATATTTAAAAAGGCAATACATTTTAGCCATGGGACTTGGAAGGAAGAATGCTTTTTGTTAAAAATGAGCAACTCTGATTCTAGTACTTTTCCTTCAGGTTAATGCTGTTAATATCAGTTTTATAATCTGAAGATTTGTATATATACACCGTTCTATCCAAAGTTGTTTATTGGATTTGAAAATATAAATAATTACCATGCTAAATATCTTATGCAATTAAGTATTGTAATAGGATGTTTAATTGATGATAAGAAAGGGTATTGTGTTGTACTGTTATAGCAGGGTGAGTGCATTTTGGATGAGTCTATGAACTCAAATTCTGTATTGTGTTAGCATGGTAAATTCATACTGAATGAGTTTATGAACTCAAATTCTGTATTGTGTTAGCATGGTAAATTCATACTGGATGAGTTTATGAACTCAAATTCTGTATTGTGATAGCAGGGCGAGTGCATTTTGGATGAGTTTAATTGTAAATACATTCAAAATTAGTTTATGAGCAAAAATTCTGTATTGTGATTAGTGAATTCATACTGGAGTTTATGATCTTAAATTCTGTATTGTGATAGCATAGTGAATTCATACTGGACTCACTGGAGTTTATGATCTTAAATTCTGTATTGTGATAGCATGGTAAATGCATTCATGGAACAACTTTTACCAAAATTCTTTTATGCCAGAAAATTTATTTAAGCACTTTAAAAAAATACAAATACCAAGTTATAGTATATAACATCTACTCACTGAGAAAATACCAGGCCAGAAATTTAAGAGAGATCATTCTTTGTCGAGGAATATAGAACAATTCTACTGTGTCTATAATCTGGTCTTTGGGAACCTGAGTGGAAAAAAGAAAAAGGAAAGTTAAAGTGGAACCAAAATACAGTTATTAACATTGAATTGAATGTTTCATGGTTTTGCCATAATTTTTATAAGACTTGGGAACTTAATGAGGTGTTCAATATGAAGTCATTAATTACACTGATGTATAATTATGCATGAAAAACAATTTTATATTTGTGTTCACTATGAACTTAACCCACAAACAATGTAACTGCTGATTACACTTGTATTGTCAATATGTTGCAGGTGAGACAAAAACCTTTCAAAAGACATATCTACTCTGGTTAATATTTAATCTCTACGTGTAGATGTACAAATGTTTCAAGCATGAAATTTACACCGTGTTGGGAGCAGGGCATTGGAAAAAATCTGATTCTAAATAATGAGTATCTGTGTGTGTGATTTGAATTTTTAATGTAGCTTTAACAATATTCAGTCATATCGCTATGATTTCTGCAGTGTGGCAGTTTATAGTGATGTCTAACAGTGGGGCATCATATGATAGACATATAGCATGATGTCCCACCCAGTCAAATTATTCTGACCTAACACTAACCTCTTAATGCTGAGCACCTAGTAAGGCAGCTGTTTTTACTGTTTTTAAGTCTTTGGTATAACTTATAATTTAGCCTGGTTTTTAACCCGCAACCTCTCGCAATGGAGATGGATGCTCAAACCACTTAACCACTCTAAATAATGTAAAAAGTAAACTGATGAATGAATCTGGAAATGTGTGGTATGATTAAGTCTGGTGTAATTTTCAATTTTAAAAAAACCCTTAGTTGCATACATACCACAGTGGAGAAAGGCACTAAAAATCTCTCACCCGTCTTATTGTTATATCCTAATAATTTGGAAGAATATTTGCTAGCAAAAAAAGTTATGTAATGGTGTGAATTGTGAAAATCTGGAACATTTGTTTTGCTTAAAGGTACTTGTAAGTATTTATGCTGACAATCTGTTATTCTCACAGATAATGAAAAAGATGTCCCAAAAACTGGGAATGAATTTTCTTATAATGTTACAGTAGAGAATGGGGATTAAAAGTCCATGCTAAAAATGAAACAACTGGTTCAAGACAATCTAAATCATTGCTAACAGAACTACTTCTAGAATACAAAATGAATGTCTTGCTTGTACCTTGTAAGGGAATTTCTCAAGAAACAATACTACTTGTTAATTCCAAACAGATATAGTAGCATTACCCTATTTCCAGGCATTGATTTATTGATCACTAAAACTGATGCAGTAACAGTACCACATAGATGTCCAGCTATCCCTAATTGCTGGCATTGATTTATTGATCTCTAAAATTTATGCAGTAACAGTACTACATAGATGTCCAGCTATCCCTAATTGCTGGCACTGATTTATTGATCACTAAAACCTGATGCAGTAACAGTACTACATAGATGTCCAGCTATCCCTAGAAATAAATGTCAGATTAAACAAATAAAAATATTTTATATATCTCCCACAGGTACTGATGTCCCTAACTGATGGCATTGATTTTGTGATCTCCAAAACCTGATCTAGTAACATAATACAGTAACAAACACTCTAGAATCTGCATATAAACAGTCCTGGATATAATTTCTGGAGTCAGAAAGTACATGTACACGAGTCTGGTCTATACAATATTTCCTAACTATAAGCCCCCCTCAGTACATAGGAGCCCTTATTATAATGTAGCTGTGGTTGTTGGTCAAATTCAGCCATTACAATTGTATTTATCAGTGCTCCTTAAATCATTTCATTTTATTTTACCTCTTGGCTAAAAACAACAAATTAATAAACATCTCTAATTTTCATTACTATGCATTATTATGGCATTGCCTCATTTTAGTATAGGTCTTTATTCTCGTGAATATCACGGGTCCTTATTCCTATCAATGTTGGTCCATCTTCAAATGAACAACATAGGTTCTTATTCTGATGAACATAGATCCTTATTCCCAGTAACAGCAAAGGTCCTTATTACCAAGAACAACATGGGCCCTTATTCCCATTTCTAACATGTGTCCTTACTGCCACAAACATAGGTCCTTACTAATCAGAACACAGGTCTTTATTCCCATAAACATAGTCCTTATTCCCATAAACATTTTTTTAATTCCCATAAACATAGTCTTTATTCCCATAAACATAGTCCTTATTCCCATAAACATTTTTTTTATTCCCATAAACATAGTCTTTATTCCCATGAACAAAGTCCTTATTCCCATGAACATAGTCCTTATTCGCATGAACAAAGTCCTTATTCCCATGAACAGTCTTTATTCCCATGAACATAGTCTTTATTCCCATGAACAAAGTCCTTATTCCCATGAACATAGTCCTTATTCCCATGAACAAAGTCCTTATTCCCATGAACATAGTCTTTATTCCCATGAACATAGTATTTATTCCCATGAACATAGTCCTTATTCCCATAAACATAGTCTTTATTCCCAATAGTCCTTATTCCAATGAACATAGTCTTTATTCCCATGAACATAGTCTTTATTCCCATGAACATAGTCCTTATTCCCATGAACATAGTCCTTATTCGCATGAACATAGTCTTTATTCCCATGAACAAAGTCCTTATTCCCATGAACATAGTCCTTATTCCCATGAACATAGTCATTATTCCCATGAACAAAGTCCTTATTCCCATGAACATAGTCCTTATTCCCATGAACATAGTCTTTATTCCCATGAACAAAGTCCTTATTCCCATGAACATAGTCCTTATTCGCATGAACAAAGTCCTTATTCGCATGAACAAAGTCCTTATTCCCATGAACAAAGTCCTTATTCCCATGAACATAGTCTTTATTCCCATGAACATAGTCCTTATTCGCATGAACATAGTCTTTATTCCCATGAACATAGTCTTTATTCCCATGAACAAAGTCCTTATTCCCATGAACATAGTCCTTATTCGCATGAACATAGTCTTTATTCCCATGAACATAGTCTTTATTCGCATGAACATAGTCTTTATTCCCCATAGTCCTTATTCCAATAAACATAGTCTTTATTCCCATGAACATAGTCTTTATTCCCATGAACATAGTCTTTATTCCCATGAACATAGTCCTTATTCGCATGAACATAGTCTTTATTCCCATGAACATAGTCTTTATTCCCATGAACATAGTCTTTATTCCCATGAACAAAGTCCTTATTCCCATGAACATAGTCTTTATTCGCATGAACATAGTCTTTATTCCCATGAACATAGTCCTTATTCCCATGAACATAGTCTTTATTCCCATGAACATAGTCCTTATTCGCATGAACATAGTCTTTATTCCCATGAACATAGTCTTTATTCCCATGAACATAGTCTTTATTCCCATGAACATAGTCTTTATTCCCATGAACAAAGTCCTTATTCCCATGAACATAGTCTTTATTCGCATGAACATAGTCTTTATTCCCATGAACATAGTCCTTATTCCCATGAACATAGTCTTTATTCCCATGAACATTTTTTTTATTCCCATGAACATAGTCCTTATTCCCATGAACAAAGTCCTTATTCCCATGAAAAAAGTCCTTATTCCCATGAACATAGTCTTTATTCCCATGAACATAGTCTTTATTCCCATGAACAAAGTTCTTATTCCCATGAACATAGTCCTTATTCGCATGAACATAGTCTTTATTCCCATGAACATAGTCCTTATTCCCATGAACATAGTCTTTATTCCCATGAACATTTTTTTTATTCCCATGAACATAGTCCTTATTCCCATGAACAAAGTCCTTATTCCCATGAAAAAAGTCCTTATTCCCATGAACATAGTCTTTATTCCCATGAACATAGTCTTTATTCCCATGAACAAAGTTCTTATTCCCATGAACATAGTCCTTATTCGCATGAACATAGTCTTTATTCCCATGAACATAGTCCTTATTCCCATGAACATAGTCTTTATTCCCATGAACATAGTCTTTATTCCCATGAACATAGTCTTTATTCCCCATAGTCCTTATTCCCATGATCAAAGTCTTTATTGCCATGAACATAGTCTTTATTCCCATGAACATAGTCTTTATTCCCATGAACATAGTCTTTATTCCCCATAGTCCTTATTCCCATGAACAAAGTCCTTATTCCCATGAACATAGTCCTTATTCGCATGAACATAGTCTTTATTCCCATGAACATAGTCTTTATTCCCCATAGTCCTTATTCCCATGAACAAAGTCCTTATTCCCATGAACATAGTCCTTATTCGCATGAACATAGTCTTTATTCCCATGAACATAGTCTTTATTCCCATGAACAAAGTCCTTATTCCCATGAACATAGTCTTTATTCCCATGAACAAAGTCCTTATTCCCATGAACATAGTCTTTATTCCCATGAACCAAGTCTTTATTCCCAAGAACAACAGAATTTTTTTACTTCCATGAACAACAAAAGCCATTACTCCCAAGAACATATCTTTATTCTCATGAACATTTTTTTATTCCCAAGAACATGTCTTTATTCTCATGAACACAACAGGCCCTTATTCCCAAGATCATGTCTTTATTCTCATGAACACAACAGGACCTTATTCCCAAGAACATGTCTTTATTCTCATGAACACAACAGACCCTTATTCCCAAGAACATGTCTTTATTCTCATGAACACAACAGATCCTTATTCCCAAGAACATGTCTTTATTCTCATGAACACAACAGGCCCTTATTCCCATGAACAGCATAAGTTCTAACTTCGATGAACAGCATAGGTTCTTACTTTAATGAACAGCATAGGTTCTTACTTTAATGAACAGCATAGGTTCTTTCTTCCATGAACAACTAAAGTCATTACTCCAAAGAACAAGTCTTTATCCCCATGAACATAGTCCTTATTCCCATGAACATAGTCCTTATTCCCATGAACATGGGTCCCTACTACCATGAAAAATATTGGCCCTTATTCCCTCAAAACATATAGGTCCCCTAATGGCAACAACAACATAGGTCTTTATTCCCATGAACAACATACCAGTAAATCCTAACTTCTACAAACAACATAGGTCCTTCCTCTGATAAACAAATTTGGTACTAACTCCTATGAATGTTATGATACTGAAGAACTATAAAATATTTTCTACAGCTTCTCTGGTTTCTCAACGACCATTCAACCCACTTAGTGTGCAATTAAGAGCCCTGAATGTCACAAAATGTTAAAATAAGAAATACACACCAAAACTTTGAAATATGTATAATTACCCTTATATTGATCACTCTGAAATCTTTCTTCAGACCATGTCCTACGAATATGACACCTGCGTCAATAAGGTAACGCAGTTTGATATATGTTGACTTGAGTGTGGTAAGGTGTTTGCTCGAGATGACTGGGTTTAGGTCTCCATGTTGAATCCCTGAGTACTGAGTCAAATAGTCCACAACCTAGTGGTATAAAAGATGATACATGGTATGATAACTGCACAGTATTGAAGAAAAAAAAAAAACATACACCCCAATATTGTCAAGTATTAGATGTGACAAGTGACAGTAGAAAAAAATATATCATAAACAAATTAAATCAGTAAAATAGTTTGCAGATCATGATATCCAAAGTCAATACACACTCCCCCCTTATAATGCATATAGAAACCCCCTCATTAAAATGTCAATAGACTAGCCCTCATTATAATGTACATAGAATCCCCTCATTAAATGTCTAGAATATCCCTCCTTATAATGTATATAGAAACTCCCTCATTATATTATCTATAAAATCTACCTCATTAAAATGTCAATACTTTCCCTCATAATGTATATACAATGCCCTCATTAAAATGTTAATATAATCTCCCCCATTATAATGTATATAGAATTCCCTACTTATAATGTATATACAAACTACTCATTAAGGTGTCTAGAATATCCCTCCTTATAATGTATATAGAAACACCTCATTAAATGTCTATAGAATCTCCTTCCTTATAATGTATATAGAAACCCCTCATTATAATGTATATATCTCCCTTGTTATAATATATATAGAAACCCTCATTATAATGTATATACAAACCCCCTCATTAAAATATCTATAGAATCTCCCTTGTTACAGTGTCTATACAATCGTATTCTAATGTGTATAGAATAAAAATAATAATAATAATAATAATGAGGACTTTGTATAGCGCTTAATCTTTCGAAGCTCTAAGCGCTTTACACCTTCAATAATAAGGAAATAAATAAAATATGGTGTTTTGAAGGGGAAAAAGACTTCATAAGACTAAATTTGCACTTATTTTTCTTTCAACCCATATTATATACACTGGTATGATATTGGTAATGGGGGTCCAGAATAATATTTGTTGATGGAGGGTTGCAGTAGTGTTTCCAGGAAGGTTCTTAAATAGATTCCTTTAGTTTGTGTACCTATTGGTACTCTGTTGTAAGCATAAAGTTCATCATGGATGTATTTTGTTTCTTGGAATGAACATGGCCAGTTTTATTCTGGTGTATATTTAAGAGCCCAAGCAAAGGATATAATTATTAACAGCACTGTATGTGTGATTAGGATTTTTAACATTGCTTTAAAAAAATTTCATCATATTGCTATGATGTATGCAGTGTGGCAGTATATAGTGATGTCTAGCACTAGGGCATCATGCCACACACATGTAGCACGATGTACCACCCAGTTTCATTATCCTGACACCAGAATGACCAGTCCTAACACTAACCTCTTAATTCTGAGCGTCAAACGAGGCAGCTGTTAGTACCATTTTTGTACATCTCTGGTATGACTCAACTGGGGGGGCCCCGAGTGGCCGAGTGGTCTAAAGCGCTGTCCGTTACGGACCACTGCCATCTCACCTCTGTCTGCGTGGGTTCGAGTCTAAGATTCGGCTAATGTAGTTAAGTGAGAAAGCTTGCCAGTAGCTTCTCGTGGGTCGGTGGTTCTTTCCGGGGTTTTTCCGGTTTCTTCCTCCACCACTAATACTGGCCGCCATGTATAGCCTATATATTGTGCTGAAAAATGGCGTTAAACCATAAAAAAACAAAAAAAAAAAAAAAAAAAAACTCAACTGGGCCAGCATGGTATATTCCTGTACCCATGAAGGGACCTGACTACCGTTTCAGTAATGTACTCTTCTTAGTATCTAGTAAGGTTCACTGTTTATGTATATATTCTTAGATCCTATGTATTCACCTGGACATCACTGTATTACAAATTGGTAGGAATCTGTGTTGGACCACACTCTCCACAACCACCAACCACCAGACTACATACTATTTTTCTCCAGGCTACAAATCTGGGGTGCTCTCATACAGTACACAAGGAAACCAGAAACCATAATCTATGCTAAATTTTATTTCAAGAACTGATTTGACAGAATCATTAACAAGAGTGAAACTAAGAAAAATGAAGTCTACATTTATGAATGAAACTTGTCAGCTGAATTGTTTTTTTTTTTTTTAAAACTTCCATCTGTGATAAGGAAAATCAAAGTTGAGGAGGTTAAATTCAATGTAAATGTTGTTGTGGGTCTAATGCCATTTTTCAGTACATGATTGGCTATACATGGCAGCCAGTATAACCAGTGGTGGAATAACCTGGGAAAATCCCGGAAAGAACCACTTACCCATGGGAAACTACTGGCAAGATTTCTCATATACCCTCATTGTTTGAGCCAAAGCCCATGTGGACAGAGGTGAGATGGCAGTGACTGATAAAAGTAAGTACTTTAGACCACTCAAGCTACCTGGGCACCCCCACTCCCCAAATGTAAATGTAAATGTAAATGTAATAAGGTCATGACTCTGACGGAGGAAATTTGATTCTTGTCACACATTCATGCTGATCCCACATGTTAATCAATTACAAAAAAGAACTTAAGAAATTTTTCTTATTAGCAACATTTAGTTGTTGCTACAGATGCCCCTCACCTGTTCATGAGTAGCAATATAATCATCCAGGAAAGGCACACCTGCCTGCTCTCCATCTCTGCAAAAGAAGCAATGGAACAGTTCATGAAATGAAATGCACAGATACACAACTGTTTTGTAAAGCATTTATTGTGTGCATCAATTCCATATAAATTAACCAGTATAAAGACACATGCAATTTCTAACATTATCAATCTCATAAATTAACCAGTAAAAAGACATGTGAAATTTCTAACATTATCAAACCCATATAAATTAACCTGTATAAAGACATCTGCAATTTCCAACATTATCAAACCTGTACACAAGTCAAGCTCTAGTCAATATCTGAAATTAATATGAATACTACAGAAAACTAAAGCATAATCCAAAAACCTTGTAAACTTATTGGAACAAATATGGTTGGTGTGACCTACTATTGCTCATGGTTTGTTGGACCCTCCAAGATGAATTCATCAGTAAAGTTATTGTGACCCACTTTTGCTCACAGTGAGTCAGACATTTCAAGATGATCCACCAATCAAGTTTCATAAATGTGTACAATTGTGTCAAAGAGACTGAGGTAAACAAAAATTTAATGTAATCACAATCAGTGAAACATAAACAGTAGTTATAGTGACCTACTTTCGATGGTGAAGAGTAGTACCCTACATGATTGGAAAAGTGATCCCAGTGTCTTGATTTTGCTTTGCAAATGAGACAATAATAAACCAAATTTTTACACTTAATTATATAGAATACTATGACTTGTACATATAAACCCTATTGATTTTCACAGCCCAAAATGTAAACTATCATTACAATAACATGTTTGCCATGTTCAAACATATCTGGATGAACAAATATAAATAAACCTCGATACATCCATGCAACAGTCATATTTTTAACTCCTGACAACATACACCATGATGATTGCATTCTACAAATCTAATCTTATACTCCATATATACAGTACAGCCTGTATACTGTTCTTTGCATACAGAAAAGAGCATGGTAACTTTATAAATTCATGTCTCCTCCAAATAAAGCCAACATGAAAAGTTATATTCTGTTCAAAGTCCTTCTCAATGAACACCTTAACAAGTGTTCTATAGAGGACTATGCCAGGTTATAGTATTCATCAAAATGCAAAAAAACCTACATGATTCTGAAAAAAAATGTTTGCCTCCAACTAATCCATTGATAAACATTGTATCCTAAATTACTTCGAAGAAACTGAATTAAGTGCAATTCAGCTAATTCTGGAATATGTTCTGCAGAATTGAGAATTATTTTGTAGGCACTTGAATCACAAATAAACATTTTTACAGCATTCCAAACTGGACAGCATAGTTTTAAGATTTTGGGATTTTATGCCTATATTTTACCTTGTATTTTTTTAATCAGTTGTTTTGAGCAATACAATCTTGTTAATGTGGACACAGCTAGAAATAAGCTTATGTTTGATGTACATTTTACAATAAAATCTTGTTAATGTGGACACGGCTTGAAATTAGCTTATTCTTAATGTACATTCTACAATAAAATCTTGTTAATGTGGACACAGCTTGAAATAAGCTTATGTTTGATGTACATTCTACAATAAAATCTTGTTAATGTGGACACAGCTTGAAATAAGCTTATCTTTGATGTACATTCTACCTTGTATTTTTTAATCAATTGTCTTCAGCAATAAAATCTTGTTAATGTGGACACAGCTTGAAATAAGCTTATGTTTGATGTACATTCTACATTGTATTTTTTTAATCAATTGTTTTGAGCAATAAAATTTTGTTAATGTGGACACAGCTTGAAATAAGCTTATTTTTGATGTACATTCTACAATCAAATCTTGTTAATGTGGACACAGCTTGAAATAAGCTTATCTTTGATGTACATTCTACAATAAAATCTTGTTGATGTGGACACAGCTTGAAATAAGCTTATGTTTGATGTACATTCTACAACAAAATCTTATTAATGTGGACACAGCTTGAAATAAGCTTATGTTTGATGTACATTCTACAAAAAATCTTGTTAATGTGGACACAGCTTGGAATAAGCTTGTTCGATGTACATTCTACAATAAAATCTTGTTAATGTGGACACAGCTTGAAATAAGTTTATCTCTGATGTACATTCTACCTTGTATTTTTTTAATCAATTGTTTTCAGCAATAAAATCTTGTTAATGTGGACAGAGCTTGAAATAAGCTATCTTTGATGTACATTCTACCTTGTATTCTTTTAACCAATTGTTTTCAACAATAAAATCTTGTTAATATGGACACATCTTGAAATAAGCCTATCTTTGATGTACATTCTACAACAAAATCTTGTTAATGTGGACACAGCTTGAAATAAGCTTATCTTTGATGTACATTCTACCTTGTATTTTTTTTAATCAATTGTGTTGAGCAATAAAATCTTGTTAATGTGGACACAGCTTGAAATAGCTTATCTTTGATGTACATTCTACAATAAAATCTTGTTAATGTGGACAAGGCTTGAAATAAGCTTATCTTTGATGTACATTCTACAATAAAATCTTGTTGATTTGGACACAGCTTGAAATAAGCTTATGTTTGATGTACATTCTACAACAAAATCTTATTAATGTGGACACAGCTTGGAAAAAGCTTATGTTTGATGTACATGCTACAATAAAATCTTGTTAATGTGGACACAGCTTGAAATAAACTCATCTTTGATGTACATTCTACAATAAAATCTTGTTAATATGGACACAGCTTGAAATAAGCTTATGTTTGATGTACATTCTACAAAAAAGCTTGTTAATGTGGACACAGCTTGAAATAAGCTTATCTTTGATGTACATTCTACCTTGTATTTTTTTTAATCAATTGTGTTGAGCAATAAAATCTTGGTAATGTGGACACAGCTTGAAATAGCTTATGTTTGATGTACATTCTACCTTGTATTTTTTTAATTAATTGTTTTGAGTAATAAAATCTTGTTAATGTGGACACAGCTTGAAATAAGCTTATCTTTGATGTACATTTTACAATAAAATCTTGTTAATGTGGACAAGGCTTGAAAAAAGCTTATCTTTGATGTACATTCTACAATAAAATCTTGTTGATGTGGACACAGCTTGAAATAAGCTTATTTTTGATGTACATTCTACAATAAAATCTTGTTAAGGTGAACACAGCTTGAAATAAGCTTATGTTTGATGTACATTCTATCTTGTATTCTTTTAATCAATTGATTTCAGCAATAAAACCTTGTTAATGTGGACAAATCTTGAAATTAGCTTATGTTTGATGTACATTCTACAATAAAATCTTGGTAATGTGGACACAGCTTGAAATAGCTTATGCTTGATGTACATTCATCAATAAAATCTTGTTAATGTGGACACAGCTTGAAATAAACTTATCTTTGATGTATATTCTACAATAAAATCTTGTTAATGTGGACACGGCTTGAAATAAGCTTATCTTTGATGTACATTCTACAATAAAATCTTGTTAATGTGGACACAGCTTGAAATAAGCTTATGTTTGATGTACATTCTACAACAAAATCTTGTTAATGTGGACACAGCTTGGAATAAGCTTATGTTTGATGTACACTCTACAATAAAATCTTGTTAGTGTGGACACAGCTTGGAATAAGCTTATGTTTGATGTACATTCTCCAATAAAATCTTGTTAACGTGGACACGGCTTGAAATGAGCTTATCTCTGATGTACATTCTACAATAAAATCTTGTTAATGTGGACACAGCTTGAAATAAGCTTATGTCTGATGTACATTCTACAATAAAATCTTGTTAATGTGGACACAGCTTGGAATAAGCTTATGTTTGATGTACATTCTACAATAAAATCTTGTTAATGTGAACACAGCTTGAAATAAGCTTATCATTGATGTACATTCTACCTTGTATTTTTTTAATAAATTGTTTTGAGCAATAAAATCTTGTTAATGTGGACACAGCTTGAAATATGCTTATGTTTGATGTACATTCTACCTTGTATTTTTTTTAATCAATTGTTTTAAGCAATAAAATCTTGTTAATGTGGACACAGCTTGAAATTAGCTTATGTTCGATGCACATTCTACAATAAAATCTTGTTAATGTGGACACAGCTTGAAATAAACTCATCTTTGATGTACATTCTACAATAAAATCTTGTTAATATGGACACAGCTTGAAATAAGCTTATGTTTGATGTACATTCTACAAAAAAGCTTGTTAATGTGGACACAGCTTGAAATAAGCTTATCTTTGATGTACATTCTACCTTGTATTTTTTTTAATCAATTGTGTTGAGCAATAAAATCTTGGTAATGTGGACACAGCTTGAAATAGCTTATGTTTGATGTACATTCTACCTTGTATTTTTTTAATTAATTGTTTTGAGTAATAAAATCTTGTTAATGTGGACACAGCTTGAAATAAGCTTATCTTTGATGTACATTTTACAATAAAATCTTGTTAATGTGGACAAGGCTTGAAAAAAGCTTATCTTTGATGTACATTCTACAATAAAATCTTGTTGATGTGGACACAGCTTGAAATAAGCTTATTTTTGATGTACATTCTACAATAAAATCTTGTTAAGGTGAACACAGCTTGAAATAAGCTTATGTTTGATGTACATTCTATCTTGTATTCTTTTAATCAATTGATTTCAGCAATAAAACCTTGTTAATGTGGACAAATCTTGAAATTAGCTTATGTTTGATGTACATTCTACAATAAAATCTTGGTAATGTGGACACAGCTTGAAATAGCTTATGCTTGATGTACATTCATCAATAAAATCTTGTTAATGTGGACACAGCTTGAAATAAACTTATCTTTGATGTATATTCTACAATAAAATCTTGTTAATGTGGACACGGCTTGAAATAAGCTTATCTTTGATGTACATTCTACAATAAAATCTTGTTAATGTGGACACAGCTTGAAATAAGCTTATGTTTGATGTACATTCTACAATAAAATCTTGTTAATGTGGACACAGCTTGAAATAAGCTTATGTTTGATGTACATTCTACCTTGTATTTTTTTAAAAAATTGTTTTGAGCAATAAAATCTTGTTGATGTGGACACAGCTTGAAATAAGCTTATGTTTGATGTACATTCTACAATAAAATCTTGTTAATGTGGACACAGCTTGAAATAAGCTTATGTTTGATGTACATTCTACCTTGTATTTTTTTTAATCAATTGTTTTGAGCAATAAAATTGTGTTAATGTGGACCAGCTTGGAATAAGCTTATGTCTGATGTATATTCTACAATGCCATTTTTGGTAAATAAATATTGTTTCAATCATATATAAAAATCCTCATCCTCTTTTCTACATTTTACTTTCTGTGCAAGACACAAGTGAAAGTGTAACTATCATTGTGTACTATCAAGTTTAGTGAAGACAAAACTTCTATTATCTTTAGCTACTGTACTGACTAGATGTGTTCAAAGAATACAAATGTCCACACCTACCTGGGTTCAAGATGCAAAAGCAAACTTGAAATGCAAGTAAGGGGCCATAAGCACATAATTTTCATTTGAATTCATAAAATGCTTCAACTGTTACTGAACTTTATTGAAATTTCTAGTTTATGGGATCAATGCAGAGAACAACAAATGAAACATTTGCTTGATTGTTTCATTAGGATTTTTAATGTAGCTTTAACAATGTTTCAGTCATATCGCTACAATGTCTGCAGTGAGGCAGTTTATAGTGACGTCTAGCACTGGGGCATCATGCTGCAGATATGTAGCATGATGTCCCACCCAGTCACATTATCCTGAAAACAGGCCGACCAGTCCTAACACTAACCTCTTAATGCTGAGCATCAAGCGAGGCAGCTGTTAGTACCATTTTTTTGGTCAGTCTTTGGTATGACTCAGCCGGGGATCAAACCCATGACCTCCTGCTTCTGCGGTGGACGCTCTAACCACTAGGCCACTGGAGCGGTTCACACAGATGAAACAATATGTCTTGCAAAAATATGTTACTGGTAATAACTTTCAAGCACCATTTACGCCAAAACAATAAAGGTGTCATAATGATAGGCAGATACAGAGAGATGAAAATTAAAGAGCCCAGTATTACCCCCTGATACAAGTGATGCGGGCTACAGACAGATGACTTGGCTTAATGGTGGATCTGGTCCCATCACTTCTCAACTCTGACTCTTCCTAAACGCACAGAAAAAATATCATTTTAAGTCATTGTTGTGACACTGATGGTCTAATGATATCATCTCATACAAAAAAGAACACACCTGTAAATGTGTCCATGAAACACTGATGCCACACCAAAGTGCCCAAACACCGATAACCCACCAAAATGCCCAAACGTTGATAACCCACCAAAATGCCCAAACATTGATAACCCACCAAAGTGCCCAAACACTGATAACCCACCAAAATGCCCAAACGTTGATAACCCACCAAAGTGCCCAAACACTGATAACCCACCAAAATGCCCAAACGTTGATAACCCACCAGTGCCCTAACACTGATAACCCACCAAACCACCAAAATGCCCAAATGTTGATACGTAAACCCACCATAGTGCCCAAACACTGATAACCCACTAAAGTGCCCAAACACTGATAACCCACTAAAGTGCCCAAACACTGATAACCCACCAAAGTGCCCAAAACAAAACAAAACAAAACACTTAACTAAGGTGTGATTACACTGAGAAAAGAACATTCAGGTTTAACACTATATGCCCACAACATCATGTAATTATATTTTTAAGTTAAAGGTTTTACACTTCAAAGTACAGCTTTGCTTATGAGGAAGTGTCCAACTGATGCTGTTCTTACAGCTAAGCTAAAAGATTATCTTACTGTCAAACTGCAGTCTAACTGATGCCATTCTGTATGCTAAGCTATAGGATTATCGTACTATCAAATTGCAGTATCTAACTGATGCCATTCTTAAGGCCAAGCTATAGGAATACTTTACTATCAAATTGCAGTGTCTAGTTGATACCAATATTAATGCCAAGCCATAGGGTTATTGTACTGTCAAATTGTAGTGTCTAATTGATGCAATTCTTACAGCTAAACTATAGGATTATTTTACTGTCAAAATTCCAGTGTATATTTACCATTCTTAAGGCTAAGAACGTAAGCCGATATCTCTTTTTAACATCCTAATTAAATAAATGATCTTGGAAAAGTTAATTATTGGTATCCCAAGCAGATTTTTAATCCCCGCACTGCGTTTAATGTTGCCTTATCTTCTAAAATTTTCCAAAACAAAAATTATGTGATCAAGAAGTTAATTAAAACTGATGATACTGAAATTTCAATGCACATTTTCAACACAATCCCACCTATATCCTCATGTTATTCTTTGGACCCTGAGCATCACGTTATAATGGGCTTTACCTGTATTGCCGAATAACTAGGTTTAATATATCCTAAAAAGCCTTGTTAAGAAAGTTGCAAGAGAAAAAGCGTAAAGGCCAATTACCTGATTTAGGGAGACAAACTCGGCATCCAATCCCACAATGGTTCCCTCTTTGGGAAGCTCATCTGGATCCAGAGGAGTGAATGTCACTTTTCGTCTCTTGGGATTTAGTATGGAAGAGTCATCAAAGAAGACAGCTGATGTGATTGGGTTCTTTACTAAAATTAAACCATGCCTATTGTAACAATCAAAACTGAAAAGCGGTTTCCCTTACAATGCTGAGAATCAACACAAAATAAATATAATACAAAGCATATGTACTTTAAGGAAAAACCACTGGCAATCATATAAAACAAATGTCCTTTCACTGCTAAAACATACAAGATGATTCTGTCAATTATAAGGCCAAGATCATAATTAGGGAAATTAATTTAATCAAAATTTTTATTTTTATATCTTGTGTTATCATGCTCACAATGCAGCACTGCTAAAAGTCAGATGTCCAATCTTATTACATGTACTTACCATTTAGTATGGATTAAAATTGGAGTCTTTCTTGGCTTTATGGAATAAATGTGGCTTCTGGTGAGGCATAAATGATGCAATATT
This sequence comes from Unio delphinus, assembly GCA_029339505.1. NCBI lineage: Eukaryota > Metazoa > Mollusca > Bivalvia > Unionida > Unionidae > Unio > Unio delphinus. The sequence goes on along the minus strand of JAQISU010000074.1, from coordinate 692,578 downwards.
AACCTTAGTGGTACATGTACTTATGTCAACACTTCTTTCAGAAACGAAAACCTGACATCGGGAAACATACAACGGATTAATTAACACACGTTATCAATACAATACTGACTCTGGCTACATATTAAAATAAAATGAGGCTGCTTGTGAGGGTAAATTTGATACTATTGCACAAAAATGCTGGCCGCTGGTCAAGTTAGCAGGGTGGTCTTTCGTGAGGGGTACTTTTGAACAGAAACTTGTCGGTCCCAATGGATTCTGGCCATAAGGAGCAGGTGGCTGCTGGTCAGGGGGGCCGTTAAAGAGGGGGACTTGCGTGTATTACACCTGGCATTGTTAAAATGACCCATATAAAGCAGTAAAATAATACAATTACAAACCTAACCCAAATAAACAGTGTGACAATACAACCTAAATAAAAAGAATTATAATACAACCCAAACAAACAATGACAATAGAACCCCAAATACCCCAATAAAGTGTGAAAATACAAGCCAAATAAACTGTGACAATACAACCCCAATAAACAGTGTTACAATACAATCTCATTAAACAGAATGAAAATACAATAAAACTCCAACCAAAATTAACAGTGACAATACAACCCAAATAAACAGTGTGATAATACAACCCAAATAAACAAGTGATAATACAGCCCAAATAAACTGATAATACAACCCAAATAAACTGACAATACACAGTGTGACAATGCAACCCAAATAAACAGTGTGATAATACAACCCAAATAAACTGATAATACAACCCAAATAAACTGATAATACAACCCAAATAAACTGGCAATACAACCCAAATAAACAAGTGTAATAATACAACCAAAAAAAAAAACTGATATGACCCAAATAAAAATTGTGACAATACAATCCAAATAAAAGTGTGATAATACAAACCAAATAAACAGTGTGATAATCGAACCCTAATAAACAGTGATAATACAACCACACTTCTAGCATTCAACTTATCTATGCAAAAAACACAAGATATATGAAAAATAGAGCAAGGCAGCTGAGTAGATCATATCATTATGTGCTGTTATCTCATTCAAATTGTTAAAAACTTTCCTATATTGTACAGCAGATACCCGAAGACACCATAAAAATCCTGGATAATACAAAACACTAAGGTTTAGTTCAGCTATACCTTAAGAGGCCAAAGTGGAAAATGTTTAATTCACTTTGTATAAACTATAGCTGCTGCTTTGATTTGCTTATTTGAGGTTTGCGCTATGTACAATTGACATGCTACCTGCAAGATTATAGTACTTGACAATGTCCCGCCGCATGTAGTATATCGTACAGGGCACCTTCCAGTCCAAATTTAATTGAACCGCTTCATACTGAAAAAGGAAAAAAAATATTAAAAACTTTCTTCACTACCATTACATTATTCTACATAGGAATAACAACTAACAACATACTCTAGACATTCATGTTTAAATATGGATTATGAATAGTTAATTATAAACCAAAGAACCTATTATGCAATTTAAACTATGTGCTGCAATGTACTTCACTGTAATCAACCTTTCCTGCTGTAACAATCAAGAATTCATAGCTGTCACATCCTGTCCAGGCTTTCATAGCTCTGTATCGATGATTAGTAAAAAAGCAAATTCCAACAACAATATGGTACAAGTATTCTAATGGTAAAATGATAAGTCTTATAAAAGTCAAGTTTTAGAGAAATTTGAATACCTATCATCCCCATTATGATCTTATGTTGAAATACACCCTAACGGATAATAAAACAGTATTTACTAAACCAATTATACCTAGTAAAACACGTTTCTATGAAAATAGGTATCCAATCCTAATAACTAAGTTATGTAGAACCATTAAATAAACCAATAATTCCTAGTAAAGCATTTTTCTATGAGAACAGTTATGTATCTAATCCTAATAACTAAGTTCTTCTAAGGTATTATGATTGGGTAATATATCTGAAGAAGAAATCAATATTTCCAGTAAAATAAGTTTCTTGGCGAGAACTTACACAAACAAAATGCCTTAGGGAGAACTAAGATAGTATGGATGGGTAATGTATTTGAAGAAGAAACAGTGCCATCATGTAAGAAGTCACATACAGACCTGATGGATAATAGAACAATCGTACAGATAACGGTGCCATTGCGTAACAACAGAAAAGAAGATGTAATGTTTAACACAATACAATCCAGCCTACCTTTTCTATTGGAGTTATGGAGAAGTCATTCATGAGATACCACTGTGTACAGGTGACATTCTCTTTCCGCTGGTGGAAGGTCTCTCCGACTTTAATGTGACTCACTAGGTGACCACCTGTTTTGGCATCCTTTACATGCACTACAGTTGCATATATTTCATAGTACTTGGTCCGCAAAGGATGGATCTTTGGCAGTGTTTCCTTCCAAAATTGAGAAGCAATCACACATTATGGATGATTTGTATTTACACACTGTACAAATTCATTCATGATCAGAGTATGTAATTATTTGAAAATCAGACCATTATGCTCATAATGTCAAACAATCTCAAAAAATCATTTGCAATCTGGGTTCTCCAAAGAATATTTTAAAGCTGGAGTCGAGGGCACCTTGCTGTAAAAGGTTGGAATCAATCCCTTAAAAATAGGAGTCATAATGGCAAGACCCTTTTTTTGTCCTTGCAGTAATTCAGGGCATTATGTGAATATTGTTTTACCAATATAAATATACTACTGCCAATGTTAAATTCATTTTAAAAATATTTAGTGTTATTATGTAAGAGTGAAAATATAAGACAACTGAGAGCAGTGATAAATATTATGTTTTTTTTATATTTTACAACTGTAACTAGTAAACAATTGTCAATGGTTTAAACTTTACATTGTTAAAACTTAAGTGTGGCTGGATGAAACCAAGAAAATTAAAAAATCTTTTTCTAAACATTAATTTAGGTTAAATAATTACATTCTAAAAAAATATATTTGCCATGGTTTCAGAAGAAAGAAACGTGATTAACTTCTTTTTTGCACTATCGTTATACTTCATTCAGCTTTATTCTTAAATGAATTCTAATGTAGTTTTAGGATGAAAATGGCAAAAAAGATCCTTTGAGACCTAATGTCAAGCGAACGTAGAGTTTTGCAAACTGAGTTTCATGAGTTGCCATTAAATGTTTCCTTTCAAAATCATGACACCATTGTACATACAATCAACAAAAATGAAATGTTTTGTCATTTTGTGACCGATGGGAAGTGTCTTATTCCATTATTCATTCACAAATATCTGTCTATATGGCACTGTACTTTCTGTTTCAGAATTAGATACATGAACTACTTTCAGATGGCAAGTCTCACGAGAATCGGGCTCATGTGCAGTCTTGCAGTCTTGCACATGACACCATAGCAAGTTAATATTGGAAAACGACATATTTTACTAAATAATGAAAGTACCGTATTTTCCGGCCTATAGGTCGATGCGGAGTATAAGTCGAATTGACCAATTTTGTAAATTTTCCATCCTTCGTCCATATATAAGTCGATTCGGAGTATAAGACGAGGCCAGGGCTTTGTATTTTATACTACCGGCAGTAACTTCCGGTTGCATGAATATTGATGGTATCTTTGTATGATATTCCATATTACCGGCAATATCCATTGCAACAAGAGCTATGATCATTCCTTCCAGTTGAAAGTTTAAACCTACGGTAATTTATTTGAGAAACTTTGTCAAATACAATTACGGTACTTTATTCAGAGAACCATGCATTGGTACATACACGTGTCTAATTTATATATACATGTATAATCTATTGCATGAAAAGAGTATCAACACCGTGTACTCACCAGCGAATCTTGTAACATACATTGAATCCATAATACAAATATTTCCATCGAAAATATCCACACACAGATATAAAATATTCAATAATTTTGTCACAGATCATTATGTGACTGAATTCAATGGAAAAAAAAATAACAAAAATTACATAACGGGTGTACGTAATGAATGATGAAATAGTACATGTCTGTAGATTAAAAATGGAAGCTAAAGTGTATTCTGATAATAACTACATGTACATCTCAGGATCGTTCTGTCTCTGAATTCAGTCATTGTAAATTTCTGCACATTTTCCCACCCAAGCTGCTAGTCAAAGTTCTTTGAACTTGCCGCCCAGCTATTGCGTCATGTTCTTTTGATGTACTCTAATAAATACAGCAGGCAGAACTGGCTGTATTTTAACCACTGAATTATGTCACTGTAAATATCAGCACAGCTAAAATGATAAAGTACCGTAGAAACATGGTTTGGGGGATTCAGTAGAATGCATGATCTACATTATTTTATAAATAATCATAGAATGCTCGAGTTAATATGGATTACATCCCTTTGTAGGATCAATTGGATCAATAAAAAAAAAGCTATGCCGGTAATTGCTCACGTGCATCCAACATTATACTGGAAAATCAAATATTAATGGACCAGTTATTTCATATCTTTTTTTTTTAGGAACAAACAATATGCTTTGAATTAGTACAGTACACTATAGAGTATAGACCGTAAGTGTGCTATGCGGCCCGGTGAAGTTTTTACCGGTAATTGTTTTCTTTATGTTTGAGAAATAAGAAAAAACACGCAGAATGCAAAATAAATAATGACAAAACTTACAAATATAAATGCAGTCATATTATTTTATGACAATTTATTGACATAGTAATTAAAAATGAATTTTTACTTCTATGTGACCTGTTTTCGATTATAGAGCAATATCAATAGCATACCGGATACTGTAATCCATATATAAGTCGATGCAATTTCCATGACAAAATCCATATATGTCGATTCAGAGTATAAGACGAAGACCGAACTTTCAAGTCAAAAAGTCTCGACTTATACGCCGGAAAATACGGTAGGTCTTCACACAAAACAAAAGGAAGAACCTTTTTATGACCCTTGTTAGGTGTTTTCCATATTTTATTCAACTGTAATCAAATGTACTGAATTTGAATCTACAATCAACTTTTAAAAGCAAACCAAGCCCATATTGCAGTTGAGATTTCATTGAATGTATTGAAATTAATAAATTAATTAATAAATATATTATAGTCTCCTAAATTTATCCAATAAAACTAGCATAAATCACTTTACAAAACTAAACCAATTCTCGCTTTTAGAAGACCCAAGAACTTGCAAGATTTTTTAATTAGAGCTAAACAGAGAGAAAAAAATAATAATGAAATATGCTTTTCGTCATCGAAATGTAACAGAAGCCGGTGCTCTCAACGTGCAAAAATACGAGAAAGTATTTCTTTCAGTAGTGCTAATACAAAAGAGGTATTTTCTCTGTGTTAACACAAACTGCATATCAACTGATGTGATTTATTTAATAACCTGTAACAAAATGTAGCATGCAATATGTTGGATAAACACTTCAACAAGTTTCTAAAAGAATGAATAGTCATCGCTTTGATATAAGAAAGTATAGAGATCCTATGTTTTCCTCTAATATTTCAACACATTTTAACACCAATAATCACTCTTTACTCGATTTTTCTTTCATGCCAATAGATATTGTGCATGGTGACATGAACAGACTCATAAAAGAAACTTATTGGATTCATAAGTTAGATACTTTGTATCCTAAAGGACTTAATGTCAGTGCATTATAAAACTGTATAATTTAAATTGATATATTGTATATCCTTCATAGCAATATGTATGACTGTTTGTCTATAGTTTATTTTATTAATTTATAAATCAATATTTCATTAGAGACTCGTGTATCTTATAGATCCTGTCATTTAGAGTGATATAGCATTGTATATAATTGTTATGATGATGCATATCGTTTATGACGTTACGGTGATGACGTAATTGTTATTTTAAAATAAATGACGTCATCCATTACATTCAAATCATTTAGTAGCATTGATTAAAATGTGAAACTAGTTGCACAGAACCTTGGCGTTTGTGTTGTTTTTTCTACCACAATTGAAAGTATTGTGAATTCATTTTTGTTTGTGGGATGCCAATTTTCATTGGCATGGTGTACACTATAGACCCTAGATTTTAAAAGAACCAATTAAAAAATAATTTTGATCCCATAAAGAAAACAGCACGCAGACCCTAAAATAACAGATCCAATTAAAACAGAATTTCCATTCCATTAAGAAAATAACATGTATATCATTGAGCTGAAAAAAGGAATCACAGCAATAACTGATGCAAATGTGTTCTTATTCTGGTAATCTTTGTGCCAGAGTTTGATTTTGGTACTCTTTATTTATGTTAATTTTTAAAACGTTTTTGAAGTTTTATTTTCTACAGTTTGTTATTACAAAAATGCTGCCAGTAATGAAGGACCATATGGTGATGGAGCCACAGAAAACCCATTCTTGGTATTTCATTTACATCAGGATGTTATCATTTAGCATAACAATCTATTGTTAGTCAATCATATGATAAACAGCTGTCACTACATGACTACAGCCCATGAAAGTTGCACTCAAATTATTTGCACTTTTAGGGGGTTCATCTGTCTGAGACCTAACTGTGACCCTGAGAAATTTCATTTGTTTCTGTTCCATCAGAGGTTCCTAGAAATGCATTGCAAGTATTAAAAAACTCAAAGCTACTAATGACGTGTTCAGTATCCTGATCTGAGGAAGAGATTCCAGCTGAGTGAACTTTAATGTATTCATATATTATCTTTTCAAAGACCAGTCCTGAACACACCTTATTGGATTTCTGGTCATGTGCAATTGAGCAGTGTAAAAGATACATATAAAAGCCAACAGCCAAGCAAAACAACACCCTGGTGATCAAAACTAAAGCAGACAATGCAAAACATTCCCAGACCACATTTAGACTATTTGCACATAATAGATTTTTAATACATTCAGAATTCATTGCACGAGCATTGCTAATTTCAAATCACATGACAGATGGTAAATTTTGCAAGATTGGTGCAGTCATGTGACCTGGCAGTATCAGTCATTAGCATTGAAAAATAATACACAAACCTACCAGAAAAAAAGATAATCCTAGAACAAAGATTCCAATACTGTAGCACTGGTACTGACAAAAATAAATGATTTTACACTTAAAAAGGTATTACAGACAAAAATATAAAATATTACCTCATCTGAGATTTCATCAATCTGAGGTTTTCCATCAGCTGACAGTGTGACCTTTAACCCCATAGGAACCCAGGCAGGACCAATCTCATCCTCTTGCTTGATTCTGAGCATGTCCTCTGACCCCTCACTGTTGCAAAAGGAAATGGACAGTGGTGACATGTTTAGTCAAAAAGCCTTTTCCAGTTAATATTCAGACAGGATCATGAAAAGATCTTCAGTTCAAACAATTGGCACATACACCATATACAACTGTTTATATGTGAAGTTTAACTGCAAACTGCACCAACAGGATATTCAGAAGCTTGTCATTTAACCGGTCACTTGAGTCAGATGACACCCTTCTGTCATGTATCCAGTAAGCTGATACAATTCTGTCATGTATCCAGTCAGTTGATACAATTCTGTCATGTATCCAGTCAGTTGATACAATTCTGTCATGGATTCAGTCAGTCAATATACAATTCTGCCATGGATTCAGTCAGTCAATATAAACTTCTGCCATGGATTCAGTCAGTGTAACAGAATTGTTACCGAGAGGAGGGTGGATTAAATGAACAATACAAACACAATTTGTGAAAGAAAATATAAATTTATGTAATAAATTATAAATGAAAAAAATACAGATGTATCAACACAATAATTCATGCACTCAACCCACAATTAAACTCACAACCATTCACAATACATGAACAAATTAAATAACAATACAAAAGGAATCACAAATGTAAAGGGATCTCTTGGATTATACACAGATCCAAGAATCCTTTACGAAAGTTAAATAAATGCAAGTATGATTTACGAAAAAAAATAAACACAAACGACAAACTATCTATCGCACGATGGATTGCGATAACTAGCACGATCATATACTTGTATTCAATCAAGTTGCTAGCTTTTATTGATATCTATGTGATCACTTGAAATATTATTGCGATCTGACATAAGCATGCAAATACAACAATGTATTAAATTATATTACAATTTCAATACACCTATGTGTCTCCCCTGTATAACCGCACGATTCAGCAACAGTTGAATCGTCTCCCAGTTTCCCCGAGAACCGAGGGTTGACCAATACTATTATCGGACGTTTCCCTACACGGATCCACCACAGTTATACGTTCAGACAGCATACAACATCTACCAGAACCAACGGTTCCTCACTACCCTAGATGTCGACCCGGACGTTTTACAACTCTAAGACAGCTCCGACACTCGGACTTCTAGCTTTCCGGATATTTACACGTTACACAGATGTTGACGAACAGACAGTTCGACACACAGACAGATACTTCAATTCCGTTTGCACAAATTAACGGCACAAGCACATTCAGATATTTATACAGAGATGTTCCAGAACAAACAATAGATGTCCCACAACAAATCAGACGATATCAAAGACGTTTATCAAAAGATGGTATCAGATGTGTTAACAGCTACGGTATCAACGATGTTATTAGCAGCTACGGTATCAACGATGTTATTAGATGCGCTATCAGTGATTTACTTCTACGGTATCAACGACGGAATCAACGACGGAATCAACTATAATAAACAAAACCAGACTAATAATAGTTGTCTCAAAAATAATCTAAGCCGTAGATTACGATATTGTATTTAAAGTCTAAAAGTGACTAGTAATTCCAAATATTCCACGTTTAATTGCAATAAAAGCATCATTATACGAAATGATAATCTGAATAAAATTCACAATAAAACGAAATGTAAATTTAACACTCACCCCTTTGGCTGGAGATTTGCAAGACGAGGTTATCTATCCTTTGATTAGATATTTTGGTTCCCGTAAAAAATTATGATAAATACTTCGCCTTATATACTCTCAATAGGTGAACATAAATCACATCGAGCTTGCCGTGCACCACGTAAAACGAGTATTTCGGATTTCATGTAAATTACAAATTGGCACATGCAAATCGTTACACGCTACTTAATCACCCCAGGTAATGCGTGTACGACGAAATCAAGAAAATGGTGAGTTTCGTTTGCAATTCAAGTACAACAAAAATCAGTTCAAATTTTCGCCTAATTCTGTGACAATACCTCCCCCCTAAGAATAAAAATGTACACATTTTTAAAACTAACACAGAATAGAAGAAAAATAACTACTGATGATATCTTACAACATTTACACTGGCTATACTACAAACTGGATTTTATTACTGGGCAAATTCATACAAATTTCCCATCATGCCCTACTCAAGTAGTCTGCGCCTATATTTTCAACTCTCCTTATTGACATTGTCGCTTTGTCTCTTGATATACAACTTGAGCATGTTCGCATGGAATGTCTTTACATTACCGTCCATGTCAATTTTATAATCCATGTCACCTTTTACTTCTTTAACTTCATATGGACCTTTCCACTGGACTAATAACTTATTCGAACTCGTTGGAAGAAGCAATAGCACCTGATCTCCCACAAGAAATTTCCTATTACGCGCTCTGCGGTTGTAATACTTGGCATATCTGCGCCCCGATTTAATCAATTCGTCACGTGCCATCTGGCATGTACTCTCAAGTTTGTTTCTTAGATCTAACACGTACTGGTAAGTCGTTTTTATTTCCTCGTTCGCGACATCACCAGTCCATAGTTCGCGTAGTATCCGCATCGGGCCTCGAACTGTTCTACCATACAACAGTTCAAAGGGTGAGAACCCTAAACTTTCCTGCGGTACTTCACGGTACGCGAACAGAACAGCGTTTAAATAACGGTCCCAGTCTTGCGGACGTTCCGCGCACATCTTCCGTAGCATGCTTTTCAGGGTACCATTAAACTTCTCTACCAGCCCATTGCACATCGGATGGTATGGGGTAGTGTTTAGCTGTTTGATGGACAACAGCCTACTTATTTCACCCATGAGGTCAGAGGTGAATTGGGCACCACAATCAGTGAGGATTTCCTCTGGCACCCCTACCCTACTGAAGATATCAACTAATGCTTCAGCTACCCTTTCCGTTTCAATAGTTGGTAACGCTACGACTTCGGGGTATCTGGTTGCGTAATCAACCAGAGTAAGTATGTACCGATTCTTTCTTTCGGTAACCGGGTGTATTGGTCCTACAATATCTACTGCCACTCTTTTAAACGGTGTATCTATAAATGGCATTTGTCCTAAGGGCACCCTTGTGACCCTTCCCTTACAAACGGTTTTCTGACATACGTCGCACGACCTACAGAACCGTGTGACATCGCCATTAACACCGGGCCAGTAGAATTCAGCGACTACCCTGCTAGTGGTCTTAGCCTTACCTAGGTGTCCTGCCATGCTTGACTCATGCGCCACCCTAAGTACTTGAGATCTATATCTCTGGGGTACGACCACTTGCCAATACTTCTTACCCTCCCGAGCGCTAAACTCCCTATGAATTAATCCGTTCTTGCGTACGAATCTAGAGCTACCCCCACGCTTGCAATGTTTAATCGCGCCGGACGTGATTTTCTCAACAATTGTTCTGATGGATTCATCACATTCTTGCTCTTGTTTGAAATCATCACGGGAAATTCCTGAGATCGATTCAGGGACTATTAATTTATGAAACGCGGATTTCTCTCGCCGTGTTTGCGCTCGCGTTTCGACTGCCTGGGCCAAAGGTATTTTAAAATCGGCCATGGTTGGAAGACGGGAACCTTCAACATTACCGATCGTCAGATCGTAAATAGGATTGTCCATACAAAGGGCATCAACAGTTCCCGTTAAGAACGGTGTTTTTACTGTGATCCTTGCTACGGGAATGCGACCCATTGTCTGATCAAGCAACATACATGGGGATTCCCACCCGAGCATTTGGTTATCCTGCACGAGACTACGTTTGATCACTACGCCCGTACAACCAGTGTCACGCAATACCACGACTTCTCGACCGTTGACAAACCCTCTCGCGGTTGGTACGCGCGCTTCAGGAAATAAACACGTGCCAAGTGAATGAATACAAGGTTCTACATGTACGTTGTTATCGGATATACCTTTACTTTGTATAGCCACTGCTACCTTATGTATAAGTGCCTTTCTTTTAGGGCAGTCTTTTTGAACATGACCCAATGCATTACACAAGAAACACCGCACACGCTGAAAAACTGGATTCCCAACTGACCTTTTTACCTCAGCTGATTTTACAGGCTCCCTAGGCATAGGTCTTACAGACTGGTTTCCAGACTTAAAATCTTTTAAAACCACGTTCTGGGTTCCCCCATGAGCTTCGGCAAATAAATCGGCTTGCTTAGCCATATCTTTTACGTTTGTGAAGACTTTCTCCTTCAGAAATTGATCTAATTCTCGCCCAACTGTATTAAATAATTGATCTCTGAGCAAGAAATCAGTCAACCCTTCAAACGTTTTCACCGCTTTGCCGCATTCAATCCACCGCTCAAAATAGTTCGCAATTCTGACGGTGAACTGACCAAAGGTTTCTCCCTTATCGGGCTTGCTATACCTGAACTTTTTCGAAAACCTTGTTCAGTGAGCTCGTACCTTTTGAGAAGTGCTTCCTTTAGGACGTCGTACTTAAACACATCGTCCCTAGGAAGTCGCGAGTATACATCCAGTGCTTTACCTTTTAATAAAGCACTCAGATGCAGCGCCCAGTCATTTTGACTCCACTTCTGGTTTTCGGCATACCGCTCAAACCGATGAAGATAACTATCTATGTTATCTTTTTCATCGTCAAAGGGAGGTAATTTGGGGCCCCTTAATTTGCTAAAGGCAGAATCGTGTTCTCTTCCAGATGTCGCTAATTCTACCTTACGCTCATGATCCCGTTGTTTTGCTTTTTCATCTAACTCTATTCGCTTTTGCTCCGCTTCCATTTCCCATCCTATCCTATCCTTTTCCGCCTGCTTCTCTAATTCTATCTTTTCCCTTTCGGCCTGCTGCTCTAATTCTATCTTTTCCCTTTGGGCCTGCTTTTCTAATTCTATCTTTTCCTTCTCAATTGCCCATTTCCTATCATCGGATTCCCTTTCTAATTCCCTTTTTCTTTCATCGGATTCCCTTTCTAATTCCCTTTTTCTTTCATCGGATTCCCTTTCTAATTCCCTTGACCTTACCCTTTCTTCCTTTTCTAATTCCCTTGCCCTTGCCCTTTCTTCCCTTTCCCGGGCTTGTTCTTCTTGAATAAATTTCCTTAAGCTTTCACCTTCATATCCAAATTCTTTGCCTAAGGCAACCAAGTCCTTAAGGGATGACATGACAATTGTAATATGAATATAGATATATAACCAAACCAATACTTTAAACACGTTTATACTGGACACACGGACCTAGGTAAACTAAACAAAAATAAACTCCAACTAGAGTATTATCTTAACAGAAGGTCACGCTCAAATATAAACATTAAATGTATACCTTCACAAAAATGATTGACAGTTCACTTAATCCAACGATCCCTCTTCTGACACCATTGTACCAGAATTGTTACCGAGAGGAGGGTGGATTAAATGAACAATACAAAAGGAACCACAAATGTAAAGGGATCTCTTGGATTATACACAGATCCAAGAATCCTTTACGAAAGTTAAATAAATGCAAGTATGATTTACGAAAAAAAATAAACACAAACGACAAACTATCTATCGCACGATGGATTGCGATAACTAGCACGATCATATACTTGTATTCAATCAAGTTGCTAGCTTTTATTGATATCTATGTGATCACTTGAAATATTATTGCGATCTGACATAAGCATGCAAATACAACAATGTATTAAATTATATTACAATTTCAATACACCTATGTGTCTCCCCTGTATAACCGCACGATTCAGCAACAGTTGAATCGTCTCCCAGTTTCCCCGAGAACCGAGGGTTGACCAATACTATTATCGGACGTTTCCCTACACGGATCCACCACAGTTATACGTTCAGACAGCATACAACATCTACCAGAACCAACGGTTCCTCACTACCCTAGATGTCGACCCGGACGTTTTACAACTCTAAGACAGCTCCGACACTCGGACTTCTAGCTTTCCGGATATTTACACGTTACACAGATGTTGACGAACAGACAGTTCGACACACAGACAGATACTTCAATTCCGTTTGCACAAATTAACGGCACAAGCACATTCAGATATTTATACAGAGATGTTCCAGAACAAACAATAGATGTCCCACAACAAATCAGACGATATCAAAGACGTTTATCAAAAGATGGTATCAGATGTGTTAACAGCTACGGTATCAACGATGTTATTAGCAGCTACGGTATCAACGATGTTATTAGATGCGCTATCAGTGATTTACTTCTACGGTATCAACGACGGAATCAACGACGGAATCAACTATAATAAACAAAACCAGACTAATAATAGTTGTCTCAAAAATAATCTAAGCCGTAGATTACGATATTGTATTTAAAGTCTAAAAGTGACTAGTAATTCCAAATATTCCACGTTTAATTGCAATAAAAGCATCATTATACGAAATGATAATCTGAATAAAATTCACAATAAAACGAAATGTAAATTTAACACTCACCCCTTTGGCTGGAGATTTGCAAGACGAGGTTATCTATCCTTTGATTAGATATTTTGGTTCCCGTAAAAAATTATGATAAATACTTCGCCTTATATACTCTCAATAGGTGAACATAAATCACATCGAGCTTGCCGTGCACCACGTAAAACGAGTATTTCGGATTTCATGTAAATTACAAATTGGCACATGCAAATCGTTACACGCTACTTAATCACCCCAGGTAATGCGTGTACGACGAAATCAAGAAAATGGTGAGTTTCGTTTGCAATTCAAGTACAACAAAAATCAGTTCAAATTTTCGCCTAATTCTGTGACAATACCTCCCCCCTAAGAATAAAAATGTACACATTTTTAAAACTAACACAGAATAGAAGAAAAATAACTACTGATGATATCTTACAACATTTACACTGGTTATACTACAAACTGGATTTTATTACTGGGCAAATTCATACAAATTTCCCATCATGCCCTACTCAAGTAGTCTGCGCCTATATTTTCAACTCTCCTTATTGACATTGTCGCTTTGTCTCTTGATATACAACTTGAGCATGTTCGCATGGAATGTCTTTACATTACCGTCCATGTCAATTTTATAATCCATGTCACCTTTTACTTCTTTAACTTCATATGGACCTTTCCACTGGACTAATAACTTATTCGAACTCGTTGGAAGAAGCAATAGCACCTGATCTCCCACAAGAAATTTCCTATTACGCGCTCTGCGGTTGTAATACTTGGCATATCTGCGCCCCGATTTAATCAATTCGTCACGTGCCATCTGGCATGTACTCTCAAGTTTGTTTCTTAGATCTAACACGTACTGGTAAGTCGTTTTTATTTCCTCGTTCGCGACATCACCAGTCCATAGTTCGCGTAGTATCCGCATCGGGCCTCGAACTGTTCTACCATACAACAGTCCAAAGGGTGAGAACCCTAAACTTTCCTGCGGTACTTCACGGTACGCGAACAGAACAGCGTTTAAATAACGGTCCCAGTCTTGCGGACGTTCCGCGCACATCTTCCGTAGCATGCTTTTCAGGGTACCATTAAACTTCTCTACCAGCCCATTGCACATCGGATGGTATGGGGTAGTGTTTAGCTGTTTGATGGACAACAGCCTACTTATTTCACCCATGAGGTCAGAGGTGAATTGGGCACCACAATCAGTGAGGATTTCCTCTGGCACCCCTACCCTACTGAAGATATCAACTAATGCTTCAGCTACCCTTTCCGTTTCAATAGTTGGTAACGCTACGGCTTCGGGGTATCTGGTTGCGTAATCAACCAGAGTAAGTATGTACCGATTCTTTCTTTCGGTAACCGGGTGTATTGGTCCTACAATATCTACTGCCACTCTTTTAAACGGTGTATCTATTAATGGCATTTGTCCTAAGGGCACCCTTGTGACCCTTCCCTTACAAACGGTTTTCTGACATACGTCGCACGACCTACAGAACCGTGTGACATCGCCATTAACACCGGGCCAGTAGAATTCAGCGACTACCCTGCTAGTGGTCTTAGCCTTACCTAGGTGTCCTGCCATGCTTGACTCATGCGCCACCCTAAGTACTTGAGATCTATATCTCTGGGGTACGACCACTTGCCAATACTTCTTACCCTCCCGAGCGCTAAACTCCCTATGAATTAATCCGTTCTTGCGTACGAATCTAGAGCTACTCCCACGCTTGCAATGTTTAATCGCGCCGGACGTGATTTTCTCAACAATTGTTCTGATGGATTCATCACGTTCTTGCTCTTGTTTGAAATCATCACGGGAAATTCCTGAGATCGATTCAGGGACTATTAATTTATGAAACGCGGATTTCTCTCGCCGTGTTTGCGCTCGCGTTTCGACTGCCTGGGCCAAAGGTATTTTAAAATCGGCCATGGTTGGAAGACGGGAACCTTCAACATTACCGATCGTCAGATCGTAAATAGGATTGTCCATACAAAGGGCATCAACAGTTCCCGTTAAGAACGGTGTTTTTACTGTGATCCTTGCTACGGGAATGCGACCCATCGTCTGATCAAGCAACATACATGGGGATTCCCACCCGAGCATTTGGTTATCCTGCACGAGACTACGTTTGATCACTACGCCCGTACAACCAGTGTCACGCAATACCACGACTTCTCGACCGTTGACAAACCCTCTCGCGGTTGGTACGCGCGCTTCAGGAAATAAACACGTGCCAAGTGAATGAATACAAGATTCTACATGTACGTTGTTATCGGATATACCTTTACTTTGTATAGCCACTGCTACCTTATAAATAAGTGCCTTTCTTTTAGGGCAGTCTTTTTGAACATGACCCAATGCATTACACAAGAAACACCGCACACGCTGAAAAACTGGATTCCCAACTGACCTTTTTACCTCAGCTGATTTTACAGGCTCCCTAGGCATAGGTCTTACAGACTGGTTTCCAGACTTAAAATCTTTTAAAACCACGTTCTGGGTTCCCCCATGAGCTTCGGCAAATAAATCGGCTTGCTTAGCCATATCTTTTACGTTTGTGAAGACTTTCTCCTTCAGAAATTGATCTAATTCTCGCCCAACTGTATTAAATAATTGATCTCTGAGCAAGAAATCAGTCAACCCTTCAAACGTTTTCACCGCTTTGCCGCATTCAATCCACCGCTCAAAATAGTTCGCAATTCTGACGGTGAACTGACCAAAGGTTTCTCCCTTATCGGGCTTGCTATACCTGAACTTTTTTCGAAAACCTTGTTCAGTGAGCTCGTACCTTTTGAGAAGTGCTTCCTTTAGGACGTCGTACTTAAACACATCGTCCCTAGGAAGTCGCGAGTATACATCCAGTGCTTTACCTTTTAATAAAGCACTCAGATGCAGCGCCCAGTCATTTTGACTCCACTTCTGGTTTTCGGCATACCGCTCAAACCGATGAAGATAACTATCTATGTTATCATTTTCATCGTCAAAGGGAGGTAATTTGGGGCCCCTTAATTTGCTAAAGGCAGAATCGTGTTCTCTTCCAGATGTCGCTAATTCTACCTTACGCTCATGATCCCGTTGTTTTGCTTTTTCATCTAACTCTATTCGCTTTTGCTCCGCTTCCATTTCCCATCCTATCCTATCCTTTTCCGCCTGCTTCTCTAATTCTATCTTTTCCCTTTCGGCCTGCTGCTCTAATTCTATCTTTTCCCTTTGGGCCTGCTTTTCTAATTCTATCTTTTCCTTCTCAATTGCCCATTTCCTATCATCGGATTCCCTTTCTAATTCCCTTTTTCTTTCATCGGATTCCCTTTCTAATTCCCTTTTTCTTTCATCGGATTCCCTTTCTAATTCCCTTGACCTTACCCTTTCTTCCTTTTCTAATTCCCTTGCCCTTGCCCTTTCTTCCCTTTCCCGGGCTTGTTCTTCTTGAATAAATTTCCTTAAGCTTTCACCTTCATATCCAAATTCTTTGCCTAAGGCAACCAAGTCCTTAAGGGATGACATGACAATTGTAATATGAATATAGATATATAACCAAACCAATACTTTAAACACGTTTATACTGGACACACGGACCTAGGTAAACTAAACAAAAATAAACTCCAACTAGAGTATTATCTTAACAGAAGGTCACGCTCAAATATAAACATTAAATGTATACCTTCACAAAAATGATTGACAGTTCACTTAATCCAACGATCCCTCTTCTGACACCATTGTACCAGAATTGTTACCGAGAGGAGGGTGGATTAAATGAACAATACAAAAGGAACCACAAATGTAAAGGGATCTCTTGGATTATACACAGATCCAAGAATCCTTTACGAAAGTTAAATAAATGCAAGTATGATTTACGAAAAAAAATAAACACAAACGACAAACTATCTATCGCACGATGGATTGCGATAACTAGCACGATCATATACTTGTATTCAATCAAGTTGCTAGCTTTTATTGATATCTATGTGATCACTTGAAATATTATTGCGATCTGACATAAGCATGCAAATACAACAATGTATTAAATTATATTACAATTTCAATACACCTATGTGTCTCCCCTGTATAACCGCACGATTCAGCAACAGTTGAATCGTCTCCCAGTTTCCCCGAGAACCGAGGGTTGACCAATACTATTATCGGACGTTTCCCTACACGGATCCACCACAGTTATACGTTCAGACAGCATACAACATCTACCAGAACCAACGGTTCCTCACTACCCTAGATGTCGACCCGGACGTTTTACAACTCTAAGACAGCTCCGACACTCGGACTTCTAGCTTTCCGGATATTTACACGTTACACAGATGTTGACGAACAGACAGTTCGACACACAGACAGATACTTCAATTCCGTTTGCACAAATTAACGGCACAAGCACATTCAGATATTTATACAGAGATGTTCCAGAACAAACAATAGATGTCCCACAACAAATCAGACGATATCAAAGACGTTTATCAAAAGATGGTATCAGATGTGTTAACAGCTACGGTATCAACGATGTTATTAGCAGCTACGGTATCAACGATGTTATTAGATGCGCTATCAGTGATTTACTTCTACGGTATCAACGACGGAATCAACGACGGAATCAACGACGGAATCAACTATAATAAACTAAACCAGACTAATAATAGTTGTCTCAAAAATAATCTAAGCCGTAGATTACGATATTGTATTTAAAGTCTAAAAGTGACTAGTAATTCCAAATATTCCACGTTTAATTGCAATAAAAGCATCATTATACGAAATGATAATCTGAATAAAATTCACAATAAAACGAAATGTAAATTTAACACTCACCCCTTTGGCTGGAGATTTGCAAGACGAGGTTATCTATCCTTTGATTAGATATTTTGGTTCCCGTAAAAAATTATGATAAATACTTCGCCTTATATACTCTCAATAGGTGAACATAAATCACATCGAGCTTGCCGTGCACCACGTAAAACGAGTATTTCGGATTTCATGTAAATTACAAATTGGCACATGCAAATCGTTACATGCTACTTAATCACCCCAGGTAATGCGTGTACGACGAAATCAAGAAAATGGTGAGTTTCGTTTGCAATTCAAGTACAACAAAAATCAGTTCAAATTTTCGCCTAATTCTGTGACAGTCAGCTGATAAAATTCTGTCATGGATTCAGTCAGCTGATAAAATTCTGTCATGGATTCAGTTCAGTGATACACATCATTCATGGATTCAGTCAGTTTATGCACTTGTGTCATGAATTCAGTCAGAAGATACACTTCTATCATGTATCCAGTAGTGATACACTTCATTCATGGATTCAGTCAGATGATACACTTATGTCATGGTTTCAGTCAGTTGAAAGATCAAAGTCGATTTTTAATCATGCTAACTGGTACAGCAACTTTATTCTAAAAAAGTAGCATAGATTCAGTCTAACCACTATTTTGTAAAGGCAATAAAGAAAATTTAGACTCAAAATTGAGAAATTTAATGAGATTTCTCCTGGTTATAAAGAGAACAATATATAATGCAAATTAAGTGATACATTATTTGTAATTTTAAAAATCATGATAATTGATAGCTACTTTTTTAGAATAAAGTTGCTGTGCTCTTTCTTTTCTGTGCATTTTTATTACAACCAGTATACAACTTTCATTTCATATTTTTCTTCTACAATATTTGAAAATGACTGTTGTGAGATTCTGTGTGCTAGTGCGACTAGCAATCGAAATCGCTAGAACCAGCTCAAATTTCATCAAAGCAATATATTTCAACAGATTAAAGACAATGATTTTAATACTCGCAATTTCTGTGAAAATAAATAATTTTCATATTGATTACATACAGGTATAACACAATTTAACGTTTAAATTTGCTAGCCCATCCACTAACTGGTTATGCTTTATTGCAACCATGTTGGCATCTTGTGATGCTGGTTTTCATACCTTCAATAAATAAAAAAAAAAAAGATCCGGATATGGAGCACTGTGAAACAAAGTCAACTTGACGAATCTAATCCACTGAGCATTTGGATTATCTCAATATATATTCATCGCAAGCGCCTGAATGTCACTTACTGCAACCTCCTAATATTTAAGTCTCGATCAATTTAGTTATGCCTCGATTACATAATTGTTTTGGGTGTAAAGTTGTGAAGGAAAATTCCAGGGTTTTTCCTGACTTTTGTCAAGATTTTAAAAAATTCAGACTTTTCAGGGTCAGGAAAAAAATTATCATTTCTTCAGACTTTTTCCCAATTTCTCGGTAGCATGGGATCCTTGTTTAAACAAGCTTCTTTTTACAAAAAGTTTTTGCCTAAAAATATCATTAGTCTTTAGTCAATTTGGGCATGATAAAATTATAAACACAGAAGGTACATTTTAGATGGTTCTGCAATAGTGACTCTTCCAGATCCTGTGTGGTGTTATTCTGTTGATGGACGATGTACACTCCAAAATGACTTATGTTAATACAGTGTTTGAACAAAATCAAATATTCCACCCATGCTGCTGCACCCATAAAGTCAAATAAAGTCAAGCTCCATCAATCAGGAATGCTAAAATTTAGACTATCTTATTTTGCTAATGGTTCATTCTGTCATGAATCATGGCTGCATTCTAACATTCTGCTTTCATAAATGAATCACACTTCTATTCCAACAAACAAAATTATATGCGGTGCAAAATCCGACATAGAAACAATACCAGTGATCACAAACAAGCTAATAATCTTTAATAAAGATGGCTTGAATTACAATTTCATGGCACAAAAGTGTAAAAGGTTTGTTACTTTAACATTTACCTCTTTGATTTAACTATCTTTAAGTAAATTGGTCTGATCCACTTTATGTACTTTACCATACATGCCTACCCCTGATGAAGAAAAAGTGCAATCCAAGTGGTCAAAAGGCATAATTCAGGCAGAAAAAGCATAATCCACATATAAAATGCTAAAATTTAAATAAACAACGATTTATTTGCCCCTCTCATCTTTTAACATCCTTTACTATTTCAAGTTTTCATATGTAGCACTTTTAGCTTTACACACATCGACTAGAATCCATCTTAAGAATTTTAGTGCCAAATATTAAAATTCTTTCCACATGGTCTGAAAAAGATCTCAAGTGATGCTGCACATGTGTCTTCATATTTAGAAGAATTTGTTAATTTTTTTTTTTTAATTGCCTTTTTCTAATCGAACTGTGAAATTTTTGAAAGGAGATATTTTTGCTTTCATAAATGCATAACTAAAAAATACTTTTTAGCACCCAATACCTTTAGACTGGTTCAGTAAATATGAATTAGAACAAAGAATCTGCATGTAAAGATAAAAATTAGAAAACCAGTCTGTTCTCTCCTCCTCAAGCCATACAGATGCAATAAATAGAATTCAAGGTCGAAAGTTTGAAAGTAGAACCAGGCTTGCTATAAACAGAACATGATACTGTTACTAAAGTGTACAGACGTCCACGGACAAGCGTACTTTTATACTGTAATTACATAAAAGCCATCTTTTCTAAAATATGGTCTGTGGGTTTAATGGATTGTTCATAAAAACAAGAAAATATAATTGATTTTTTGGGAATGTAGATATACCGAAAAAGCATAATCCATATATGTTTATGCATAACGTGTAATTGAGTGAAAAAAAGCATAATGATTATGCCATAAGCTTAATGGTTGGCATGTATGCTTTACCTATGCAAATTAGCTTAATAGATTCTCAAACAAAAAACAGCATCACCTTAGCTACTGTCAATCAATTAGGAAATCTGTGCAAGAGTTTTTGACAAATTTACCTTTTAATCACCTCTTTGACAATAAAGTGTAAATTGCCCCGACGTAAATGTTTACTATGACAATGAAGCACAACTGTTTACTTTTCAATTTTTACAATTAGTGGCATATACTAATGTGACAATACCTCTCTCCAATTTATATTCTATTTTATTAAGATGACTGAAAATCATGTTTTCCTAAGACAACAATGTTCGTGGAGATGAGTATGCGATGGAAAATTTGGGTCATTCAATTTGAAGTTGGACTAGACTCGTAAGAGAGTTGTAAAAAATACATACGAGACTCTTCAACTAAATATATTCAGATTTTTGTCACATTTATTTTTCCAAAAAACATAGGTCCTCCCAAAACTAAGTAAAAACAAAATTACCCCATGTTCTAATATAAGCATTACCTTGCAATATCGGTCTCATGGCGAAATCGACAACCTTTCCTGGTACAGTTTCTCCCATATCGACACATGACAGGTGAAGAGAACTGTGGGACAGGTGAGGCTGATGATGATGATGAACCTTCCATCTCCTCCCTCTGCTTCAATAGCTGAAAAAAAAGGTAAATAATTAAGGCAGTATCTAAAGATTGCAAGCAACTTTACTTAAAAGATATTGCTGAACTAAGTCTAAATAAAAGAAAAGAACAGCAGTTTTAAATATTAAATGGAACTAATTTGTGTTTATTTATCTTGTAGGTACTGCATATTAAATCTCCATGCAACATTCTAAAATGTGTACAGTATACCCATGGTTCATTTCTCCAGAATCATTCTGCACCATAATGTCACAATTTTTTTATGCAGCTGTTTGTTTCACACTAAAAAATGAAACCTACAGAAATCAATATGATTGATAAACACTCAGCTACAAACCACATAGACCCAGAATTGCTGCCAACTAATAAACAAAATGTAGTTGTTCATTCTGCTAATAAATTCAAATGTTTATACTATTCATTCTGCTAATAAATTCAAGTGTATACTATTTATTCTGCTGATAAATTAAAGTGTGTACACCATTCATTCTGCTGATAAATTCAAGTGTGTATACATACTATTCATTCTGCTGATAAATTAAAGTGTGTACACCATTCTGCTAATAAATTCAAATGTGTATACTATTCCTTCTGCTGACACATTCAAAGGTGTATACTATTCATTCTGCTGACACATTCAAAGGTGTATACTATTCATTCTGCTGACACATTCAAAGGTGTGTGTCTTTATGGTGTACACTATTCATTCTGCTGATAAATCTGTGTACACCTTTTCATTCTGCTGTTATATTCAAAATTGTACATCACTCATTCTGCTGTTAAATTCAAGTGTGTACACCTTTTCATTCTGCTGATGTATTCAAAATTGTACATCATTCATTCCGCTTATATATTCAAGTGTATACCTATTCATTCCGCTACTGCATTTAAGGGTAGAAAACCTTTCATTCTGATCATATATTCAATTGGCAGATTTACTCATGGGTGTACAACATTCATTCTGCAGTTGGCATTAAAATTATGAATTTCTATTTTAATATTAGTCTAGTGGAATCGTTTTTAATTGTGTTCAGTTATAATTTGATTGGAATCATTTATTTAAATGATTAATTGTGATTATGAAGTGTTCATTGACTTTTCATACAATAACACAACAGTAATACCTCAAACATTCGTGAAGTTAGGTTCCAGAATTCGTCGTGGATCAGGAGGAATCACGAATGTTTGGTAAGAGTCACTAAAAATGCTAATGAATGCTTATTTCTAGAGTTTAAACCCTAAATATGATCCAAATCATGCTCCCAAAGCACTTTAATTTCATTTAAAAGTTAGCTTATTACATTACCCTTAAAAAAATAAAAATAAATGGTTGGCGTAAAAATAGAGTATAGTATCGACTAACAGGTATTAGTCCAAGTTTCCTCTGACCCTTGGCACCCCATTTTTGATATTTGGACATTTATGTTGGGGTGTAGAGTCAGAGCGCATTCCCTATCGAAAAGTTGGAATTTGCCAACACCATTTGGTGTCGGCATGGGGTAACCGCTTACTTGCCGGCCCAGCAAATTTTAATGATTTTTCATCAATATATACCTGCATGAAATCGATAGGAATATGATTTTTTTTCTCAATAATCGTGAGAATAGCATTCGTTACGTCTTTAATCTGCTGATAGACGAGACAAATGTACATCGTTGCTGAAATTTGACCTGATTTAGCCATTTGCATTTTTAGTCATGTGACTACACAAATCTTGCAACCTAGATGTTAATGACATCAGAGGTCAGACAGTCACATGATATCAACAATAAGCCATTTCTAGTGTTCTGTAGGAAAATAAATCTAACATAACAATAAATGTCAGGTAATTAATTTTGATTAGAAAAATGAAGAAACATAAATTTCCCAAACTATTTGTTGCGAAAACGACAGAGAAATGTAAATTAAATGCAAATGTTGCCGCAATTTAAAGAAAACCAGATTCACTATGCAGAAGCGCAGCAATGTGGTAGTCACGTGATACTGTACAAACAAAAACAGCTGACATGTGCTCGTTACTTCTTGAAAATGACACCCCATGATAAATGTCCAAATATCAAAAATGGGGTGGCAAAAGTCAGAGGAAACTCTGATGACTAAATGGGTATTGATAGGTGAGATGGCAACGACCTGTAACAGTTAGCACTTTATACCACTCAGCCACTATGGGCACCTTGAATGGTTTAAGAGCACCATAATTTTGAAAGAAAACATTTATAGCCATGTGGAGATAATATATCCCCCATATAACATGCAGGGGTATAAGTCCTTTTCTACGTGCATGCAAACCATATCACTAATGTGTTTAACTGACTAGCCTTAAACACAGTCAAGTTAAATGTCAAAGGTCAAGGCCATATTAGGCTGATCTCTGTAAGCAGGTAAGGATTTCACAGAACAGTACGTCTTTCCTCTGAACAGTGCCAACCCTAGTAATTTTAGAAAGACTTTTCATATTTTGGCTCATTTTAGCTGGCAAAAAAAAGAGAGACCAAACATACTGATCCAGTTCAGCCATTATGTGGCACATTCCATCAACATAACTGATATCTGATCACCTGGCTGCTGGTAGGAACAGCAAGACAGTTAACCAGTATGGTAACTTACCATGAGAATGGCTGGAAACACATCAGCCAAAAGTCAGAATTAGATCCTGTGTCCTGCCTTAAAGGCGTTTAGACTTCTGCTCACTGGACTGAACTGCCTGATGGAAACTCTTCTATAGGATTAGGATCTTTTAACGTAGCTTTAACAATTTTTCAGTCAATTTTTCATATTGCTACGATGTCTGCAGTGAGGCAGTTAAAAGTGATGTCTAGCACTGAGAAAATCATTCAGCAGACATGTAGTATGATGTCCCACCTAGTTACATTATCCTGACACCAGGCCAACCAGTCCTAACACTAACCTCCTAATGCTGAGTGCCAGGCGAGGTAGCCGTTAGTGCCATTTTTTTGTAGGTCTTTGGTATGACTCAGCCGGGGCTCTTTTATAAAAATCACAAATGGAGACACTTTCCTGGCAAACCAGACACTCGTGGCGAACCAAAAGCATTATGAGATGTGCCTAAAGGTGTGGGCAACAATTCCCAGAAAACAAGTCTCCTCATGTGTAACTCCATGCTGCTATACATCTGGTGTCATCTGGATACATTCTGAAACAAACCCAGCATTATTCATCTCTAGCTGGTCATATGTGCTGGTAGCTCACACCCCTTTCCTAGGTTTCTCTAGCATCAGATTTGGGGATGGATGTGCCAATAAAACATCCCGATTTACATTGATGACAAAAACTGATTTCTGGTGTAAACTTTACAAAAGTTTGAGATGGCTACTGGGTATTTGGGAAATTACTACAACTTGAAATGAGCCAGGATCTGTGATGGAAACTGTCTATTTTGGTCTATACTGCGATGAACCTTGCCTGGTTCTGAATACTGTGAGAACGTGTCAACAGATTCTTGCCAGTTTGCTTCTGTAACACAGCCAGAGCTGAAAAAGGCATAACTATGTATGCTACGAAGACCGATCACTGAACCAAAAAGATATAAGTATATTTTAGACTGCAGTGGACGAGGTACATAGCTGGCTAAAGTCATTACAAGTGACCAGTAATAGATATCAAAGTATGCATTGCCATAGTCAGTACTGGGATAGTGTATGTTGAGAGGTTATCTAGGAACGGTACACATAGGCTACCTTAGTGTTTGTAAGTCTGCTCAAGTCTGTCTTTGCTACCGTGTAAGCTAGTACTGCATGGAAGACGCGTAAAAAGGTAAGACTGCCAGACTGTTTAATGACTCTTGTCATATTTTTGCCTAGATTACATGAGAAAATTGGCAACTGAGGAAGCATTGGTAGCATTTTCAGGCTGTCTCACCAGCTAAGGTTAATTGTTTGGCCATAAATGTCACATCTCTCATCTGACCACTGGGTACAGATAATACAAGTATGGTCTGTTTGAGACCCCATACAGTCAATATTAGTTGGTTGATATATATATATATATAAGTGGAATGATTTTAATTTGGCTACTTTAACTTCCTACAAACCTCATATAAACAATACAAGTGAGATGATTTTACTCTATCAATTTGATCTTTTCAGAGACTCCACATGGACAACAAAAGCAGTGCGATTTTCTCTGCCACCTTTAACTTCTTATTGACCCCATACCGATAATACAAATGGAATGATTTTACTCCATCAGTCTGAACATCCTACAGACGCTATAGTTATTACTGCCCATATTCAGCTAAAGAGTAAACAACATAATTGTGTCATTAGGATTTTTAACATAGCTTTAACAATTTTTCTTGTCATATCGCTATCATGTCTGCAGTGAAGCAGTTAATAGTGATGTCTAGCAATGGGGCATAATGCCCCAGACATGTAGCATGATGTCCGACCCAATCACATTATCCTGACACCAGGCTGACCAGTCCTAACACTAATCTCTTAATGCTGAACACTTAGCGAGGCAGCCATTCGTACCAATTTTTGTCATTGGCACGACTCGGCTAGGGATTCAACCCACAGCCGTCCACTTCCGAGGTGGAAACTCCTAACCACTAGGCCAGCAGAGCGGTACATACAGACTAACTCAGTCAATTACCTTATTACTGGAAATAGATGACAATTTATTTGATACTAATTTCAATGAAGATATGTACATACTACTCACCAAACAATCTGACATGAGTTAAGCTATCAGGAGACAAATTTGAGAGGTAGTGGATGTTCTCATAACAAATGACTAAATGTATTTAAAGAAGAATGAGAAAGTGTTTACCATGAGCTGTATTTTCCAGAACTCCTGATTCCTCTCATTTTCTAGCTGACAGTTCAGGGCCAGAACATCTGGAAGACTCTCAATCTTCTTAGTTTGATTCTGAAAGAGCAATGACAAATAAAGGATCTTAAAAAACAACTCTGACACCTTTCAATCCTAAAAACAAATTTTGACACCTTTTAATTTCATTCGGAAACAACTCTGATGCCTTTCATAGTATTAGAAAAAAGGTGTTAAAGAGTTGTTTTTTGGTACAAGATTGAAGGCTGTTGTTTACACACCCTTCAATCTTGTATGAAAAAACAACTCTGCTGCCTTTTATCATTATAAAAAAGGTTTACACACCTTTTACCTTTCAATCTTGTACGAAAAAACAACTCTTAACACCTTTCAGTCTTATAAACAACAACTCACACTTTTCAATCATATAAAAAAAGCAACGTTTAATCTTATTAAAAAAATCTGATACCATTCAAGCTTAAAAAAATAAAACAAGACACATTTCAGTCATAAAAAGCAACTCTGTCACCTTTCAATGTAAAACATACTTGGACACCTTTCAATCTTAAAAGGCAAATCTAACTTCTTTCAATCTTAAAAAACATTTCTGACACCTTACAATAGAAAAAGTAATGGACACCTTTCAATCTTTTATATAAAAAACTGACACCTTTCAATCTCAACTGTTATAGTTGGAGGACCTAAAGTTTATGCAAATTTGTCACTTTTCCACTGGCATAAGAACAAGGTATAAAGATGGCTTCTGCAGAACAATGAAACTTGAAAACGTCCATAAAGCCAAACAAGATAACTATCATTACATTAATGTAAGCAACGTCTATTCATTAAAATCATTCACTTTACATTGAATTTCTCAAAATCAAAATGAATATTAACTTACACAACTGAAATACTGAATTTCAGCATTCTTCAAAATAGTGGCAAGAAAATATACATTTTTAATGAGGCAGTATTTTTTTTTAAATATATATTGTTTACTCGATGACATTACTTTCCATGCAATACAAAACCTATGGATTCATGTTTTATATGCAAGCGTGTTAAAGATAGCAACATTACTCACAACAAAGCTAGTGGACAATGATGAAAGAGGACATTTAAGTAAAACAAAGGTCTAAACATGAAAACCTGCTCAGCATATGTGTGGCCAATGGATTGCTAGATGACTTGTTGTAATAACATATCAAATGGATATTAAATAGTGATGACCTGTTGTAATAACATATCAAATGGATATTAAATAGTGTTGACCTGTTGTAATAACATATCAAATTGATATTAAATAGTGATGACCTGTTGTAATAACATATCAAATTGATATTAAATAGTGATAAACTGTTATCAAATGGATATTAAATAGTGATTTAGCTTTGTTAATGTCTGGCAGTTTGGTCTATCTTCATAATAGAACCCTAAACCTTGAATGATTTCCAAAGCAAATTATGGCAGATATAACTTAAATTAATGAAATAACTGGATATCAGCAAAAACGTGTATGTTGTTTATAATAGGAATAATGGGTTAATATAAATTTATTACATAACTATTTAATCTTACATGCTTACAATACAAATGTTTAATCCGTATTTCCATATCATACATCCAGACTGGAACTACTTAAGCTTTCTTCTTTGATTTCTGCATGTAGATATTTTTAGATGCAGTAAACCAAACTTTAATAAATCCCAGTTCATTTAGAACTGTAATTAAACAGTAAAGCTAAATATATTTGGAATGGGTAAATGTGGGGATTGCAATAAATAATGTTTGTCTCAAAAGTCTTCCCATAGATTATATTATTCGTGTCTACATGGTATACAGACTGGAAAGATAAATTTTTTGGGGAGGGCTGGATTTGGGAGATAGTGGAATTTAAAATCCTGAGATTAAATATGTCTTCAAATGAAAAATTATTGAATTAATTTAATAAAGTTTATATGAAACTAGCACTCATACAATATTCAGTATCTACTATGTTACTCACATGCGGCTGATAGCTCTCACACACACTGCACCAGGCTTGTGTACTCTGATCTATAGACAAACTGTGCTCCAACACCTGGCTGAAGCTGAAGGGTACTGGACCTTTGTTAGGACCTGCCAGATATAAAGTACAAGGAAAATTTAATGTATCCATATGGTCATCTAATGAAAGTGTGTGTGTGAGATTTGGATTTTTAACGCTGCTTTAAAAAAATTGCAGTCATGTCACTATGATTTCTGCAGTGTGGCAGTTCATAGTGATGTCAAGCACTAGTGCATTGTGCTGCAGATAAATGTCCCACCGAGTCACATTATACTGACGCCAGACACAACAGTCCTAACACTAACCTCAATGCTGAATGCCAAGCGAGGGAGCTATTAGTTACATTTATCAGATGAAAGTAGAGGAAAGTATTTTAAAGCAGGGAGAAGAATAAAGATTTAATATTTATAAAACAGTCCATATCTTGATATAATTAGCAAAATTTACCAAGTCAGATTAAAATCAGAAATACAGTTTCTAAAGTCATAAGTTCATTCAATTAGATTCAAGATCACTTTATTAATATATGTAAATCTAAACAAAAATAAAATCTGATATCTTTGATGATATAAGCCTATTTACCAAGATACAGGAGATGAAATAGTCACCTAAGTGTTGATGAGCTCAGCTGATTAATATACAAGATTAACTCAGTAATATGAGTGAATCTTACTCAATTATACCAGTAGACATCTAATATCCTGAATAATAAAGCCTGCAAGTATTTATCAAATTGAAGCAAAAATCTGATCAGAATAGAGTCTAAGAGTGGTAACAAGCTGATGCAAGCCATCCTTAATCTGATCAGAATAGTCTAAGAGTGGTAACAAGCTGATGCAAGCCATCCTTAATTAATAAACAGTCTTGATAATTACTGAACCTTGAAAAACCTGTCATATAAAGCTATATTAGTGTCTCCTGAGTGATATCAACCTCAGCAAATCAGATGCAAGATTACCTCATTAATATGACATCATGATCAAAGTCATCTGAAATCTCAATGTGAAAAGCCCATATTCCAAGTTTTATCAAAACAAAATCAGGAATGCAGAGGTAACAGGCTAAATCAAGCAGATTCAAGTTCACCTCATAAATGTGAGATTCTTGCTCATTTACCAAATTCAAATGTTGTTGGGACTTAAACAGTCTTAGTAACGGAAGGCTATGTTACTGGGAAGCTTATTGTCTAAATCATGGAAGGCTATGTTATCTGGAAGATTTACTGTCTATACAATAGAAGGCTATGTTATTGGTAAGCTTTAATGTCTATCCAATGAAAAGTCTTTTTTATTTGGAAGCTTATTGTTTAAATAATGGAAGCCTATGTTATTTTGGAAGCTTAATGTCGAATTAATGGAAGGCTTTGTTATCTGGAAGCTTTACCGTCTATACAATGGAAGGCTATCATCTGGAAGCCTACTGTCTATACAATAGAAGGCTTTTTTTTTATCTGTTGAGCAATTACTTGGAATTTTAGTTTCAAGGAAACTTTTCACCCAAAAATGTAAAATAGATGAAAAAACATACAGTTCTGGACAACTCTGTAATGGCATTAGTTTTTAGGTTATGCATTTCAATTGCAGCTGCATATAAGAATCGGTTCTGTTAATCAATGTCTTATTGTTTTCAGCAGCATCCCAGAACAACTGAAGCAATCAAGATTTTTTATCACTCTAAAAGTCAAATTAATTCCCTGATTTAATTATTATTTCCTTTGATTTGAATTATTGAATGTTAATTCATAGATTGTGATAGATGGAGAGTCACGGTAAAGAGTGGGGTCAGATCTACTCTTGTGGTGAAATCTTATGACTCTTATCTGCCATCATGCTTGCTTAAATTCGCTTAGAATACACCAAGAAACAATAAACCACATCAGAAATCTGAAGATGAATATTAGCGAGAAGAAAAACTAATTTGTATGACAACTGTCAATCAAGGTTAAACTTTAGCTGAGACTGATCATGCATAAACACAAAAATATAGTTGGCGAAAGAGACTCAAAACCAATTGCCTGCAACTTCAAAAGTGAAAGTGACTGATCGACTACCTACATTACCATGACTTTATTGGACCTATGAATGGAATTCCAGCAATGACCAATTTGAGTTGTCTGAGTCATGGAGACTGAACATGACCCTTGTACCCTCAGTGGCCAAGTGGTCTAAAGTGCTCACCTCAGTCCAGTTTGATCTGAGTCTCGAGCTCAGCCAATGTGAGTATGTGAGAAAGCTGCCAGTAGCTTCCATTATTTATAACTGTTTTGTTTAAGACTAGACAATTCTACATTCATATTGACATAAACAGCCTTACTTTAGTTTGTGAGTAAAGTTGAATTCTCAGTCTTGAATGTTTTATGAATATTTTCACTTTTACCATGCAATACAATATCATATAATGTAGATAGATAATAAATAGTGCAATAGATATTTATATATTTGATGAAAATTTCCAGAACAAGTATGGCATGCATATTTTTTCAACAAAATGACTAAACAAATTAAATGTTTTAATTTTTGGTGTCCAAATTTATTTTCCTTACTGGTTCTGCAGTTTGCAATGTAAAAGATTCCTCAATGAATGCAGTAAAAATACGGAAAACTTTTTATCTCGGGAAGTGGAGAAAGTAACCATACCTTGTGGAGAACAGTCTGGATAGCGTAGGTTGATAAGTGTAAGTTTAGTGTTCCTACTCGTCTCCTGACCACACTTGCAAGTCAATGTAGAAACCTGGTCTAAACCAAAAAGATCTGTTATGATGGATTTCTCCGTCTCATTCCTGAAAAAATTCAACAGCGAATGTATGCAAGGGATTAAATCAAATGGTATACATCTCTTTAACGATGGCTTGCATGATGATTTATGCATTACACTTTTCCACATGAAAAAGTAACAGATGGCAGTAGTGCAATCATTTCAACTACATAAGTTTTGGAGTTAGCAGTCTTTCCAGAACTTCAAACTCCTCTGAGTTTTTCATGTTTAAGCAAAAATAATCTTTAATGACTATATTTGAGTCTTTTTATGTTCTTCACTCTCGTCAGGAGACTGCAAAGTGACTTAGGGGCCCACAGTGTCGGAATGGTCAAAAGTGCACACCGTTACGGATCATCTCACCTCTGCATGGGTTCAAGTCTCAGATTTGGCCAATGTGGGTATGTGAGAAAGCTTACCAGTAGCTTCTCGTGGGTCAGTGGTTCTTTCGGGTGTTTTTACTGGGTTCTTCCTCTATTATTAATATGGGCCACCATGTATAGCCTATTGTGTGCTGAAAAATGGCGTTAAACCCTACAACAACAACAGCAAAGAGACTTCATAGGACTCTTGTCAGAAAATCATTTTCACTCATAGATCTAGCGAAAGTTACTTTGGCTGCAGAGGTCCTTAGACATAATGCTAGAAGGAATGTCTGAGCTAAGGTCACATGTATCAACATTTTCAGCAGAGTTGCCAGAATCCCTGCTTTTGTACTCGTGCAAGTCTATGGTATTCCTTCATTAATTGAAACTTTATAAAATGTAATACTGTCCAACTTTATCAAAAATAATACGGTCTAACTTTATAGAATATAATAAACTAACTTTATAAAAACAGAATACTAACTTTTTAAAATGTAATACTGTCTAACTCATAAAAAAAATACTGTAATCTAAAGCTATTTTCTAGTTGCTTCAAGTGATTTTTAGATGCAACTGGGCCTGAAACAAATCATTTCTGGACCATTTTCAAGCCATTCTGGTCAGTATGCAAATCAATGGTAATGTTCTCACTATCAGCAGGACTTAGGATGAACTCCGCTACTATTGATCCAACCTCTTTAGACCAACATAACACATGATTACGCTTACTGTCTGACCAACCTAATATACATTGTACGTAAAGTGTTTTTTGGCAATCTTCTTTGAAATTATGCTTTCCATCACAGATTACTCACTTATCAGCTTCTGCTCAGCCTTAATGACTAAATATACATCATTACAATACCAAAGAAGGCCATGTACTAAAGAGCACATAAATGACTTAACAGCAAGTCTTACTGAATACATATGAATCCCAGGGAATTAAAATCTTAAGATTAAAGGGTTTAATTCAATTTGGAATGGATCTTTAATTTTATTTCTTCATATTTCTCTCATTAAATTGATGTTTTAATGACTGAAATCCAATCATTTTGAAATTCATGCACCTTTCAAGGACTGGTGAGCATTTTAAAGCAATTTAAAGTAATTTAAAAGTTTTTTGTAATTGACATCATATGTATAAAACAAATATCTTTTAAAAGTCATTTATGTAATAAAGCTTTCTATAAAATCAAAAAATTCTGACAAGTGGATTTTCATCTGAGTCCATTTCAAGTGGTTATATTTTCAGTAAAGTGGCACATTTGTATATAACTTAAAAGCCCTTTATGCCAGAATACTTTAGGTAAAATTTGGTCAAATTCTGCAGAGCAATTATTTTATGTTGCTTAAAGGTTATCCAGTATTTAGTAATGGCAGATCAACATTTGTACACACCTGAAAGCCCTTTATGCCAAAATATTTTAAGGTAAAATCTGGTCAAATTTAGCTGAACAGTTATTTTAAGTTGTAAATGGTTATATAGTTATGATAAATTAGTGTACACTCAAAAGTTTTACATGCCAGAACATTTTCGGTAATTTTGGTCAGAATCTACAGAGCAGTTATTTTAAGTTGCCTAATGGGTATCTAGTATTAGTTATGGTAGATCAGCAGCATTAGCATACACCCAAAAGTTCTACATGCCAGAATATTTTAGGCAAAATTTGGTCAAATTCTGCAGAGTAATTATTTTAAGTTGTTTAAAGGTTATTTAATATATAATATTGGCAAATATGCAACATTTGATAACACTTGAAAGCCTTTCATATCAGAATACAGTCAAATTTGTTAAAATCTGCCAGGAAGTTTTCAAAAACTAAGTTCTTGTTGTTGTCGTGCTTAATGCCACTTTTCAGCACATGATAAAACTATATATGGAAAAAGAACATGGGAAAACTCAATTAAGAACCACTGACACATGCGAAGCTACGGGCAATCTTTAATCACACAGGCTAAACTTATTACTCGAAACCACATGGACAGAGGTTAGAGTGTGTTTGTGTGGTGGGGATTTTTAACGTAGCTTTAACAATTTTTCAGTCATATCGCTATGATGTCTGCAGTTTGGCAGTTTATAGTGATGTTTAGCACTGGGACATCATGTGCACAGTGCTACTTGAGCGGGTTTATACCCCAGATTAATATAAAAGACTTGTAAAAATGGTATTACATTTGCCTTGTTTGGCGCTTAGCATTAAGAGGCTAGTGTTAGGACTGGTCGGACTGGTGTCAGTATTATGTGACTGGGTGGGACATGAAGCTACAATACCATTTTTTACACGTCTTTCATAATAATCCGGGGTATACACCCGCTCAAGTAGCACTGAGCACATTTTAAAAAAATACATTTGGATCATTTACAATCTTCCTATTTGATGATGGTAACTTACACTGTTTTTTCCTCCTGCACAGGAGGACTGGGAAGTTCAGCATCATTAGGACTCTCCTCTTGTTGTTCTTTCTTCTCATCTTTCTCCTTTTTCTTGTTCTTCTTTTTCTTTTTCTTTGATTTGGATGAAGATGATAAGGTTTCCAAGTTTTTTTCATCAGCCACCGTAACACCACTTGAAGATGTGATTTCAGGTGCTGCTGCCTGTGGTGGTTTCTCATCTTCTACAGGCACCATTATTTTGGTGAAGGTTTCCTGAAAATATTTACTCAGACTTGCACTCTATAATGCCATCAATAAGGACACACCCCTTAATGTTTATATGGGCAAAATTTACCATGATGTATGCCAGATGACTTTTATAATGCCATCAACAAGGACACACTACTTAATTAATGTTTATATGGGCAAAATTTACCATGATGTGTGACACACGACTTTTATGATGCCATCAACAAGGACACACCACTTAAAATGTTTGTAGGGGCAAAATTTACCATGATGTATGACAGATGACTTTTAAAGGCTAATATACAAATTTTATATGAATGTACACTGCTTGATAACCAGTAACTGTCAGAAGACTGACACCTATAGCCGTACCTACATTGCACCATTTGCTTACATGCTGTATTATGTGTGCTTTGCATTTTTAATGTAGCTTTAACAATTTTTCAGTTATATTGTGATGTCTGAAGTGAGGCAGCTTATAGTGATGTTTAGCACTGGGGCATCATGACAAAGATGTGTAGCATCATGTCCCACCCAGTCACATTATCCTTCTTAGACCAGGCTGCCCAGTCCTAACACCAACCTCAAAGTATTGAGCATCAAGTGAGGCAGCTGCAAGAACCATTTTTTAAGTCTTTGGTATGACTAGACCAGGGTTCAAACACACAACCTCCTGCATCTGAGGCAGATGTTTTAACAACTAGATTAATGGATTAGTCAATATACTGTATTGAATGTACATTGAATGTGTGTGTATATATATATATATATATATATATATATATATATATATATATATATATATGCACTTAAAGTTGGACCAAACTGCAACAACAGTCACAAAATGTGCTCACAAATTAGGATCTATGCTGAATTAGACCTAAAAAACTGCATAGAAACAGATTGGCTGATTGAATTAGACCTAAAAACTGCATAGAAACAGACTGGCTGGCTCATAATGCTAAAGATGATCTAGGTCTGCTAATGAATCTTACATAAAAGTAAGTATATACATAAAGAGTTCACTATTCATTCTTGAAGTATATACTTTGAATAATCATTTGTGAAATTATCAAATTTACCCTACTACCCCCTGCATTGATGACAAACAATATGCAATTATCTTAAAAGTTTTATATAGAACCTTAATTTCAGGGATTTCAAGATCATGGTGGGTTCTTCCTACAAGCAAAAAATTAAATGTGGAGTTCAAACACTGATTATATCTGCCTCAGAGGGGAACATTACAACAAAGCAAAGAAAAAATGCATACATACAATAAATAAAAAGCCAAAGCTCAAAAATAAAATTAAACTTTAAATTTTCACTTTGTGTTCTATGAAATGAAAATAAATTAAAACATTGAATTTTACTCAGCTTGTTGGTTTCAAAATAAACAAACGGTGCAACGTGTAACCGTAAAAAATATGCAAGAACTAGACTGAAGAGAAAATGTCATTTGCAGCATGAGAATAGATAGGTTTGAAGAAAAATATTCTAAAAGATACTAGAAATATCTAATAGCATTAAAAGAAGATGATACTCTGAATAACAGATGACAAAGGTATCAAACTGGGATTATCTTTTTAACTTTGTTCCAAACATTTCAAATATTAATTGTCAGAGGAAGTTAATCATGGACTGCAGACAAGAATCAGAAAAAGTGAAAGCAAATGTTATAATAGGCTATTAAAATTAAGTTTTGAACTATAAGGAAAGAAACAAAAGCAAACAAGGAAACTTACTGAGTGAATCTGTTGATGAATGAACCGCTGCCAACTTTGAATGAGATGACCCAGGTTCACCCTCTGTAATATTTCTTCTGACTCGCCCAAGATGAGACTCAGTGCTGATGCCTCGGGCAAAGTGCGGAATGCACGAAGAAAATTACTGGCCTAAAAAATTAGACATAACAAGACAATAGTCCTTAGTATAAAATATCATAGATAAATGGTATAAAAGAAATCTATTCCTTTAAGACGAATCTACCATTGTCATAGTACCCAAGAAATTGACTTAACTACAAAATTTCACAGTAGGCTTGTGTGGAGGGACAAAAACAACATCACATGACCAAACCACATAAAAGTGATTTATACATGTATATGAAGTTTAATTTATTATTTGCAAATGACTTCAATGTTATTTCGCAAAAAAGGGAAGTGTTCCAGAAAACGTAAAATATTGCACCATGACTTGCACCTAGATTTTACCCCCCAAAGTGGTACACAAAAAAACAATCTAATGATGAAGTACAAGTTTAACATAATTGTTCCCTTAATCTCAAACAGCTATCATGCTATTCAGGAGAATGGAAAGTGTTACAGAAAATAAAAATAATGAACAATAACCTTCATATTAAAGACAAGACCCCAAAACATGGAATATGTCCAACTAATAACAATGAGTGCATGTGTTTTTTAAATTCTTAATGTAATGCTAAAATTTCAATGAATAATAATTTATTTGCCCCTCTCGTCTTTTAACATCCTCTACTGCTTCAAGTTTTCATATGTAGCACTTTTAGCTTTACACAAAAGACTAAAATCCATCTGAAAACTTTTAGCTCTAAATATTAAAATTCTTTCCACATGGCTTGTAAAAGATGGCACGTGATGCTGCCCTCAGGCTTGTGATGCTGCCCTCATGTCTTCATATTTGGAGGATTCTGTTACTTTTTTTTTGTTTCATTTAATTTTTGCCTTTTTCTAATTTATCTGTGAAATTATTTGAAAGATACTTTTGCTCTCGTATACTCATCAACAAAACTAAATTTTACTTTTTAGTGCCAAAACCCTTTAGACTGGTTCTGCACTAAATATTAATTAGACCAAAGAATCTGTGCTTAAAGAAGAAAACCAGTCTCTTCTCTCCTCACTAAGCCATACAGCTGTTATAAATAGAATACAAAGTCAAATGTTTGAAAGTAAAACCAACAGGTTTCATGGTAATAGGATATCTGCTATAAATAGAACATGATACTACAGTCGTACCCGTTTATGTCGACATCCTCGGGTCCGAGGAAATATTGTCGACATAGGCAGATGTATAGATAAGTGTTGGGGTGGTGGAGGCTGAAAAAAGATAAAAGTTAAAATTCGTCAGCAAAGGGTGACCCATAGTCAGTGAGTAGCATTTACACTTTGAGAAAACAATGGCAATTTTGAGTACATGAAGACAGAATCAGTGTGAAATACATTTGCATACTGACAAATTACATTTTGGTTACCTTTGTGTAGTGAAATCCAAATTAAATTAGTGCATCGATCACATCCTGATACGAAAAACATTACAATATTCAATGTTGGCATTAGCACATGGTTGGAAAGTTGTTATTTACATGCTTCATGTACATGTCTTAAATTGGCCTAGATTTTGGTCAGTCTGTTCCAATCTTATTGAGGCTACCAAGGGGATCAGGCTTTCACAGGGAAGTGAAAAACTGTCAGCAATACATGTATTCTCCACAAATACTTTTGTATCCGATGTTATGACAAACATTAAAGCAACTGAACCAAACACTTGTTGCAGCAAAGTTCTCCACACTTAAGTTTTTTTCGCAAATGCTTCATTGAACCATTCTGATGCTTCCTCCAGTCGTTTGCTTCTTCCTTTGGGGAGTGCAGTTACCTTCAACGTAGTCTTTCTGTATAGATTCAGCAGCCTTCATCCTTCCTGAATGGGTGTTATTTTTAAGTGAAAAAATTTCACAGACCTCTTTGCGAGATGTTCATCACTCAACTTCCTTAACAGCCAGATATTTAGTTTCCAGAGATTGTAAATTTAATTTGCGTTTTACACTACTGTTGGTAGCCATCGTAAATATAAATAAAGTTAGAAACGAAACTTTCACAGCAAAATAAACTTGTTTTAATCACCGATCACTTTCAAAGGTCTCAGAAACGTGTAATCCATATTTTGACGCAATTTTTATATCTGAGATTCAGAAGTCCTCTGTACACATCAATTTCCTGGATGGCAAATTTAAGGGCTTGCTAGTCTTGCTTCGACCACCTGTTGAGTGGGAAATTGTGTTGATAAATTGATCCTTTTTAGCTGATATTTACAATCAGAAAATTCAGTGGCTGAAAGACCCACAGATGTACATGTTGTCATTGTAAGAGTACATCTGAAGAACATGACCCACAAACTAGGAGGCAAGATCAAAGACTTGACTAGCTGCAGAGTCAGGAGAAAATGTGCTGATATATACTATGACTGATTTCATAGGTAGAATGATCCATTGATGTACTTGTGTATAAGAAGAGTACATCAATGAACAACTTTTGCCTTCATTATAATTTTCATTTAAAAGTGTAGCAAACTAAGTAGTGCTTGTGACCTCAAAATCAAGACATTTTGAGAGTTGGACAAAATGCTGTTTGCAAATTTTGACAAGAAGGTTTAAACGGCAAATTGACGAAGATTATAATGAAATTCAACAGATTGTTAGAAGTTGCTAGAACTGACATTTCACAAAGAACACTATGGATGATGCCTAACTTAGTGCTTGGAATAAGACCTTTTCTTGACCTGACAATTCGCTCTCACTCTAATGGACAAACAAGGGCTACATATCAGTGCTGTAAACAAGTTTGAAAATTAAACTCGATGACAACTGCTGTTTCTACTCTTCTGGAAATATAGCCATTTCAGGTATGCCCAACTTGCTTCTGGTAGGGGACTGTAACGTTTACTGATGGTACTCTTGAACTCCTAGTCTTAAAATCCTAACGATACCTCTGTGCATTCTTTGGAAAATGCACAAATTTATCAGATTTCACTACTTTTAAGTTGCCGCAAGAGGCCAGGTTTATAAGGGCCAAACAAAAGCATAGGGTGGTTGTTTTTTTTATCCAACCGCGACATTAAAGCCTGGTGGCAAGTTCAACTAATTGTTGAACAAAGTATGGGTCGGAACTGGCAGCTTGTCGATATAAATGTTTAGAAAACAAAGGATTTGTTCAAGCTGGGACCAAGGGCTTCTGTCGACATGTACATTTATCTTTTATCTCGACGTCGACATAAGCATGACAATTTGATAGTAGTAGTAGACCAAGGGACTGGGACTTTGCTTTTTTGTCGACATAGACGGCTTGTCAATGTAAGCGATGTCGATATAAACGGGTAGGACTGTATTAGGAATGTACAAGCAAGTCCACAAACAAGCGTACTCTTATATTGTAGTTACACAGAAGTGTCTTTTCTAAAATACAGTCTATGGGATTATGTAATGTTAATAAAAATGAGAAAAAAGATATTTTTTTTGGGGTGGGTGGGTGAAGTGGATATATCGAAAAGGCGTAATCCATATATGTTACGTATAAGGCGTAATTTAGTGAAAAAAGCATAATGATTACACCAGCAGCGGAATGGTTGGCATATATGCATATCACTACAATGTCTGAAGTGTGACAGTTATAGTGATGTCTAGCACTGGGCAATCTTGTTCCACCCAGTCACATTATCCTGACACCAGGCCAACCAATCCTAACAATAAACTCTTAAATGCTGAGCGCCAAGTAAGGTAGCTGCTAGTTCCATTTCTATAAGTCTTTAGAATAACTCTGCCAGGGTTCAAGACCACAACCTCCCACATCCGGGGGGGGGGGGGGGGGGGGGGGTGTTTCTCTAACCACTTAGACCATCAAAGAGGTCACCCCAAAAGGAAACCAAAACCAACTTTGAATCCAAAAAAAGAAGAAAAAGAAAACAAGAAAAAAAAGCTCTAGTGAGATGAAAGACAATTTATGGGGAATAAGTGATACTCACCTGACAGGAATGTCCTTTCTGCTTGTCCAGCATGTGAAATAGGAAAGCCAGCTCACAAGACAAGCAGAACTCTCGCCCACACAAGTGATTCAGCAAGGCACATCGCAGTGGCTCAATGAAGAAAAACACCTGCATAATATTAATATTAAATTGTTAAACTTTTTAAAACTGGACACTCACAGGCCTGACGCAAATGTTAAATTTTCAGACCGCAAAGTGTGAAAAAGTGACACAATTAACATATTTTCTATAATACTTATTTATAACACAGGAAAGATGGGAGACACTCATTGTGTAAGGAAAGCACTGCTGTTTGGGAGGATCACATGCATGATGAAAGATCTCTCATTTGTTTATTATAGACAATTTCAGATCAGAGAATATCTAGTTTTCAGTATCACTGTATGGGATCTTACACAAGTTTAGTTCCTAGGAAATTATAATACAAGCTAAATAATGTCTTAAAATTCTTGCTGGATATCACAATTAATCATTTCATAAATGTCATGAATGCATGAAATGTTACACCAACCTATCATAACATTACAGCATCTTATGTTTCTAGTGCTCTTTCACAAAAAGTTTAATACAAGTATTTTATTGCAATGGCTGGTATGCAAGCCAGTAAACAATGTATTTTAACTGCATCAGAAGTACATCAAACAGAATGACGATGATGAATAAATGATACGAAGATTTCTCAATTTATTAGTCATATCACTATGGTAATTTATAGTGATGCCTAGCACTGGGGCATGATGCTACAGACATGTTGCATCATGTCCCACCCAGTCGCATTATCCAGACACCAGACCGACCAATCATAACACTCTTGATGCTGAGCATCTAGTAAGTAGTTTTTTTTAAGTCTTTGGTATGACTTGGCCAGGGCTCAAAAACATAACCTACCACATCTGATGTAGATGCTCTAACCAATAGACCACTGGAATTTTGAAGGCTTCAACTATAGTAGAGCAAAGAATTCTAACAAATTTTGAGCAAAAGACTGCATATTTCATGCTGAATTTTTGGGAATTCCTGGACAGTAGACAGAGAAATTGTGTGAATTTCTAGAGAGTGGATGGATAAATTGTGCAAATTCATGGACAATGGATGTGTAAATGGTTTACAGATCAATAGTTTGCCAATTATATTTATTTATAGGCATAATTATTTATGATTTATCATGGACTCTTTTAGATAAGAAAACAATTGAAGGTCTTTATTATTATCATAATATCATATTGGTGCTGTTTATAAGACTAACCTGTAGCATACAGTTGCAGTAAGCATTAGGGATGTGTGTCTCCAAGCCAGCAAAAGGAGTCTTGTTGTAATGCCTAAAATCGAAGTCCTCCAAGCCAAGTTTGGAATACTTCAGAATAACCTTCTGATACCTTTTAGGGGTCTGCATGAAAGGATCATCCCCTAAAGTTACAGTTTTAATTATTTCATTTGGTAAAATAAATCGAAGAAAAAAAGGGTTGTGTTTGCAAAGTATGAACTTTAGAATGTCCAAATTTTTCCAAAAAAATGCAAACATTTTGAAAATCTGCTATGTCATAAATCTGATAAGGTCATCTATATATGTGTACAAACATGCCTTCAATATTTAATTTTTCTACCCAAAATATTTATGATAATGGTGAAATTTGTAAAACTTTTAAGTCTTAAAAATATAACTTCTTTTCAATGTTAAGAATTTTAAAACTTTTTTTCTTTTCATTTTTGGGAAATTAAATCATCATGATTATTAAAATTTCATCAAGTCCATGAAAAAACCCAAGAGATATGTTTTTATCTTTATCTGGTATTAAAAAAACCCAAATTAAATAAAATTCCTAATAGCACAAGTAATGAGTTAGTGATAATTTGTTATTATGTTAATCCACTGCTCATTTTCATCATATCAAGTATATCGAATACACTTGTTGATAAGTCCAAATGTAAACTACACAAACCCAGCTACACTATCACATAATGCACTGTCAGATCTGGGTCTTTACAGTTTATTTGGAACAGTATAACAGCATAGACCCTGATATGCATGCACATTATGCTATGGCAAATCAGGATCCTTAACGTTTGCAGTTTTAACTCAACAAATAAGTAAATATATTTGAAACATTCTATCTATAGCTGTAACATAACTCAAGCAGTAGATTATCCTAATCCTATTTTCAAGATAACCAAAATCTTTTTTCTTTTTTTAAAAACCTGTTATTAACATAAATCAAGAATGGAAACTTAAAAAAAAAAAGTACAAATGAAAGCTGATGTACAAAAGGTAACATATTTTTCAACCAGATGAAGTAGCAATAAGACGTAACAAATCAATCCTCGGAAATGCCATCTTACCAATTCTGTCACTTTAATATTAGCATTTCAAGACTGCCAATGTTTAAACAAATTCAGTATAATGAAATCGGAAAAAAAACAAGAGTAAAAAAATATTCCTAACATTACACACAAAAAATCCAATAAGATACATGCTTGAATAATAAAAGCAAAAAGGCATTTATGTTAAAAGTCTAATCTGCAAAATTTCTGTAATAATCAAAAAGTCTTAAGTGAAAACCCTGTGTAAACTTGACCATCCAGGCAAAGCAATAAAAAAGGTTTTCAAGATGGCTGCATGAAAACCCCATGTTGATCTAGTTATCCATTCAGAAGGAATGAAATTTTCAAGGTCACCTGGGTAAATATATCAGCACTATTTTCATCAAAACATCATTAGAGGTCACTAATTAAAAACTTTATCTAGACATGACCATTAATTTTCCTTACGTAGATGTAACCATTAATTTTCCTTATGTAGACATGACCATTAATTTTCATTACACAGATATGACCATTAATTTTCCTTATGTAGACATGACCATTAATTTTCATTACACAGACAAGACCATTCATTTACCTTATGTAGACATGACAATACATTAAGTTTCATCTAGGCATCATCAGATGTCATTTAGCAAAAACCACCTGCACACATGGCCATTAATTCGGGAGTAAAGATCTTAAATATGGGTGTTGTGGCAGCCTTGTTAGATGTCTCAGGGTCACCATTTTAACTGAGGACAAACTAGAACATTGGATGAATGTGTGTGTCTAAAGTTTCATGGCAGTCCATTTAGTACTTGAGGAAGGGTAGTGAAAACAAACCCGTGCTAAAAGATACATAACATAAGGTCTTTTTGTTCCCTGGTCAGTAGATAAAAAGATAGTGTATTATATGTCTAGTGAATTAATTTAGTTTTGTGAGCATAAATTTGTGTGGTCTAGCTATCAAAGATTACCTTTTTGTTAGTACATGAATCCAAAGATGTGCCTCAGACAGAAATGATATTTATGGTAAAAGCTGTAAATATTTTACTATAAAATGCACACAAACTGGAACCATATAATTCAAACACATTAGATCAAACTGCAGACTGCACAGACCCAGACCTGCCATCACATAATGTGCTGGAAGATCAGGATCTACGTAGTTTGCTCAGACATCTAAGCAAGTATATAAAGCCATGGTGTGTTTTTTCAACCACAAAATCTACAAGATTGGCACCCCATGAG
Organism: Unio delphinus; assembly: GCA_029339505.1. Taxonomy (NCBI): domain Eukaryota; kingdom Metazoa; phylum Mollusca; class Bivalvia; order Unionida; family Unionidae; genus Unio; species Unio delphinus. Next base: position 648,769 of record JAQISU010000074.1, on the reverse strand, counting down.
AAAATGTACACCACAAAAATTTGTACTCCATGGATAAAAGTAAACTGACAGTAGTCCAATTTCATGTAAAGTTTCCAACTTTCAACTTGTATGACATACATATTTCATAACTCTTTTACCTCTGCCCAAAGGCGACTCTAGCACATTTGTTTTCCCCTTTTTCTTTGCGTTCTTATCCTCCAAAATGTATGGTATCTGGTTCCGCCTCTCATTGCCAGGGTTGGGAGCATAACCAACATTCTGGTAGACCTTCATGGTCCTCAGAATCTCAGGGTCAATATTCTTTGGCTTCCTATAAGGTAAAAAGTTTTATGATTAAATAACAGATTTTAAGAAACAGCAATGACCACATACATACAGTTTAAGCAATAAATTAAGAAACAGTATAAAGGGTAAATTAACAAACAGGACAAAGGGGTAGATTAATGTACAGTACAAAGGGGAAGATTAACGTACAGTATAAAAGGGGAAGATTAACATACAGTAAAAAAGGGGAAGATTAACCTACAGTACGTTGGGGAAGATTAACATACAGTATAAAGGGGAAGAATAACATACAGTATAAAGGGGAAGATTAATATACAGTACAAAGGGAAAGATTAACATACAGTACAAAGGGGAAGATTAACATACAGTATAAAAGGGGAAGATTAGCATACAGTATAAAAAGGGGAAAATTAACCTATAGTACATTGGGGAAGATTAACATACAGTATAAAGGTGAAGAATAACATACAGTATAAAGGGGAATATTAATATATGGTACAAAGGGGAAGATTAACATACAGTACAAAGGGGAAGATTAACATACAGTACATTGGGGAAGATTAACATACATTACAAAGGGGAAGATTAACATACAGTACAAAGGGGAAGATTAACATACAGTACATTGGGGAAGATTAACATACAGTACATTGGGGAAGATTAACATACATTATAAAGGGGAAGATTAACATACAGTACAAAGGGGAAGATGAACAAACATACAGTATATAGAGGCAGATTAACAATGAGTACAAAGGGGGAGATTAATGTATGGTACAAAAGGGTAGATTTACAAACATAAACATGCAGTATAAAGGGGTATATTAATATATATATATATATATATATATATATATATATATATATATAGTATCAGGAGGCAGATTAACAAAGATCATAAAGGGATAGATTAACAAACACAGTATAAAGAGGTAGATTAACAAAGAATAAACATTAACATGCATACATTATAGAGGGGGAGACTGATATACAGTATACAGAAGCAGATTAAGAAAGAGCAAAAAGAGAAGGGAAGATTATAACAAACAAATAAACAAAGCCATATTTCTTATTGTTGAATCACAATTTTGCCATTACAATTTAATTACAATAAAAGAATTCATTATAATTATATTATATGTGGCTTAACAAATCTAGAAAAGAAAATTTCTTCCTTTTAACTGCAGAGTGTTGAAACTGTTTGATATTCTTCTGGGTTAATGACATTTTCAAATTAGCTGCTGTAGTGGACATATTGGTTGTCAACTTTACACCATTTTCATTTAGGCCTAGAAAATCAGGAGGAGTTGTGATAATATTTTCTAGATTTACTGTTGTGGTCATATACATCAGATCCACATTTCCATTTCGATGATAAGAAATATTCTGTTGAAAAACTGAAACCCCATGGCAAGATTACATTTTGATCAGGAGAAGTATCAATAACAAGATTTTCAAGATGGTCACCGTGATGGCCATACTGGATGCCAGATCAGCCCCATATTTATTTAGGATAAACTAGACACAAAAAGCCATCTGGTGTAAACTATTTAAAGAACAGTCCATGTTGATAACACCATCTATTCCAGAAGATCAGCATTACTATTAGGGAAGTCATATTGGACATCAGATTTGCACCACTGAAAATCCATGTCAATATGACATTCTGTTCAGGAGAACTAGTGATAACAAGATTTTCAAGATGGCTGCTTTGGTGGCCATATTGGAGACGAGGTAGCCATAAAGATTTTCAAGATGTCTGCTTTGGTGGTCATAGTAGACACATCTGCACCATTTTCATTTAGATCCAAATAGATGTGAAAAGATATCTTTCAGTGAAAACCCCATGTTGATATGAACATTTATTCACAAGTAGTGATAACAAAACTTTCAAGATGGCCACTGTAGAACCATTAGCAGATGTCAGAACAGCATCATTTTCATTTAGGACCAACTGGACTATTGAATGAATGTGTGTGTAATGTAGTACTCGAGCATTACTTGTTTAATCAGTTTGATTGATTACCTGAGTATGACTTTTCATGAATGAGTCGACTCATGGTACCAATAAATTAAATTATTACTACTACTGAGTGGACATGATGGTGTTTCTCCATAAAAATATAAAGTCATGCAGTCTTGCTCTGAATGTTGTTTGAATGACTCAGTTGTACCTATATGCATTACTTTTAAGTCAACATGTTGAAGATTCTTTAAAGTTCAAAATTCTAGAATAGATGTAATTATAAAAGACCACTGTTAATGTTAAGTAAGTTCATCATCTGATTATAATCATCATTAAGTGGTTCTATACATGTATCCACTATCTAGTCATTACATCATTTACAAGACATGATTTTAACTTTAAACCTGTTCGTAAGTTATTGTCATAAACAAATAAACAAATTTTATAATTTATTTTTATTGACCTGTTCTTGTTCTAAACAAATTAAAAAAATTTTGATAATTTCTTTTTTATTTAATGAAATATAACAAACAATCCTAAATAATTAAATCCTATTACAAAATCTTAAACCAGTTAGTCCCTATCTAATATTGGTGCAATACTTTGATCATTTATGCCGTGCTTCATATTTAATAAATAATAGATAATTGATCAGTTGGTATAACCAGTGATAAATCATGAAATTTCAACAGACTCCAAACTCTTATTGTTTCATGGCAATTCTATAAGTACTTTAGAAGGTGTGGTGATAACAAAATTTGTGGTAATGGACAGACAAAAATACAAAGGATGATGGAGGACTATGACCAGTAGATCTAATTAAAACCATTTTAGTTCAAATTAATGGTCATTGAAGGAAAGCTAATTCATGATGTAAAAAAATTATTAATTTACACTTGTCCAGTCATGAAAAGCGAGGAGAAAACTCACTACCTCCCAAATAATAATAATAATAACAATAATTACAAGGACTTTATATAGCTCCTAGAAGTGCTAAGTGTTTTACAACATATATAATGATAGGACTACAAACAAACAAAACAAAACAAACACCATGAAATTAGAAAACATAAGAAATACTGAAATTATTTAAGGTAGGAAACAAAGGTCTTTAACATTGTTCTTGCAGTCGAAAAAGGTTGATTTTAAGAGCTATCTTGAAAGGGATCACTGTGTTTGTGTCTAATTTCAATGGACAATTCATTCCACGTTGTCCATATAACTTTGTTTTTATAATGGGAATAATGAGTATAAGATTGTCAAGTATCTTGATGGTGTGTTCACATGGGTGAGGCCAGATAGTTTCTGGAGTAGATATTGAGACAAACCAGACAAAATTGAGTTACAATAGTTCAGACTTGAAAGTACTAATGAACACACAAGTGTTTTAGTGGCATCAACTGAAAGATATTTGAGAATGTAACTGATGCGTCTCAATTCAAGATATGCAGCCTTGCATATGTTCATGACATGTTGGTACAATGTGAGAGTACTGTCTAGAGTAACGCCTAGGTTCCGTACTGACTGAGAATTTAATGTTGGTGTTGCTGATATTTATTGTCGGAGGCAAAGGATGTGAATGAGAAAGTCTTTGTGTTATGATCAGAATAGCCTCAGTTTTATCATCATTCATCTGCAGCTTGTTACATGTCATCCATGATTTCACATCATAAATGCACTTCTCTACTCCATGGATGGTAGCATCAACTTCAGTTGGGTGGCTAGACTTGTATATTTGGGTGTCATCAGCATACAATTGGTGCGAAACTGGGTGATGATCTATGACACTTGAGAGCGGCTGAGTATACAGAATGAAGAGAACAGGTCCAAGAACAGATCCCTGTGGAACACCAAACATACGTCAACTGGGCTGGAGTGTATTCCATTTGCAGATATAATTTGTGTCCTGTTGACTAAGTAGGACTTGAACTACTGTAAGACTATATTCTGAATGCCAAATACATGCTGGAGACAGTGAAGGAATACATCATGGTCTTTTGTTTGTTTGATTAGGATTTTTTTAACGTAGCTTTTAACAATTTTTCAGTCATATCGCTACGATGTCTGCATTGAGGCAGTTTATAGTGATGTCTAGCACCGAGACATCATGCCGCAGACATGTAGCATGATGTCTCACCCAGTCACATTATCCTGACACCAGGCCGACCAGTCCTAACACTTACCTCTTAATGCTGAGCGTCAAGCGAGGCAGCTGTTAGTACCATTTTTGTAAGTCTTTGGTATGACTCGGCCGGGGATCGAACCGATGACCTCCCGCTTCCGGGGCGGACGCTCTAACCACTAGGCCACCGGAGCAGTTCATCATGGTCTAGTGTGTCAAATGCTGCAGATAAATCCAGGAGAGTGAGGACTAATCTTTCCACTATTCAAAGCAGAGAGAATGTCACTAAATACTTTCAGAAGAGTAGTTTCCGTACTGTGGCAAGGGCGATATGCAGACTGTACATTGCTAAAAAGACTGTTTGAATTCAAATGAGATACAAGTTGAGTTTGAACAACCTTTTCTAAGATTTTTTATATGAAAGGGAGATTAGAAACTGGGCGGTAGTTCTTTAAATCGTTATGGTCCAGTGTTGGTTTCTTCAGCAGTGGCTTTATGATGGCAGTTTTGAAAAATGATGGGAATTCCCCTGATGAGAGAGAGATATTAATAACATCAGTTAGTGAAGGCAATATTGGGTCTAAGCACTGAAGCAGAAGTGATGTCGGAATTGGATCAAGTTCACAAGACTTTGGTGCACTTTTCATTACAATTGTCCGTACTAAATCAATAGAAACAGGTTCAAATGCTCCTAATGGTTGACTCTGGAATTCTGCATCATAACTGTATGGTGACGTATCAGTTGAAATTGTGCTGTCAAGCAAATCTCTAATGGTTTGTACTTTGTCATCGAAGAAATTTGCAAATTGGTCTGGTAGGTCTAGTGGAGAGAAGGTTGTTGGAAGTAGTGTACATTTGTTCCTTGACATTAGTTTCTTAGTTATCTTGAAAAGCTCTTTGCAGCTGGAACTCTCCATGATCTTAGTACTGTAGTGGGATGATTTGGCTAAATGGACTATGTTTGTAACATTCTTCTTAGTGGCTTCGTAGATTTGTTTATGAATAGTGAGTCTGGTGGAAAGCCAAAGCCTCTTGGCTTTTCGGCAATGTCTTTTAGCAGTGTGAAGCTGGTCCCTAACACTGCTATACCATGGAGAACACTTTTTTTATTGATACTCTGCATTTGGTGGCTGGGGCATGTTTTTCAAGCAATGAATGCAGGCAGTTATCAAGTTGTTCCACTGTTGGATGTAAGAAAGTTGTTAGGTTTTCTTGGATGTCATGCATGAAATTGGTTCTATTTATCATACGGAGGTTTCTCTTAGTAGCAAATAGAGGTGGAGGGTTAGGGACTGATACGTCAAGATGGCATACAATGTTGAGTTGATCCCTGTAAGAGAACTTCACAGACCTGTGAATGCAAATATGAAGGTATGCATCTTCATAGGGCTGACCATCAAGTCTCTCTCCTGGATAGCATTGTGGACTGATTTGTAGATCTCCACCCTGAAATGGAGTACCCATATGATATATGCGGGCTCATAACTGGAGTGCAATTTCACTGACTGTGTTTGGAATTATCTCTACCATCCATATCTGTGGAAGAGCATCTATTTCCTGCTTTGCATGAATCTTTAGAGATATCTGTAACAAAGGTAACTTTTTGGGAAGGGCTGATAAATGAAATTTGTAGGTCTTGTGAGATGACTAGTAACAACAGCCAGACCTTAAAGTAGAACACAACTGACTTATGTAAAAAAACTAGTATACATTTGGAAGAGAAAAGTTTATTGTTGTTAGAATAAAGGCTTGCTAACTGTGCCTTGCAGTTGCCTCAAGCAGTACCAATTGTCAGCAAATAACACAAGCTTCTGTAGTTCTTTAATGGAATGTTTACTGGTTGAGATGTCAAGAAGAAATTAAAGTGATTCTGATCATCCAACTTCAGATATCTGGTAAATGAATGCAATGGTATTGAAGACTGACAGGGGAACCGTTTGAAGAGGATTGTAAACTAAGTTTATCCAGGTCTGAAAACTAATGTCCAAGCATTGTTTCTGACCACTGGTCCAAGCATCAAGTTAAGAGGAAGGCATCATCAAAATCCTGAACCAAAAAAGAGTTAGTCCAATTGATGGAAAAGGTCTGGTCCCAGTATGTGACTGCATGGTCAGTCCAATATTGTATGTGATTTCAAATTTATCACTGAATCGAGTGCCAGTTTGACTGCGCATTCATGAAAATGACTGCACCTGAAATGGCATGAGAAGAGGATACAATGTTGTTAGTATCATTTTTCTGTTAAGGAGGGCTGGTTTTAACATGTAGTGGGTTATCTCCGAAAATACTGTTTTTGTGTAGTGTGATTTGAAGAGAAAGTTTTCTGCACAAATTCCACGACAATTCAATACTGTGCAAAAAGTACATACCTGTAGACCTTCTTGCACAGGTGGTCAGGCCAATCAGAGAGAAGACGGCCAGTTCTTGGGTAAGTTATTGGAATGAGTGAAAATGGGGTCAGTTCATCTGTTATATGAATCGGAGGTAATGATTCCACCTGAAAATTACAAGTTTGATCTGATAAATATGCAAGTCTAACACCAAAACCATTAACTTTTCTAACTTATGAGTCTGTAAGATGCGTATGTATGAAAATTTAATATACGAGATAACATACTGATCTCATAATGAGCAACACAGTATTACAGTATTTTTCTCACCAAAATGTACCCTTCCACTCTGAACCATATTCACAAATGTTGAATGACATTTCATGAATTGCATTCTCCATCCACACATTAGTCAGTGTTAATAAACTGCAATTAGCAATGGCTGACTGACCACTGTTATCAATGGTCTGGTGTTGTATAATATAATTTACTATGTGGCTGAAAGTTTGTCACCAGGCTTTTTGGACAAACATTGACACCTTCACAATTGTTACAATATAACTTAACCAACCACCAAATTATACAGTAAACAATGTAAGCATATCATATACTGCAAAATGGCATTAAATCACAAATCATATAACAGTCATAAATTCAAAACTTCCCATCTGATATTTGTACAATTTTCAATATATACTGGAAAAAAGTTTGAATTAATGTTTTTTTCTGTTTTTTCTGAAATACTTACCAAACACATTAACATTAGAAATACTTTCTCCTGACTGTGGAGCGCAGCCCTCCTATCGACATGAATTCATCTTTCTGTCTACATCTCACAAAAGGAAGCAACTCCAACTCTTACAGATTAGCTCCCTTTGCCCCACTAGGTGGTGACCCATAAAACAGAAGTAACCAGTTTAAACTTTAGTGATCCATGAGACTGGGGATGGGTGGCTGGGTTTAACAGTAATGTGATCAGGTAAGTAATTTTTTTTAGAAATTTTATCTACAACATCTCCTTTTCCCAGCTAAATACAAATCACAACATTGTTAGAAGAATAGGTAACAGAAGGAAATGCTGAGTATCCAATGTCTACTTGGATCACCTTGATGGAACATGATTTCTCGACTACAAGGATGAAATTCTCCCAACACTAGTCAGCACAATTATGGATATGCATGTGTGAGGATGGACCATGCGAGTTCTTAAGAGAATCCTGAACTTGTTTTACAATCAAACATTTCTCAAGACAAAAAAAGTGAAGCCTGACTGGGCCTACTTGAGAATGTGTTGTCATTTCTAAGACCTGGTGACTGTCTGGGAAGCCCAGCTCTGTTCTTTACAAGTCCTTGAACAACACACAGAAACTTTTAAAATGTAAACTGGTAATGTCTGCAAGCTGAATCCACTATATATTTAATTAAGACAATGTATTTGAAAAGCCTGGCACAAAAAATCATTTACATGTCATAAACTTCAATTTTAATAAGGTCACATATTTGTACATTTCCTCTGATAATGGAAACACCAACAAAGCTATTCCCATATCTTAATACAAAGGTTTGGTGACTTTGTTCCCTTTGTTTCAAGAGGTAAGTCACTACAACACAAACATTGTCTGACATTATCAAAAATATCTTTGTTCGAATGTAATCCCATCAGGCATAGGAAGCATGGGGCACATCCTTCATTTCCAAAAAGGTTGACGTGTCCACTTGCCATAATGCCTGGTAGCATGTGGGCTCACAAGTTGACAAACTGGCATCTTAGCAGATTGCCAAAACTGGTTGTCTCTCTTCTAACAGGCATTTCCACTTCTAGTCATTTGTGTTCTGCAACTGACACAGAAAGTTTACTGGTGCGATTGAGGATCCATTATTGGGCACAAAAGAGAGGAGAGCCATCTGTAGAGGACACAGGTAAAGGCAGCCAAACTTTAACAGGAGCTGAAAATGCTCCATTGCTATAACAAACTTTTTGGAGGATATCTTTTCTGATACTTTAACAAGACTGTCTATGAATATGGGAGGAAGGCAAAATGATCATAAAAATTCCATATTAAATGGAGAAATTAATTCTTCACATTGACTATCCATCCTAACAGCAAATGAGGTAAAGAATGTTGTTAACCAAAACTGTACATACCAAATGTTTTTGCAGAATGTTGTCCAGTTCTGTTATTAATATGAAGTACATCATCCTCAAGCATACTATGTATTGTATGATGCAGTTCATTGTCATGGTGAAGTCCCAAGGGCTGAGACTGAGGCTGAATAGGACTCCATGGAACTGATGTACTATAATGTTGTAAGTGATATCAAACTATCATATGAATACAAATATGCAATTGGCACTGGACTGGTCGAGACATTGCTGACTATTCGTTGTGTAAGATGGACAAACAGACAGACTCAGCCGTATCCACCTTAAATTTTGAGGTCTATATGAACTGGATATGGTTGCTCAAATCAACAACTGGTCTTTACACCACACTGGATTCCATAACCAGGAACTGAATAGGAATAGAAACCTTAAAAGTCCAGTGCCCATTTTAAGGTTTCCACATTAGTCAGGTCATTCAGTATCATGATGGGGAATGACCAAGTGGAGGGCGTTGAATGAACCTTCAGAACTACTCAGATCAACAAACTCATCCAGGTAGAATATGATCCAAACATTGCAAAACAGTCTGGAGTCTGACATAGGGCTGCCAGAAGGTCATAGAAGCAGGTGGAAGACTTAGTGGAGGGAAAAACTGGTTTCTCTTCCCCTATTGGTCTGCCTTTGACAAGTAGTTGGGTAGGACCACCAATTGCACATTTGATGTCTAAGTCTGCCATGACTGTTGGTAACCCATGTAATTAATCTGGCATTGAGGAAAAAAAAAAGAAAAAAGAATATGAATTGAAAGATGAATTGGGTAAACCCTGCTCTTCTTGTTTTCTCACCTCAATATGAACAAGGCAGCAGATGACTATGAGAACTTATAGTAACTGCATAACACAGCTTCAATGAAGACTGCTTGAGTGTCCCTTCAAAAGAGGTCAAAATTAGCATAAGGCTTTTAGGGCCTTTACGATTGTGGGGTGATCTGCCCTATGAATTTTCTGGTCAATCCTGCTGACAGCATCTTAAGAGTGGTCATTTTCAGCCATCTGCTAAATGATAAGCTGAGTAAAGTAGAGTAAAGAAGCAGAAACCATGTTTTCTACCAACTTTGGCACTGCAGTCAACAATTTGTATGTCAACTTTATAATATATTAAAGAAGGCATGTTCATGGTCATGAAGTCTTTCTCAAGGCTAGGCCCTTCAGTATAATGTGCATTGGTTTGAGATCAATGCAAAAGCAGTGAGAAGATGATGTGAAATTGATTTGCGGCCATAAATATGAGAAGCTACTGGCAAGCTTTCATATGTACCTGCATTGGCAGAGCACAAGACTCGAACCCACACCAACAGAAGTGAGATGACAGTGATCAGTAACAGTGAGCAGTTTAGACCAATCAGCCACTCAGTGTGCCCATTTCTTTATGGCCAATATGTACCATTTTCCAGAGTAAACAGGTATTATCTTTGGTATACTTTGGCTTCAAAATAATATTTTTCACTATCATCAGACTCTTGACCTAGTGTGGTCGTCGAAACACTGCTGCTGAACATCTCACCAGTAACCTCCACTTGTCTCGATCATGTGCACCAATGTCTGTGTCTCCGCAAAACTTTTCCTGGTCCATTCTGTGATGTTGTAGGTTCACATGTTTTCTCTGTCTACCTCTCCTTCTGCCACCCTGGATGCTGCCCTGCAGTACTGTTGTGGATAGACTGTTGACTTGAGTGACATGGACATACCATTTCACCTTTCTCTTTTTGACTAACAAATGCCTTGCCAAAGTTTTATTTTCTTTAAAAGGGGTTTTCGAGACTATTTTGCTATAATTCTTATCAGTTTTAAAAAAACTATAACTGATAGACTTCTGCCTTAACCTGAGTGCAAGCCAACCATGCAGTTTGATATCCAAATATTTAATCCCAATAATTTAGCAGCTGTGTGGCATTGTATGGCTTGGGGTCTGATTTCATATAGTTATAAATCAATACAGTTTACTTAAAACCGGTTTTTCTGTAACACACGAGTAAACATATTTAGACAGTTTTAGACAATGAATGATTTTTCTAGCTGCTGTTAAGTTACTGTCACTTTAAGGGGCCTTCTGCAATCTATACAGCACATTTCCCTATCAAATCAGGCATATGGCAGCATGTACATTTCTTGGAATGACAACCCTAACCCATGTTACTATTAAGAATTAATGGGCTTCAGCACTGGATAATGCTGTTTAATTAATATCAAGCAAAAAATCAGATATGCCTCAACTCATCCAATCTCTTTAGCATCTGTGAATTTGTCATGTGACTGTCACATGATGAATATTTATGTCATATGGCTATCATGATTTTTCAACAATGCATCAGGTTACAAACAGGACATTAATTTAGTGTTCAAAGCTATTTGGGTTAAAACATCAAATTAATCCAATAAAAAATGTTAACTTTCATTTAAGCTGCAGAAATCAAAGGTTGTTAACTAGAGAAAATAATACTGTTCCATTCAGACTACTTACAGGATCTGCATATTCTGGGCCTAGGACACGATCATTAAAGTGAATCTGGTTACCGGTGGTAAATAAATGCATGCAACCTGCAAAGAAAAGAAAAATTATGAGCTACTGTATCGGAGGAAATATTTGTATGGCATCATTTTTTTTAGTCTATTATTTTGCACTGTGTAAATTTAGGAAACTACATAATTTTATAATTCTGCCAATATGTTCCAAACAACTAAAACTAAATACACTGCATTTTCCAAAATGATCATACATTTGATACTTAATGCAGAATATTCCTGCAGAGCAGTGTTTATACACTGGCATTGGGAAGAAAAAAGGGATTTCTAAACAAACAACACTGCCTGGAAATTTTAAATGACTTTGTGATATACATGTATCAGATAAATATATAGATACACACACCAGCAAGATACTTATGCTCCTCTTCTGACAATTAAATACTAATTATTCCCAGCATGAAAATGAAATCATAGGGACAATGCTCTTTTGCATACCAGGGCCCAGCAACGTGGAATTAATTGCCCATTGACACAAAGACACAGTGACCCCCTTTCAAGAGTTCTCTTAAAACTCACCTCTTGACTGCATGAACAAACTTAAAGACCTAATTTTTCCTACCTTAAATATTTTCAGCCTTTTTTTTTGTTTTCTAATTTCAGGGTCTTTTGTTTTCTTGTTTTTGTAATCATATCATTACAGATGTTGTAAAGAGCTTAGAGCTTCTAAAGACTATGCGCTATACAAAGTCCTCATTATTATTATTATTATTGATATTATTATTATTATTATTAATATTATGCCTTTTAGAAAGATGAAATTTTCATCTATATATATACAGGTTGAGAGACGAGAAACACGAGGCCAAAGTAAATCTGCCTATCGGGTTTTTAAAAAAAACTATATAGTCATAATTTGCCTTTGAATTTATATCTTTTTCCATGTGTGATTGCACATCAGCAACATTGTTAAAATATTAAAAGATAAGTCAAATTCTGTTTAGCAAATATTTATAAAGTTAAGTAAATAACTTTCTACCTTAAATAATGAAAGTCGTTTGGTCGCTTTCACACAAGTCAAACAAGACACGGTGGGTCAAATTTGGACTTCATGCCAAGCTATTTTCTGTTGAGACGTGTCAACATTTCTTCATTGGTTTCAAGATGCAGCTGTTTCAAGTTTTCTCCTTCTACTTTAAGTACTATTGACTATCTGACAGGGGATTAGAAAAAAATTTATAGAAAGGAACGCAAGGATTCTACTAAATGTGGGCAAATTCTTTCCTGTAGTTGTGGATACAAAATTATTTCAAGATTTTCCTATTCTTGGTAATGGAAACCATATTTCATAATGGATCTGCAACATTTTTCCACATTCAAAAATCTGCCTTCATACCAATACGCTTTCCATAGACTTTAAGGAGAACAGTCACATGAAGAAATGGCAGCCTGTCACACCTGAGCATCTAAAACGTTTTTGCATTGATTATAGCATCTGATCTTGATTCCTAATGGGCTACTGATGATGTGATATACTTCAGCAAAAAATGAGAATGGGATACATTTCTAGCTATTCTAAGCAATTTACACCTGGCAGACAATGAGAACAATCAATGTGACCATTTACACAAGATATGCCTAATGACTGAAATAAAATCATTTGCTGAGGTTTATTCACCAGATATGAACCTCGTTTTTGATCATATTAGACTAAATGACAAGTGAAAATGTTTCATGAACTTATTAATGACTCTCGGTGTCTAAACATAACCTATGACATTCATGGAGTGAATGTTTACAAAACTGTCACCTTTTCTTAGTTTTTTTCACAAGTTAGATTTGTGACAGACATTACATATACTTGCTTGAACTATTAAAGGATCTATTTCTTAGATATATTGAACTTTCTGATTAAAAAACTAAGCAAAAAGAATACAGATGAAATACAATTGTATCGTTTTACCTGTATTTGCACCTGTACAGTCCTACCCATTTATATTGACATCGCTTATATTGACAAGCCGCCTATGTCGACAAAAAAGCAAAGTCCAAGTCCCTTGGTCTACTATTACTATCAAATTGTCATGCTTATGTCAACGTCGAGATAATAGATCAACGTACATGTCGACAGAAGCCCTTGGTCCCAGCTTGAACAAATCCTTTGTTTTCTAACCATTTATGTCGACAAGCTGCCAGTTCTGACCCATACTTTGTTCAACAATTAGTTGATCTCACCGCCAGGCTTTAATGTCGCAGTCGGATAAAAAAAAAAACAACAACATAGCATCACATTTTCTCACCACTCTGCAGCTAGTTAAGTCTTTGATCTTGCCACCTAGCATGTGGGTCATGTTCTTCAGATGTACTCTTACAATGACAACATGTACATCTGTGGGTCTTTCAGCCACTGAATTTTCTGATTGTAAATATCGACGCAGCTAATTGATCAACACAATTTTCCAATCAACAGGTAGTCGAAGCAGGACTAGCAAGCCCTTAAATTTGCAGTCCAGGAATTTGATGCATAGAGAGGACTCCTGTATTCGTGATTTTCTGAATTCCAGATATAAAAATTGGGTCAAAATATGGATTACATGTTTCAGAGACCTTTGAAAGTGATTGGTGATTAAAACAAGGGTTTTTTTTCACTGTGAAAGTTTTGTTTTTAACTTTATTTATATTTATGATGGCTATCAACAGCAGCGTAAAATGCAAATTAAATTTACAGTCTCTGGAAACTAAATATCTGGCTGTTAAGGAAGTTGAGATATGAACATCCTGCAAAGCGGTCTGTAAAACTTTTTCACTTAAAAATAACACCCATTCAGGAAGGATGAAAGCTGCAGAGTCTAAAAAGAAAGACTACGTTGAAGGTAACTGCGCTCCCCAAAGGAAGAAGCAAAAGACTGCTACATTTGAAGATGTGGAGGAAGCATCAAAATGGTTCAATGAAGCATTTGCGAAAAAAACTTAAGTGTGGAGAACTTCGCTGCAAGTGGTTGGTTCAGTCGCTCTAATGTTTGTCATAACATCGGATACAAAATTATTTGTGGAGAATTCATGTATTGTTGACAGTTTTTCACTTTCCTGTGAATAGCCCCATCCCCTTGGTAACCTCAATAAGATGGGAACAGACTGACCAAAATCTAGGCCAATTTAAGTACATGTACATTAAGCATGTAAATAACTTTCCAACCATGTGCTAATGCCAACATTGAATATTGTAATGTTTTTCGTATCAGGATGTGATCGATGCACTATTTTAATTTGGATTTCACTACACAAAGGTAACCAAAATGTAATTTGTCAATTTGCAAATGTATTTTACACTGATTCTATCTTCATGTACTCAAAATTGCCATTGTTTACTCAGAGAATAAATGCTATTCACCGACGACAGTTCACCCTTTGCTGATGAATTTTAACTTTTATCTTTTTTCTGCTCCCCCCCCTCTCGACAATATTTCCTTGGGCTTGAGGATGTCAACATAAATGGGTAGGACTGTACATACAAATATGTTAAACTTATATATGTGTCTTTATGCTATTCTTATACCGTCCTACCCATTTATGTCAACATCCTCAGGCCCGAGGAAATATTGTCGAGATAGGCTGGTCTTGAGATAAGTGTTGGGGGGGGGGGGAGGAGGAGGTGTCTGAAAAAAGATACAAGTTAAATTCTTCAGTAAGGGTTGACCTGTCAACAGTGAGCAGTTATTTACACTTTGTGAAAACAATGGAACTTTAGAGTACATGAAGACAAAACCAGAGTGAAATACACTTGTATACTGACAAATTACATTTTGGTTACCTTTGTGTAATAAAATCCATGATAAAATATTGCATCGGTCAAATCCTGATGTGAAAAACATGACAATATTCAATGTCAGCATTATCACATGTTTGTCTAGTTGTTATTCATATGTTTCAAGTACATGTACTTAAATCAGCCAAGATTTGGGTCAGTTTGTTCCCATCTTATTGAGGCTACCTTGGGGATGGGGCTATTCACGGGGAAATGAAAACGTGTCAACCAGTTTGTTTAAACAGTACATGTATTTAGTTACAGAAGTCAGCGTGAAAATTTTTCACATACATCTTTGCAAGATGCTCCGCCCTCAACTTACATAACAGCCAGATATTTAGTTTCCAGAGACTGTAAATTTAATCTGCATTTTACACTGCTGTTGGTGGCCATCGTAAATATGAACTTTAAAAGAAAACTTGCACATCACAATAAACTGGTTTTAATCACCGATCACTTTGGAAATGTACGAGTCGATCAGATTTCATTGCTTTCATTAAAGTCAACCTTGAGAAGACAACTTAATAGGACCAAACAAAACCTAGTTTTTTTTTTTTTTAATCCCACCATGACATTAAAGCCTGGTGGCAAGATCAACTAATTGTTAAAGTATGGGTCAGTACTGGCAATTGACATGAACGATTAGGCATGAAAATTATAGCCTGGCTATTGTTGAACAAAGTATTGGTCTGAACTGGCAGCTTGTCGACATAAATGATTAGAAAACAAAGGATTTGTTCAAGATGGAACCAAGGACTTCTGTTGACATGTACGTTTATCTTTTATCTTGACATCAACATAAGCATGACAATTTGTTTGAAATAGTAGACCAAGGAACTGGGTGGGACTTCGCATTTTTGTTGGCATTGTGGGCTTGTTGACATGAGTGATACTGATATAAACAGGTAGGAGTGTAGGTTAGACATCCAACATCATTTTTCATTTATGGATTATGTATCTATTGTGCATATTTACTGATATACATGTAATTTAAAAACTGGAGTTTTCTTTTTTTCTCAAACAATTCAGCACTATGGGATCTTGTACTGCAAAACAATATAGTACTTTACGGGTTAATTAGTATATTTTAAAAAAAATTATAAACAGATTATCTCCAAACAGAAAAAATCAAACAAATTAGTTATACCAACATGACTGCCACACTATGTAAAGTGTCAACATTTTGCATTTGATAGTAATAAGTATAAATAATAAAATAATGTACAAAATAAGAAAACATACTTACTACACAAGTAGTTAGTCAATATTAAAAATCCGAGTGAAATGAATCAATCTCTTATAATGCCAATAATTTGAAGAAAAATTAAAATAAAACTAAAAAACTCAAAACTGGTCACAACAGAAGAAAACAACTTTGCATAAAGAGTTTAAAAGAACTGGATTATACAAAATAACTTGAAACTACCAAACAAACCATTAAATTAAATCAAATATAAATTAAATCAGATATACATAACACCCATACTTTGTACGCATTGTTCCGTTTTCGCTGGTGTACAACCATTTTTACATTTTTAAAAATAGTTTTGTGTGCATCTAAGACTCTGGGATATACTTTTTTTTAGAACGATAATTCAGTGAGATCAGGATAGCTTGAAACAACCAGTCAAATCATATTCTAAACTGCGTTTTTCATGGTTCAACTCGTGTGTGAAGATCTCATCGTTTATCGCTCTGAAATTTGATGCTCACTCGGATTTTTAATATTGACTAACAAATAATTTATTTCTCTAAAAAAACGGGTAAAAATGAAAATTAGAACTTGGCCAAATATGTCACAAATTAACCTTCTAAAAAGATTTTGGCAAATTCCACAAACACAAAGGAAATTATGGTATTTGATACTCCAGATGGACTTTATCAATATAAAGTGATGCCATTAGGGATGAAAGGGTCACCAAGTACTTTTCAACATCTTAAGAATATGATCACCTCTGGTCTAGAAAATTGTGATACCATCGATGATGTCATCATCTACAATGACACCTGGAAAGAACATTAAGCAACAATTCAGAAATTCTTTGACAGACTCATAGTTGCAAGTTGGACAATTTATCCCAAAGTGAGTTCTGCTGTGCTAGTGTAACTTTACTAGGACATATTGTGGGACAAGTTAAAGTTAAAGATGCTAAGGTCAAGGATATCTCTAAATTTCCCATGCCTGTTAGTAAAAAGCAACTGATATGATTTTTGATAATCCATACTTAAACATGCACCAGTTCTTACAACTCCAAATTTCAGCAAAGCATTTAAATTTTCTGTTGATGCAAGTGACGCTGGGGTTGGAGCAGTATTGATTCAAGATGAAAATGATATTGATCATTAGGTGTGCTATTTTTCTAAAAAATTAAATAAGCATCAAAGAAATTATTCTACAAGTGAGAATGAATGTTTGGTTTTGATATTGGCAGCACAACATTTTTAAATTTACATAAGTTCAGCTCCTTCTTTGATTATTGTGTTTAGTGACCCAAACCCCTTACTTTTATCAGCAAGATGAAAAATAAAAAAGACTAAAAAAAACCAGACTACTAAGGTGGAGTTTGTTGCTACAGGAATATAATCTTGACATCAGGCATATCAAGGGAAAAGATAATTTAATAGCAGATGCACTTTTCCTGTATTACTTCATGTACACCGTTCATAATTCATAAAATATTTTATGTTTATCTTTAAGCTCATATAAAATTAATCTATGGTTTAAAAAAAAGATTTATCATATAAATCATTTTTTTTATGGGGCCAGTGTTATATATATCTGATATAATTTATACTTAATTTAATTGTTTGCTGGTTAGTTTTAAATTAAGGGGCCCTGAGTGGCAGAGTGGTCTAAAGCGCTCTCCGTTACGGATCACTGCCATCTAAATTCTGTCTGTGTGGGTTCAAGTCAAGATTTGGCTAATGTAGTTATGTGAGAAGCTTGCCAGGTGCTTCTCATGGGTCGTTGGTTCTTTCCGGGTTTTTCCCCAGGTTCTTCCTCCACTAATAATACTGGCCACCATGTATAGCCTATTGTGTGCTGAAAAATGGCATTAAGCCCTACAACAACAACAAAATTATATTTTTTATTCCATTACATAATATTGTACATGTAATTTTATTTATATTTTTTTCATTTGTTCTTAAGAGTGGGATTTCATATAGTGAACTATAGGATGTACTAGTGTACATGACTAAGATGTAAACATGATCACATGACCCTCTGGGATTTCTGAAATTGCATCTTAGATTAGTTAATAACCTTGCTCGCTCTATAGAGAAGTTTGGGCTTTTAAATACTTGATGTCAAGCTGTTTTCTTGTTGTGACCAGTTTTGAGTTTTTAGTTTTAATTTTTAAAAATTTGTATAAATACTTTATATTCTAAGAAATAAAATGTTTCCCTGGAGAATTTGTTAGTGCTTGTTATGGTGTAACGATATACCGATTTACCGGTATATTGCGATACAAAATGCCCGATACGGTGTATCGTGATACGAATATAGTAATACCGGTATACCGTTTTTTTTTTCTTCACCAACATTAGCCTGTCCGGAGGACAGGAACTAGCTTTGAGCACACCAATGTCTTGTATTAGGCTTAACGTAGTTACCAAAATGGCGACTTCTTTGTATGAGCTAATGAAAAACAAAAGAGCAAAGAGTTCTGTTTGGAATAATTTTTCACTAAAAAGGGAGTTTAGCACTAATACAGTTGACAAAACTGTCACTGTGTGTAATATGTGCAAAACTGAAATCAAGCACGCAGGCGGTACGACAAAGCTCTCGACTCATTTTACGACGTCACCATCCATCAGTACTTTCCATAAGTACTGCGCAACAGAGTGACACAACCTCTAACGCAACAGCCGAAGGTTCCATTAAAAGTAAACATATTGTTTCAGATCGACAACCAAAGATTGCGGATATGCTAGGTGCACAGAATAAATACAAATCTTCATCCCCAAGGTCCACAGCTATCACTCGTGCCATTGCTAGTTTCATCATTCACGATTTGCGGCCGTACAGTGTCGTATCAAACAAAGGATTTCTAAACATGGCATCGGTGCTTGATCCACGATATGTTGTGCCATCTTGACAGGTCTTCTCTGAGAAAATTATCCCAGATATGTATTTACAAGTCAAGGAAGACGTAAAAGCATGCTTGCGCTTAGCATCTAAAGTTGCATTAACAACTGACAGTTTGACTTCCAGAGCAACGGAGTCATATGTTACAGTAACTGCATGTTTTATTTCTCTTGATTGGAAACTTCAGAGTTATGTGCTAAAAACACTGGCTCTACATGAGAGTCACACAGGTGCAAATATTGCTGCAGTTCTGTTGTCAGTTGTTAATGAATGGGGAATTCCATCCAATCCTCCACTGGTAACTGACAATGCTTCAAACATGGCTGTCGCAGCATCAGAAGCAGGATGTAACCCACATATTGGTTGCTATGCACATACTTTAAATTTAGCTGCCCAGAAAGGCCTGAAAATCAATGATGTTAGCAGACTTCTTGGCAGGATCAGAAGAATTGTCAGCTTTTTTCACCGCAGTGCAGTTGCTGCAGAAATACTCAGAGACAAAATTGAGCTCCTAAATTTACCAAAACACAAACTAATTCAAGATGTTTGTACCTGATGGAACTCAGCAGCTGACATGATTGAAAGGTTTCTGGAACTACAACCAGCTGTATATGCTGCCCTAACCAGCAAAGAGGTGCGCGGTGTGAACAAAGATGTAAGTACCTTGTCGGAAACTGATATTAGCAATGCTGAAGAAGTATTGGCATGTTTGAAACCACTACGGACAGTCACAACAGTGTTGTGCACAGAAGAATCACCCACCATATCCATTATTCTTCCAATGCAAAATCAACTGTTGACTACACTTATGGCACCCTCAGATCATGATTCAACATTGGTAAAATACATGAAAGCAACTATTGTGAATGATCTTTCGACCAGATATGAAGGAAACAAGGATTTCCTCCAGATAGCAACTGTTCTAGACCCCAGGTTCAAAAACCTCCTTTTTCTGACTAACAACTGTCGATTTGAAGTCTTCAACCGCTTGGCTCTGGCTGCATCCACTTCTTACGAACAGAATCAGCCAAAGAAAGTTAAACAGGTATGCCAACAGGATTCAGCTACTGATGTTCCACCTCTTCCTGCATTACCAGCCTTGTTAGCTGAGGATATCGGCACTACATCTCACCAAATGAAAAGAATAAAGACGGATGAAGGCGCTTCTGACTCATCCACATTAGCTAAAGTTGACTCTGTTTCTGTCTTATCTACATCTGCTGACGTTTGCACTGCTGTAACAGATGCAGGTTCTTTTTCTCCAAAGATAACTAACGCTGGTCTTGCTTCCATTTTTGGAGATGTATATGTTGTGAAAGTGGAGACAAATACTAGGACTGTTCTTGAAAAAGTAACTGAAGAAATCGAGAGGTACAAGGATCAAGAGTCCATTCCTCTTGCCCAGAACCCATTACAATGGTGGCGAGATCATCAACATCAGTTTCCTGTGTTATCCAGTTATGCAATAGAGGTGCTCTGCATACCAGCAACATCTGTCCCTTCTGAAAGAGTTTTCAGCACTGCTGGAGATATTGTTTCAAGCCAAAGGGCAGCAATCAGTGCAGAGAATGTTGACATGCTACTATTTCTGAAGAAGAACATTACTATACCTTAATGTCTCCTTTGTAAACACAATGAACTCTGGACTTTGATGGATTCACTTAAGACGGCTAGGACACGTAAACAAGTTTCTCTAGAAAATGTTAATTTGTTAATCCTTTGTTTCAAACACAGCTAAATCAGCTGACATCT
The DNA here is from genome assembly GCA_029339505.1 of Unio delphinus. Lineage (NCBI taxonomy): Eukaryota > Metazoa > Mollusca > Bivalvia > Unionida > Unionidae > Unio > Unio delphinus. Next base: position 627,811 of record JAQISU010000074.1, on the reverse strand, counting down.
TCCAGTTTTGTCCAGTTGTAAAAGACTTTGTTTTATCTAGTCACATTAAATATTTTGTGGTCTTTCTTTTATTGGAGAAATGTATACTTTGACAGTGTTGCCAAGTTATAGATGAAAACAAAGGGTTTACATCAGCGATCAAATTATATTAATAGTTTAATTCTGATAGTCACAAAAATAATGTTTCTAGTCAGCCAAATTAGGTTCTTCTGTGATTTTATTTCTGCTGCCTGTTAAGCAGTTAGTCTCTCAGGTTCAAACCAAGAAGGTTTGGAATCACTGATATTATTAATTTATTATAATTTATAATATCATTCATTTTTTAAAATCAAAGTAGGATATTTATCAATGTGATAATTTGTGATTATGTGTAGTTTTTCTTGTGTTTATCCCTTGTCATGATTGTACTGCAAGAAATGAATCTTAGATCATTTGATTTGAAGATTTTCTAATCAGGCAAGTCCTACCCGTTTATCTCGACATCCTCGGGACCGAGGAAATATTGTCGAGATAAGCGGATGTCGAGATAAGTGTTTGGGGGGGGGGGGGCTGCAAAAAAAAAAATGCAAGTTAAATTCTTCAGTATGTGGTAACCGGTCATCAGTGAGTAGTATTTACACTTTGAAAAAAAAACCAATGTAAAATTTTAGTATGTGGGGACAAAACTAGAGTGAAATACACTTGTATATTGACAAATAACATTTTGGTTACCTTTGTGTAATAAAGTCCACAATAAAATATTGCATCGGTCAAATCCTGATATGAAAAACATGAGAGATTCAATGTCAGCATTAGCACGTGTTTGTCTAGTTGTTAGTTGCATGCTTCAAGTACATGTACTTAAATCAGCCTAGATATCGGTCAGTCTGTTCCCATGTTATTGAGGGTACCATGGGGATATCACAGGGAAATGAAAAACTGTCAACAGTACATGTATTCTCCACAAATACTTTTGTATCCGATGTTATGACGAAAATTAAAGCGATTGCACCAACCACTTGTTGCAGCGAAGTTCTTCACACTAAGCTTTTTCGATAATGCCTAATTGAATCGTGAACAGTTTAGATGCTTCCTCCACGTCTTCAAATGTACCAGTCATGCTTCTTCCTTAGGGGAGCGCAGTTACCTTCAACTTAGTCTTTCTTTATAGACTCTGCAGATTTCATCCTTCCTGGACGTGTTAATTTTAAATGAAAAAATTTCACAGACCTCTTTGCGAGATGTTCATCCCTTAACTTCATTAACAGCCATCGTAAATGTAAATAAAATTAAAAACGAAACTTTCACAGCGAAAATCACCGATCACTTTCAAAGGTCTCGGAAACGTGTAATCCGTATTTTCACGCAATTTTTATATATGGGATTCAGAAAATCACGTATACAGAAGTCCTCTGTACGCATCAATTTCCTGGACGGCAAATTTAAGGGCTTGCTAGTCCTGCTTCGACAACCTGTTGATTGGGAAATTGTGTTCATCAATTGATCCTTTTCGCTGTGCTGATATATTTACAATCAGAAAATTCAGTGGTTGAAAGACCCACAGATGTACATGCTGTCATTGTAAGAGTACATTTGAATAACATGATTCACAAGCTAGGCAGCAAGATCAAAGACTTAACTAGCTGGAGAGTGGTGAGAAAATGTGCTGCTATGGGTTTGTTTGTTTTTTTCATCCGACCGCGACATTAAAGCCTGGCGGCACGATCAACTAATTGTTGTACAAGGTATTGGTCTTAATTGGCAACTTGTCGACATAAACGTTTTGAAAACAAAGGATTTGTTCAAGCTGGGACCAAGGGCTTCTGTCGACATATACGTTTTTCTTTTATCTCGACGTCGACATAGGCATGACAATTTGATAGTAATAGTAGACCATGGGACCGGGACTTTGCTTTTTTGTCGACATAGGCGGCTTGTCGAGATAAGCGATGTCGATATAAACGGGTAGGACTGTATAACTCTTTTCCAGTATTTTTGTTTCTTGCTTGTAAAAGTTTTCACATGTTGATATATATATATTGTTTTCTGAACAACTGATGTTATTATTAGAGTTACTGGGTGTTTTGGTGGAATTAAAAACAAGATGGTTTCATTTTCTTCTTCATATTTTATTAAATGCAAGGATATTGCTCATTATTTCAGTACAAAATATGCAAAATCAACATTCAAGTCATATATGCTAATAATGACCAATACGTATTGATACGTATCGCAATACAGACATGCCATATTGCAATATATTGCAATACGTTTTTTCCTGGCAATACTCACCCCTAGTGCTTATTCAGTATTTGTGGACAAAAACATTTATTCATAATTCAAACAACAGTGTTATTTCTTGTGGTTATTCAACAGTATACTATACAGGTTGCAGCATATGTCATCTCCTTCCTTCCATATTGGATTTTTGTCCGGACTCGAACTCAAATTCTTTTAGATTATTTTATTGCTAGGACTTCTAACCTAATTCCGGGATTATTCTTGGATTATTTTAGGATTTAAATCTTAAAAATAGTTCTAATTTTCATTTTATCTTGGATTTTTTTTCTTTAGGGAAATAAATTATTGGTTAAATTTTACGCTTGCTTTCTCATTTTCTTTGTTACTGTTTATTAGAGTCTAACATGTAGCACAAATAAAATGTACAAGTTGACAAGCATACATGAATAGGACCACAATCATATAACATGTCCAACAAACCCTTTTGCAAAAACAACCATACAAAATCTAAACACGAGTTTAAATAGCTGTAGCATCTATCACAACCAATAAGAGGGAATAGCAAGAGAAAATAATTATGAACATCATACTAAGAAAAGAACATACCAGTTGAACAAATATATCACAGTTATCAAACAATTTAATCTAAAAGGTTCATGTTAAAATAATGTCCTGAACATACCATGACTGTCACCAAATGCCATGGCTTGGTAGTTGTTGGAGACGTCATAGCTCATGATGAGTCCACCATTCGTGTTGATCGGATACACAAACATAGGCGTATTGGCTGTTGCCTCAATCAACTGGAACTGACCTACCTGAAATGCACAAAACATTAAAATCTTTACTTGATTTGGACAACCTTTGAAGACTTGACCGCTTTGGTGGCCTAGTGTCTGCCACGGAAGCAGGAGGTCGCAGGTTCAATCCCCCGCCAAGTCATACTAAAGACTTACAAAAATGGTACTAACAGCTGCCTTGCTTGGCAATCAGGCCACGATAGTATTATATTCATATTCATACGAGCTCTCTTCTCCATACGCAATCTCTTCCCCAAAATGATAGAAAATTCTTAATACACATTTCAAATACTCTGAAGGGAAAAAAATATGTGGAAATGAATATACAAAATTTTGGGAGCCACGCCGTAACAGTGTTATATCCAAATTTGTGCTATAGCAGGGCATGTTATTGCTGGGTTCCACTGTACTGGCCGCCATGTATAAGCAACCTATTGTGTGGTGAAAAAATGGTGTAAAACCCTAGAACAACAATTCATATGCCGTTTGTTCAATATTGCTTTATACACTGTGAAGTCAATATTACTTAATTCAATATTACTTTATACACTATTAAGTCAACATTATTTTATTTACTGTTAAGTCAATATTACTTTATATAATGTTAAGTTTATATTACTTTATACCCTGTTAAATCAATATTACTTTATACTCTGTTAAGTCAATATTACTTTATACACTGTAAAATCAATATTACTTTATACACTTAAGTCAATATTACTTTATACCCTGTTAAGTCAATATTACTTTATACACTGTAAAGTCAATATTACTTTATACACTTAAGTCAATATTACTTTATACACTGTTAAGTCAATATTACTTTATACACTGTAAAGTCAATATTACTTTATACACTTAAGTCAATATTATTTTATACCCTGTTAAGTCAATATTACTTTATACCCTGTTAAGACAATATTACTTTATACACTGTAAAGTCAATATTACTTTATATACTTAAGTCAATATTACTTTATGCCCTGTTAAGTCAATATTACTTTATACACTGTAAAGTCAATATTACTTTATACACTTAAGTAAATATTACTTTATACCCTGTTAAGTCAATATTACTTTATACACTGTAAAGTCAATATTACTTTATACACTTAAGTCAATATTACTTTATACCCTGTTAAGTCAATATTACTTTATACACTGTTAAGTCAATATTACTTTATACACTGTAAAGTCAATATTACTTTATACACTGTTAAGTCAATATTACTGTATACACTGTTAAGTCAATATTACTTTATACACTGTTAAGTCAATATTACTTTATACTCTGTTAAGTCAATATTACTTTATACACTGTAAAGTCAATATTACTTTATATACTTAAGTCAATATTACTTTATACCCTGTTAAGTCAATATTACGTTATACACTGTAAAGTCAATATTACTTTATACACTGTTAAACCATTACTTTCATACATTGTTAAGTCAATATTACTTTATACCCTATTAAGTCAATATTACTTTATACACTGCTAAGTCAATATTACTTTATACACTATTAATTCAATATTAATGTATACACTGTTAAATCAATATTACTTTATACACTTAAGTCAATATTACTTTACTCACTATTAATTCAATATTACTTTATACATTGCTAAGTCAATATTACTTTATACCCTTAAGTGAATATTACTTTATACACTGTTTAGTCAATATTACTTTAGAAACTTAAGTCAATATTACTTTATATACTGTTAAATAAATATTACTTTATATACTGTTAAGTCAATATTACTTTATACACTTAAGTGAATATTACTTTATACACTGTTAGTCAATATTACTTTATATACTGTTAAGTCAATATTACTTTATACACTTAAGTGAATATTACTTTATACACTGTTAGTCAATATTACTTTATAAACTTAAGTCAATATTACTTTATATACTGTTAAATAGATATTAATTTATATAATGTTAAGTCAATATTACTTTATACACTGAAGTTAATTTTAATTTATACACTGCTAAGTCAATATTACTTTATACCCCATTAAGTAAATATTACTTTATACACTGTTAAATCAAAATTTATACACTGTTAAGTCAATATTACTTTATACACTGTTAATTTCATATCACTTTATATGCTATTTGTTCAATATTACTTTATATACTGTTAGTATACTGTTATAGATAGAAAGACAGACAAATGAGTTTCATCTTTCAGAGAGAGCTTGATTCTGGGGAAGCAGAGGTTATTTCCTAATGTTAAATTTGGTTAACGTACTCAATGATAGAAAATGACCAAAATTTAAAAAGTGTACATGATCATGAAAAGGAGGTAAATCATTTTGGTCTAGTGACCTGCTCTTATTTCATTGTCTTATGCATCAGACTGCATGTACAAGTTTTATGAGTACAGATGTATCTGATAATGACTCAGTCATAAAAGGTGAACATTTACTAACATCAGCAACAAACAATATTACTTTATATAATGTTAGTTCAGTATTACTTTATTTACTGTTAGTTCAATATTACTTTATAAACTGTTAACTCATTCGGCCCCGATGCCGCCTTTACGCGTAATCCAGTTTCTACATTCAATGGCCAATACTGCCTTTTCGTGAACTTTTTCGACTGCATTCAATGGCTGGTACCGCTGCTCCGCGGTCCAAATGTATGGTTGAAAGAAAGTCTCTGATTGGTTACAAATGGGGCTTTCCTAGCATCAGACCCACTTGTAGCCAATCAGAAATGAATTTACGTTCATTTGGGCAAACTTTAAATGTTCTGAAACCATGGATTACTACTTGGGATCCGTTTCAATACACGTTTTTTTCTTAAAAAAAAACGTAAAATGATTGTGAAAGCACGAGTCATTTTTGATGGTGGTGAGGGCGAGAATGAGGAGTTTCTCTGGTTTGATCTCGAAAATATTCATTAATTGGAGGAGAGATAAGTTTGACAGTTGGATAATTTGCAAGATTTTGAATGGGACATTGAAGATTCTTGAGATTGAATAGTCAGAAAAAGAAAGCGGATGCTGATAGCGAAAATGAAATAGTTTCTGACGATCTGGCAGATTGGAGCGATCGGCTTCAGGCTATCCAAATCAATGATTTTAGTGGAACGAATCCTGGACCTACAACATACAATGACAAATAGACAAGGAAAAAATAGAAATCTATCTTTTTTCACCTATTATTATTTCTGGAGAAACTGTACATGAACATCGCAAACGAAACCAATCCATATGCCTAAAAATGCATATTGGTATCACCAAACAAACATAGTATCCAACCTGCAAAATGTGTTTATTGAACAAAGTTCTATCTAAACCAAAAACTGGATGTGAACATTGCCAAGTAATGTATGTACAAATTGTTTCAAACCATATCACATATTAAATTTTCCTGGTTTATTTTAATGGAATTAAGTGCTGATGATGTGATATTCCTTACAATGTTGCACATAATTTTGTAAAATAATGCATAAATAAATTGTGAAAGACTTGGAAAAATAGAAAGAAAAATACATCACTGTGTAGACAAATTAATTTGGATTAATTGGTGAAATTATCATGGATTAATATTGGATACAAGATGAGAAATTAAAGTAAATGTGAAGGCATGTGCATGATTTCTACAAAATTTTCCAAACAGGTAAAACACTCTGGGGCACAAGCAGCTAGTCACAGCTTAGTGTCTCTGGGGCAAAGTAACAGTGTTACTGATAAGTTTCTTGGGGCTGAAAGAGTTAAGTCAATATTACTTTATATACTGTTAGTTCAATATTACTTTATATACTGTTAGTTCAATATTACTTTATATACTGTTTGTTCAATATTACCATAAACTGTTAATTCAGTATTACTTCATATAATGTTAAGTCAATATTGCTTTATATACTGTTTGTTCAATATTACTTTATATACTCTTAGTTCAATATTACTTTATATACTCTTAGTTCAATATTACTTTATATACTCTTAGTTCAATATTAACAAACTGTTAGTTCAATATTACCTTATATACTGTTAGTTCAATATTACCTTATATACTGTTAGTTCAATATTACCATATATACTGTTAGTTCAATATTACCATATATACTGTTTGTTCAATATTACTTTATATACTGTTAGTTCAATATTACTTTATATACTGTTAGTTCAATATTACTTTATATACTGTTAGTTCAATATTACCATATATACTGTTAGTTCAATATTACTTTATTTAATGTTAGTTCAATATTACTTTATATACTGTTAGTTCAATATTACTTTATATACTGTTAGTTCAATATTAACATAAACTGTTCATTCAGTATTACTTCATATACTGTTCATATACTGTTAGTTCAATATTACCTTATATACTGTTAGCTCAATATTACCTTATATACTGTTAGCTCAATATTACCATACATACTTACTTTTGATGAGCTAATATGTAATTTGTATTAGAAGTCAGGGGTGTCACAATTTCCAAATGTTAACTAAAAACAAAGCTACAAATATGATTTTCTGGGGGCTTTTCTCAGAGCATGTGATCACAAGACTTGCCTGAGAGACCACAGCCAGTCTGCTGGAATAAGTGGGAACAAATCTCAGGAAAGTAGGATCAAGGTTGACTTGAATTGGAGTCATGGGTCTCATCACTCGCATGTCATATGCCATTAGATACCTATCTGCTGTCAGAGCACCATGTCTGTAAAAGCAAGAACATGTGATGCACCATAATTGGAAAGAAGGGGCCATATACCAACAAAAACCTATGTATTGTGAAATAAATCAACCCGTCACTACTGTACAAAGTTGGTTGTTTGCAAGTGACTATTTGACCTTAATTAATCCATTTTCAAACGTTTTATAAAAATAATTGCATACTGTATGATCATAAATTTTCATGTGGGACCAATTTTCATGGTTCTCTTTATTGCCCTGAGCCTCGAATTTAAAGACCCAATGAAAAAAAATGAGCTGCTGTTTTTCACTTCAAGAGATTAACAAAGCTACTGATATCTGCTAAATCAAAGTCATCAGGTAATAAAATATTAGCTTTTAAATTCTGTTTTAATTTAGCCCTTTGATAAAAGAATTATGAACCATTTTATATTGTTCCAGTCTACAAAGCGATAAGGTATCCAGTAGCTGTAATTTCCGCTCCCTACCTTAAATCAATGTGAGATAAGTAAGGATAGAGAGAACAAGAAAGGGATACAGGATTCAAACACTGGTAGAAATAAAAAAAAAATCCTGTTGTATATTAATTACATGGATACTTATTCAAATAGATTGGAGTACTGTTGAGGAACAATTTAAATCCTCCTGAAAGCACATTGTTTTACTATTATGCTGTTTCAATCCAAAAGCACAATTATTAATGAAATACTATGGATATACATAATTATAGCAGATGTTCAGACAAAGTGAATGTATCAACTTCATGTCAATCAAGTCTCATGGTATACACAAATGCTTGTCAGGTAAATAATTCCCAACTGCTGAATTATAGTCAAGCGTTCTCAAAATAGGTCCAGTCTTTCACTTACTATTACATCAGATGCAATTATTCATTCAGCATGAATCTGCTTGATTAAAAAGATTGCAAGGTAAACTAATATAGTGCACTGATGATCACAAGTAACATCTTCCTCTTCCACACTCACCTACATGATCTGTTTAACATATCAGTTGCATAAGTGTGATTTTAATTCTTCTTTGCATTCTTTATTTATTGTCAAGTGGTTGAAGTTGGTCTGTACATGTCTGCAGGCACAAACAACTTTTTTAAATTTAGTATCTTCGCACTTTGGTGGCATGTGCTTTATTTGATATTAAACAGTCAACTGAATAATGATGCAAGTGATTAACTAAAATTGTTGTGACCAAATTATCTCCATATATTCCATAACAGTGTCAAGCGATGATATCAGTAATGGTCCACACTCATTCACAGGTGTCAACTTATTAAGAAACCCCAGTCAATATGAGACTATCGACACCTTTGGATCAATCCCTAAAGAATCAATGTTCTGATATGTTTGTCCCTTGGCACACTGAATGTATCTAGTATTATACTTTCTTGTTGGTCTCTTGAAAGAAATGGGCCCTCTACTGTAGACCATGTTATAGCTGATTCTTTTTGCTGACTAAAGCTGAAAGAATATGGTAAGTTGAAAGAATTAAACCAATCACAAATGTTGTAACTTAACCATTCTGGTTTATGAGGTAATGGGTACTGTATAAACAAAAATCCCATATGGAAAGTTATCTCTGCAGTGAGAACTAGGAAGGGTGTGTCCATATTATGATCAGGGTAAGTATTATTGAAATATCGTTTATTCTAAAATATTAGCTTTATCTTCAAATATGTTACCCAATAATAATACATTAGGTGTACAAGGAAGAGAAGGGAGTAACATCACCCTGGTCAGGTGTTGGCAATCTCTCCATGTCCTAGTGTACATGAAGCAGAGGAGTTGTGTGAGATACAGGCTATGATCAACACATGGTTAATACTCTGATGTAACTGCAGGAAAGCTGGAACGGTGTATTTGCAACATTATCAAGTAAGTATTATCAAAGAAACCCAACTAGTTACTTCAACTATGTTACCTGATCATTTTACCTTCTGAGAATAGGTAAGAGGCTGCAGGAGTTACATCCCCTTACACCTGAGAAAAGACATCTACAGTTCTCTAAGCTCTAACATAAGAGAGGTAGCATCTAAATATTTTATACTAGAGTTTAAGTAATGATCACATGCAAAAAGATGCAGATTTTTTGATAATGGGAAAAAATTCCTCCAACAAATCCAGCAGAAGTTCCACCAGGTCTAAGTAAACCTGTTAATATCTCAGAGATGGAAACTAGAGAAAACTATTTCCTCCAATGGCTTATATAAAATCAGCTAGGAAACAGTTATTCTCAAATGCAATGTTTGCAGTGACTGCCCTAACCTCACGAGTAAAAACAGGAGAACTTCATCCAACTTCATTGTATGCAGAATGAATTATCCATCTTATCCAGAATAATAGAGCCTGAACTTAGGTATGAACCTTTCCCTCTTTCAAAGGTAAAAATCAACACGCTGGCTTGATTCCTTTTAGGTACCACTTCAAGCCCTCACTGGATCCTAGGCTGAAGTACATGACCATCACAACAAAACACTGCCTACCCATGAGTGATGTCTGCTCTTGGCAAAGAGAACAAGGGCATTATGAATGATACTGACCCATCTTGACAGAACTGTAAATAGTTCTGATCAAATGACTAAGCTGATCCTGCCCACTATAGCTAGGTTGTGTGTGTCTGTGTGTGCAATCATATCACTATGTCAGCAGTGTGGAAGTTTATAGTGATGTCTAGCACCAGGGCATCATACCAGTCATGTAGCATCATGTTCCACCCAGCTGCATTATCCTAACACTAAGCTGACCAGTCCTAACACTTACCTCTTAATGATGAGCACCTAGCGAGGCAGCCACATGTTTGAACACATGGCATTCCACATGCGAGGTGGACCCTCTAACCACTTAGGCCACCAGAATGGTCAGCGAGGACAAGTAGGAAGCAGATCTTACATGACCAATGAACCAATGATGCTCTTTAGAATGTTTCAAACAGTACTTAATTTAACCCTGCTAGAACCTATAATAGATTCCATTTGGGCACTGAGCCAACGCCTTTGTCTGCTACACATTATAATTCATCAGAAGATCAGATAGGTCTGTATCCTCTCTTCCATGATGATGCATCATGTCTGAGATTGTGGAACAGTAACTTTTTATCATGATGGGAGCTAACTTCTTCAATTCAAAGAACTATAGCAGAAAGATATTGATATGTGAAAGAATGTATTTCACTGGCACCATTAAGAAAATTCTCAACTTCATTGCATATGCTTTCGGACTTTTAGACGTTCTAGGTATGGATGAAACTCCTGTCATTGCCACTGCTTGACCAGATGAGGAAATGTCCCTTTTTGCATTGGAGTTTCCTCTGCCAAATTTAACAAGCTGTTTATCCATGATTGTTCCCATTAGAAGGTAGCAATCAGGATGTCATCTGACACCACCTGAGTAAATGTAAAACCAGAAGGCAGTGATCTGGAGGCCTGGTGTTCCCCTGCCTAAAATGTAACACACATTTCCCAGCAGCAATGTAACTACGAGTAACAAACCTGAAGAGTTAACTAGCTGATGCTTTTGATTTCTGTCTTGAAACCTGTCCTGATACATTATTTAACCCAAACTCTGAAATCAAATATCTTCTTAATTATTTAAGATAACTCCATGAAAAGAGTGCAATATTTAGCAAAATAATCTAAGTTGTTCGCTTGAACTCTAGTCTAGATATTATGAAAATGTGCTGAAAGGTCTTGGTCTTTAATTTTACGAGTTTATATGCTAATTACGATTTAAAGTGAACAGCATGATCCTGTTTTATCATAAGATCTGAATCTAAGTTGTTCACATTATTTTATTTTGTATTTTGTATATTATACACCGAACTATATAATGACCAATTATAGCTAATTATACACTAGAAAATACAATTATCAATTATAGCAAATTACACACTAGAAAATACAATGACCAATTATAGCTAATTACACATTGGAAAATACAATGACCAATTACTGGAAAATACAATGACCAATTATCGCTAATTACACACTGGAAAATACAATGACCAATTATAGCTAATTACACACTGCAAAAATACATTGACCAATTATCGCTAATTACTCACTAGAAAATATAATGACCAAGTATAGATAATTATTCACTGGAAAATACAATGACCAATTATAAGCTAATACTAACCTGATGGAATAGCCACAGGTGATGAGCAAATTGCCATGGACGTCAAAGTCTGAGAGTGTTCCTGAGTGTGCATCCAGACAATGCTCTAACTTCATCGTACTGCGGTCAAACAGAGTCACCTACCCAAGTATACAAACTGCTAATTACATAATGCCAATATTCATGGAATCTGTAATAATACAATATCAATATACTATATAAATATCATGTATTCAGTGGTCATTTGTCTTTCATGGTCAGGAGCTATGTTTCTTAACCAAGTCACTGAAGCATATTTGCATTTTATGTCCTAAGCTTCTTTTGATTTACTAATCATCAATGGTCACTAATAAAATTCGACCATTGCTTAACCTAGACGAGTTTGGGTAATTTCTTAATTTATCGACTTAAGTTCTGAACAATTGTTTTCATGCCGGATTCCACACCTCAACTTTTAGTGTGCACTTAATAGCTAAAGCTATTCGGTTCACAGTAAATAAATTCATCATGAACCAGGTCTGACAGCTGAACTGGTCTTCATAGGTCACCTACCCATTTTTGCCTTTTCCAATTGATGGCTACTGTAGACAGGTTTGACTATATGTATGTACCAATTTAACCCAGTGGGGTAGATGCTATGAAATATGCTTCAAACTTGTCTAGGACCTAGGAAGAAAGAAGGGTTTAAATCCAGGGAAGCTGTACTTTTATCATCATTATTGGTGGCTTGGTCTCAGAAGACCTCACGAGTAGCACCCTTGGAGTGTCATCTCTCTCTGGGGTTTTGGCATTGTCTGCTGCGCAGGCCTATGCATAAGTGTCAGTCTCTATTGCAGTTGGTGCAGATGTATGGGGTAGTCTGAGTTTATGTGGTTGCTGTCGTACTCTTTTTTTTTTTTTCTCTCTCTCTCATGTTTCTATTCTGCCAGCTGGTCTCTCCTAACATCAGTGACTGCTACGCCCTTGCACAGTCAGTTTCTAGGTGCCTTGGTCATCAGCCTGTACGTCCTAGCCATCGGGTGAAAAGTCACATGCCTTTATGTCACTCTTGCACACAGCCATGAAATAGATTAAGGGGTGGCCAACTACTCTTTTGGTGCCACTAGCCAGCTGTCCATATAGGATGTCATTTGGAAGCCTCCCATCCACCATGTGTAAGACGTGTTCCAGCCATCAAAGGTGGTATTTGCTCAGCGGGGAGTACATGCTGGAGATATTTGCACACTGCAGGATCTCAGCAAGTAGTGTGCAGTCTTGCCAGCTGATTTTCTGGCCACATTTTAGGCATTGCATATGGAAAGGAGTTGAACAAATGCTCTTGCCTCATGTAGGTGCTCCAGGTCTCACTTCTATATAAAAGGGTACTGAAAATGCAGGCCTGGTAGACTTGGACCATGGTGTGCCCTGTCAGCACATTGTTTTCCCACACCCTCTTCCTTAATTGAGCCATAATGGTGCTTGCCTTTCCAAGCTTTCTGTCCAGCTCCACAATGAGCAAGAATGTTGCTGATGGTTGATCCCAAGTAAGCAAAGTTGTTGACTTCTTTCAGGGTGACACTTTATTTTAATGGAGGGGGCAGTGGTGGCATCTTGTACTCTGACATTTATCTTTTTAAGGCAGATGGTGAGCCAGAACTGTTTGCAGACTTCAGTGAAACAGTCAGCCAGACTCTAAAGAGCATCATCGGTATGAGTCACCTGAGCTACATCATCAGCACATAAAAAGGCTTCACTTTGGTCCTCAAGCACAGTTGTGCCAGGTTCAACAGCTTTGCAATGCGTTGGGTGGTGTTTCAGTCTCTTCTGAGAACATCAAGCGTCCATTCAAAGAGGAATTGTTTTGTAAGCTATGAAGGATTTTTGTTTGACCTCTATTATTTGTTCCATCCTTGAAAGGTGTGTGTTGAACGAGTCGTGTTCCTTCTTGCCAAACACGGACATGGCCATCCTGTATGTAACACACTTCATAGAGTTTCCCTTGGCTGTGGCATTGAGCTCTGGCAGGTCCTAGTGAGCATTGTCCAGGGTAGACACGCACTCCTCCACCTTGGAGAGGACAGACATCTGCGCAGTGTTGATGTAAAGACGACTTTTTGGTTTGGATCAGTATAGTGTGTGTGGCTGTAAGCGAACCCTGCTGCCAACGAGGGCATGGTCAGAGTTGTAGTCAGCACTATGGTAGCTTCTGGTGGAGAAGATGACACTGTGTTGTAGCTTACACTTTTAGAAGGTGCACAGCTTCAGCAGTCTCTGATGTTTTTATTCGTCTTTCCAATGACATGATGTCCAAGGCAGGTAGTAGACCATGACTTCTGGTCCGCACCCACTCTAGCATTGAAGTCACTGAGGAGGAATAGTGGCTCATCTTTAGGGCATCCTTTGATCTGTTCATCCAGTTGCACATTGAACTGTCCTTTTGGTCTTCTGAAGACTTGAGGGTGGGGGCATGGACATGGAGGATGTTGACAGGACTTGCAGCAGTGACAAGGTGGATGAACAAAAGGCACGCAGTGACCCATGAGGGAGGCAGAACTGAGGCCAGGAGGGAGTTTTTTTTATTTTTTATGGCAAAGCCAACTCTAGGCTGGCAAGGTTCTATACCTTTGCAGAAGATGTAGTTTTCCCCTCTAAGGGACCTCCTTGAGGCAAGCCTGGTTTCCTGGAGGGCAGTTTTGTTGACACTTAGTCTGATGAGCTCTGTTGATGATGGCCATCTTCCTGATGTCATCTCCTTTCTGAGGGTGTGGAGTATGGAGATCCTGGGCTGCACAGAAATCAGGATCACCCTCTCATCCTTGCTGGTGGAGCTGTTGGAAAGAGGCTGTAGTTGATACCCAGCTGCCATAAAGGCTCCACTCCAGATTTTCTGTTTACTCCTGTATCATTTCCCTGTTCCAAAGATATCCACAAGGCAGGAGAGCTTTGAAATTTGTTTCCTTTTCCAAGAACGCCTACCAAAGCTAATGAGCCCAGTCTGTCCACCAAGTGATACTGATGGTCACTCAGTTGTGCCACTTATCAGGTTCTGTGAAAACAGGGGGTCCTGCATGAAGGTGCTGCTGTGGACAATAGTGTAGAATAAACATGTGCAAGTAACCTCCTGACCAGCAGAGCCAGACACTGGTACAGTAGTGATCACTACACCTTGAAAGTAGAGGCTGTGTATATATTGTTTTTATGTCCAGACAACAATGCCAAGTGTATTAGAAAAGATCTCATCTATTCCATAAAAGGTGTAATTATCCTCTGGTAGCATTAACATTTGACATTAAAGTTATGAAAGAGTTTAATATGTATATACCACGAGCTCCTTGCAGCAGATGTCATGTTGTATTTTTCGATGAGTTTAATAAATTTCTTATCAACTGAACACAAGATTAAAATTCTACACATCACATAACATTAACGATCTGGCATCATTCCATGACACTGCTATGTACCATGCCACACTAATATATGATTTGTGATATGATGTCATAAAATTAAACTGAGCATATAAATTCTCATTCTGCATTTCTTTGTCTATGTTATTGTTCCAAACTAGCAACCTGTCATCGGATCACTGCCGTCTGACATCTATCTGTGTGGGTTTGAGTCTCAGATTCTGCCAGTGTGAGAAAGCTTGCCAGTAGCTTCTCGTGGGTCATGGTTCTTCCAGTTTTCCCAGGTTCTTCCTCCACCATTAATACTGGTTGCCATGTGCAGCCTATCATGTGCTGAAAAATGGCATTAAACCCTATAACAACATCAACCTGTAATAGAAATATAGCCATACAATGTAAGCTTTGAAAGTTCTGCAATTGTACAGGAGACCAATTAACAATCATGACATTTTTTTAATGAAAGTATGAAAGTGAATTTAAGAATTAATCTGCATACATTCTTGGGGAAAAAAAGTACCAAGGTGTTAGATCATCATTTGTTTGGTGTTTTTGGCAATTTATTACTTAACAAGACTCTGAAGGTACCCTGCCCAATGACACTACCACTCCAGGCTGACTGAATTAGAGGAACTCAACCCACACTTTCTGACCACATGTCCAATGTCTTTACAGCTGAACCAATGCAGTTCCACCAAACCATGAGTGAACCAAGCCAAAGCAGATTTTACACCAAACCATGAGTGAACCAAGCCAAAGCAGATTTTACACCAAACCATGAGTGAACCAAACCTAAGCAGATTTTACACCAGACCATGAGTGAACCATGCCACTGCAGAGTTTCAACCAGGCCTACAGTGAACCATACCACAGTGGAGTTTAAACCAGACCATGAGTGAACCAAGCCATTGCAGAGTTTCAACCAGAGTTTAAACAAGACCATCAGTGAACCGTACCACTGCAGAGTTAAACAATCTTAGCACTCCATGAGTAATTGTGTAATAATTGACACATAGCTTGACCCAAGATTGGTTTATGGTCCATTAAAATTTGAACACATGACAAATGTTAAGGTTTGTATTTGGCAACAGATGACAAATGTTAAGTTTTGTATTTGGCAACACATGACAAATGTTAAGGTTTGTATTTGTCAACACATGACAAATGTTAAGGTTTGTATTTGGCAACACATGACAAATGTTAAGTTTTGTATGTGGCAATTTACCATTTATACTGTCCTATATAATGAGACCATCAATGTAATGAGCAATGGCTGTATAATAAAAGATCATGTGATGTACCAGCAGATCAGAATCCAAGTTGTTTGCTTGGAATCACAGGTGAATCATATAATGGCATATTTAAATCAACAACAGTTGCAGCTGGTGTGTGCTACACATCATTTAATGAATATTTGTCTTACATATAGACCAAACAAACCTTTCCACTTGTGTCCCCAACAGCCAGATACTTGCTTGTATCTCGAAGTATGGCACAGCCTGGCTCTGCTACTTTAAACTGAAAATAGCAGTATACGATTTATTAGTATTTAACCACTTTTAAAAAGGTGTGTAGGATGCCATAAAGATTCTCTAAAATATATTCATCATCCCATGAAAGAAAAACAAAACATGGACATATGCAAAGAATTACATTATTTCAGAAGTTTAATTAAAAATATCTAACTCCTGGTTCAGACTAGCCCCACGCCAACTGACCTGAAGTTGATATGAAATTCACGACAGTCCAGACAATTTCTGGACATCTTAATGAATGACTAACATGGCTGCATGGATTCTACAAACGATGATGTATGTGCATGTAATAAAGAAGCTTTAGTAATGTCTTAAATGCAATTTTACCAATATTTGACCAATATAAATTTAAATACAACTTCAATAAATTGTATACTTTTTATGAAATCAAGCATTTCCAAAAATACATGAACACCATGATTCTTACAGTCAAATGACAATGGTGTGCATAGGGTCTGAGGAAACAGGGATTAAGAGTAAGTGCTACAAACAATAGCCCCAGAAAGCTTCTTTTCATTACCTCATCATCAAAGGTCACAAACAAAAACCAACTGTCTTGATCTAGGTGAGTATGAGAAACTGTCTAATCCATCACTTGTCATGACTAATTATACCAACTGCCCTGATATGTGTTCACAATTACTGATAACCTGTCAATCAGTATTTTTAAAGAGCCAATTCTACTGATAATGAGATGAAAGTGCTTGTGAGAGAGAGAGAGAGAGAGAGAGAGAGAGAGAGAGAGAGAGAGAGAGAGATTAGTTCAAGTACACTGTTATAGTTTTCTTGCTTATGTTGGGAGGGGGTATCTAAATTATCAGACCGATTTTGTGAGGAATCTAAAAATAAGAGTTGGGTACTAATAAATAAATGTACAGTTATTTCTCTACATGAGATAAGACAACACCTCTGGTCATTGGCAAGTAAAAAAAAATCCAAGTAAGGAAACAGTATCTTTTTGTGTAACTTATTTTAACTAATTTTGTTAATTTTCCTTTTGCTGCATAGTAAATCTAAGCATATTTATCTTGGTAGCATGCTTTTAATAATTCAAATAATGTAACAACATTGTTGGCTTTATTTACAATCTTGGAGTGATAAATTTAAATGCATCATGAATTGAAGCCGCAAACTTGGCAATAAAATGCACCAAAATCTGTTGTTACATAAAAAATCCTTTGTTCATATTGACAAACCATCTAAATAGTGAACAATTATATCATAACCCACTTATGCTCACATGCTCGGACCTCAATGTATTGTTGAAATTAATAATAAGCAGGTAACTTTTCAAATCTTGCATGCCCATGTTGAGAGATTTTAATTCCCAACAAATGTATGGCCTTCTGCTTGGATATCTCCACATGTATTCAATTATTTGTTCAGTCTTGTATGGGAAAAATATTTTAAAAAATTTAATTGTCATAGAAAAAGTAGTTGTATGGGAATGATGTGTCAGTAATGTGATCATAATAAATTGATCTAATTCTTAAAATTATTTTGATGCAAACGTAAATTATGCAGTTTCCCATTTGTGATTGTTGGCACGTTTGGCTAGCAAGCAAAAAAACCCACAAAAAAATGGGAAACAAACAAGCATGCAAACTAATTTCTTTTAATAGCTGATGCCATGTTCTTTTGTGTTGTAGTTTTGTTACTGTGGTCACGTGAATAAAGTGTGATACCAGGTTATTTTTCATTTAATTCGCTGTCACATTAATTAGGATATTACCAAACTTCTGTTGTTAACGACGGGACCATGATTGGCGCTGTTAAGCAAAATGCACAAAATCAGATGGCTTCTTGTAATAGAAACACACATTTCTGAGGCAGAAATTGACTTCATCTTCACATGCTAATATTTTATGACTGTTTACAGCGGTCACTGCGTTGATTCTACAGAATATATGCTCAAGTCATGTCTTTATTAGGGCACTGAGTAAACAAATACTGACTGTTGATAAACAAAACTTACTAGCCCATTGGACTAATAACATTATGATAGTTACTAGTCCGACAGGAAATTTACTAGCCTCAGGCTAGCAAACTACCGATAATTTCGAGCCCTGAAATACTATAATTTTTAAAAATTCTGTCTCAATGTATTACAATAATTTGATGCTGCCACCAGAAAAACAAATCTGTTTTCTAGTGGTGATTTCAATAGCACCATTCAACAAAGCAAGCCATCTACAATCTTCAAGTAAAGCACCTTTCATCAAAGGAAGTGAGCACCAAACTTAACTAAAAGCAATGGAATCTGATGGAATGTTGCATTTGTTAAAGAAACCAAAATACATTTAATCTGCAGAGAAAGTATCCTTTTTGCAGGAAAAATGATATAGTTTTCAACTGGTACAAACAAAGACATAAAAAATACAATTTAAATTTTAAATCTTTCAAAACAATGGATGTTTGGGCATCAAGTTGCTGTTTAATTAATAAGTTTTCTTTCCATATGGACTCCCTCATCCACAACACAGCCTCAGCAAAATAATGGCCATCTCCAGCTAACTAAAATCTAGTCCAGTTTAAGTACAGGTACATGTAGCATGTAAACAATAGTCATGTGCTATGGGCATACATGCCAACTCCTGACAAGGAAATAGAAAAATCCAAGTGATCAAATAGTGTAATCCAGGTCAAAAACGCATAATCAACATATAAGATGCTAACCGCTCCGGTGGCCTAGTGGTTAGTATCCGCTGCAGAAGCAAGAGGTCGTCGTGAGTTCAATCCCCGGCTGAGTTATACCAAAGACTTACAAAAATGGTACTAACGGCTGCCTCGCTTGGCACTCAGCATTAAGAGATTAGTGTTAGGACTGGTCGACCTGGTGTCAGGATAATGTGACTGGGTGGGACATGATGCTACATGTCTGTGGCATGATGCCTCAGTACTAGACATCACTATAAACTGCCTACCTGAAAACATTGTAGCGATATGACTGAAAAATTGTTAAAGCTACGTTAAAAATCCTAATCAAACAAGAAAAAAAATATATAACATGCTGAAAAATAATTTATTTGACCCTCTCGTATTTTAACATCAAGTACTGCTTCAAGTTTTCATATGTAGCACTTTTACCTTTACACATATCAACTAGAATCCATCTAAAGACTTTTAGCACCAAATATTAAAATTCTGTCCACACAGCCTGTAATAGACATCATGTGATGCTGCCCTCATGTTTTCATATTTGGAAGATTCTGTTTTTTTAGTCTTTTTCTAATCCATCTGTGAAATTATTTGAAAGGAGATACTTTTGCTCTCATATACACATAGACTAAATTAAAATATACTTTTTAGCACCAAATACCTTTAGACTGGTTCTCCACTAAATATGAATTAAAACAAAAATTCTGCACGTAAAGATTAAAAATAGAAAACAAGTCTGTTCTCTCCTCACTAAGCCACACAGCTACTATAAATAGAATGCGAGGTCGAAAGTTGCTATAAATAGAATATGATACTGTTAGAAAATTTCACGCAAGTCCATGGACAAGCGTACTCTTATATTGGTAGTTATGTAGAAGCAGTCCTTTCTAAAATAAGGTCTGTGGGATTATTTGAATGTTAATTAAAATGATAAAACAAATTTTTGTTTTGGAAAGTGGAATATACTGAAAAATCGTAATCCATACAAGTTTACGCATAAGGTGCAATTTAGTGATAAAAACCGTAATGATTACGATAAAAGCGTAATGGTTGGCATGAATGTACTGGTGACAATATCATAACTAGCTGTATAGTGACAGGTGTTTGTTGACAATGATATATAGATCATATACATCAAAAGAAGTCTACCAATTCTTATATGTGTTATTTGTGTTTTCTAAAGGGATGTGACCAATAAATGAATTTCATAAAATGTGATTAATACTGAAATTCATGAATTGCTCATTTGCATGCAAAGTACTTAACAGCACATATTTTTGTGCCTATTTTTATTACCCCTTTCCCCATCCCTCCTATTTTGGTACATACATCATTTTGTTCAGCTAACTGACTTGGATGGTTATAACATGGTTCAGTCTATAACATGGTCAGGTTCTATGGACCCCAACAGCCATGTTATAGTGGGGTCACACTGTACCTGGCTTATTAGATGACCAAGCCCTAGAAGGTTGCTCACACTGCAGAGAAGGGTCAGAGATTATCTGTAACGTGGCCAGGTGAATATTATTAGAGAAACAACTTTTTAATAAATATTTAGTGTTCTCCATCAAATACCTGATCACTTTACATTAGGAGAGCAAATAAGAGGTAACGTGCATCCTACCCTACCTGATTCATTGACTGACTTTTAACGGCACACCAGCACTTTTAGGCCATTTAGCACCATACAATAGGTTGTATGTATACATGTTTAAAAATACTAAAATGTTTAATATCGACCGGCGATATAAAAAACTAAATAGTTCAAAGCAGAATGTAAGAAGTTGGTAACAGTAAAATATGAAGCTTTCCAACCAACAGGAGATGTAAATGGTGTATGTTGATGAGTACAGATGTTGAAAATAAGGGGCGGTATTTACATTAGATAAAAATGCTCTAGGTGATGGCGTACAAGTTATAGTTTAAAATAAAGATTTACTTCCTTCATAGTCCAAAAGCAGCGAAGGAGAGCAAATTGACAAATCTATACATGTGCATGTACCTGTTATTGGGTGTACATATGCCAGTGATTTAGTGTTACATAGATACAGATCGTGTCTAGAAATGAAATCTTCTACTTTGTGGCTTCTGTCGTTTATGTGATTTGATCCCCATAGAATATTATGGGCATACAAATCCCTGAATAAAACAAAGGACGCATGAAGCTGTTGAACAATATTGTCTAATTCATTTGGTACTAGTTTGGTGTTTGGTGATAAGTAAATAGAGCAAAAGTTAATCACTCAAAGTAGAGTGACGCTTACAGTAATGGCTTGTAA
The DNA here is from genome assembly GCA_029339505.1 of Unio delphinus. Classification (NCBI taxonomy): domain Eukaryota; kingdom Metazoa; phylum Mollusca; class Bivalvia; order Unionida; family Unionidae; genus Unio; species Unio delphinus. The sequence goes on along the minus strand of JAQISU010000074.1, from coordinate 606,144 downwards.
ATTTGTATTTAAAGGGATAACTCTGTGAGGGGCTCTATTGTACACAACAACAGAGATTCCTCCTGAGGCCCTGTCAACATTTTCAAAGTACCTGTTAAATGGAAAAGTTTTTAAATGTAATGTTATCCATTTCTTTCAGGAATGTTTCCTGCAAACATAGTACTGCAGGGTCATGTTCATTTAAAAGCAGAAGAATATCATTGTAGTTAGCTTTAAGTCATCGACAGTTCCATTGTATGATGGTGTTCTTCATTATAAAGTTAAGTTGGAGATTCTGGAGCTAGGTTAGACCATTCATGGAGGCAATTTGTGTTGTTATTTGTCTGGAGGAAGTACAGGGGCTTATTTTTTGTTAGTAGTTTCGGAGCAACCTTAAGTACATGGAATAGTTTCTTCTGCATCTATGTTATCTATGTCTCCAAACATATTGTAAAGTTTGATGGGATCATCTGACCCCTTTTGCTGCATAACTGTTTGTGATTTATGTTTATTTCATGGTGATTTTGGTGGTGGGGTGTTATTGAATGTAGTTTGTGTAGATGTTGTGTTTTTCTGTGGTTGGTAATTGGGGATATTAGCACTTGTTGAATCGGGTTTTTTCATCTGTGTTTGAGCATCCTTCATGGTTTGGGGATTGTGTTTTACAGGGTTAGTAGCAAATCCTGATCTACAAAATTTAGGCTTTTTTTAGGGTTTTTTAAGGCCTTTGTGAAAAATTTTTAGGTTCAAGAATTGCAGTTTTCAGGCTCTCACACACACAAATAATAGCATACTCATAAATTCTACATTATTTTAATAATATAACTTGGAACTTCTTTTCCACATTCTTAGCAAGGTAAGATCTAAATGAATTGAAAGATTAAATCATATATTCACAAAAGTAGAGCAATGTACACTGCACAAAATGTCATGCAAAATTCATATATATTTTAATGCTTCAAGCTTATCATCGATCTGCTTGTCCAGCTTCAACTGATCTTCCAGGTTTTTTTTTCCAGAGATGTCCTTAAGCTATTTGATGTGCTGATGAAAGCAAGGTTCTCCTGATATTCTGCTTTTAATGCATAATCATCAGTTAAACTGTTCATTGTTTCTATATCATAAGTTAACACTGATTTTTTTTTTGGGGGGGGGGGGCCACTATCTGGAAACATGGACTGGAATACTTTTGTTATTCCGGAATTTTATGAAAAGCTACAGTGTCTATCTATTGTATACAATATCCAAATAATTTCTGCTTGCAATGTGTCTTCTTTTGCTACATGATCATGCATAGATGCTGAGGTAGTAGACACCAATGAACAGGATGGCTGTGGATTCGGAGTTTGTGGTGACAGTACTTTTCCTGAATCAGGCTGTTGACGCAAGAAAAGAAGAAGGAAAAAACCCAGAAATTAATTATGTATCATTAGGAATATATTAAATATTATTTATTGTAATTTAATTCTAGCTTTTTCATGCATTATTAATTTATATGGATCCCACCATATAACAGTAATAAAAGATAAACATCTTGACTAATTACATATAAATTGTAAAATTAGAAATGAGGGGAGGTAAGCTTATTGTTAGTTATGAAGCAGTTGTTTCCCTTTAAAAACACTTGTAACTACTTAGTCTGACCGGCTTGAAATTCAATGTAATTTCTGCAAAATTAAAAATTATTTTTGAAGCTATAGTTCTGACAGAGAAAAAAACAGATAATGTATAGTTATACTCACAGTCAAGATTTTCTTCAAGTCGAATGTGGAGGATGCGCTCTTCTCATTCGCTTGATGTTTTATTCCTCTTGCGTGTATTTGTAAGCTGCTTTCACCCAATCTCTTAATACTAAACGATAATTTACATTTAGCAGAAAACACATTTTCATCTTTTTCCAACCAAGAAGTGTACTGCGGATTCGACAGCCAACTCATTTGAAACATGTCTTGCTCGCCATTACTGCAAGCCAGGATATACTGGATGTGCAAGTTACTGACAACCCAGATGTACGACAGCTGTAGTTGATTTCAGGTGCAGGTTACGTTTTTTTCTCCTCGATCATGCAGTGCAGACTTTTTCTTATAGAAACTTTAATTTTAGCTTTCTACTGCTGACTCGTGTTGAAGAATTTTAAGGTTTTCTTTTAACTTATAAGGTTTCTTATAAAAATTTAGCCTTTTTTTAAAGGTTTTTTAGGCTAAAATAAAATCTTAGGCTTTTATAGGTTTTTTAGGCTCCCTATGGACCCTGGTTTTATGACAGTGGAGAAGGATGGACGAGATAGGGATGTTTTTGCCTGGACAAGTTTTCTGGCCTCTGGATAGGGAATGTTTGATGTGTACTTTACCTTCTGAATCTCCTTTTCCAAATTCCAAGTATCACAATCCTTGGAATTGGCGTGATGATCCTTGCCACAGTTGACACAATGCGGAGTTGCTCTACAATCAGATTCCTGATGAGAATGGTCTCTGCATCGGCCCCATATTTTGACTTTGGAACAACAGTTTTCGTGATGGCCATATTTTTGACACTTATAGCATCAAAGGGGGCTTGGAATGTATATCTCAACCTTTACTTGCAAAAACCCAACTTTGACCACTTAGGGTACTGTTGGTTTGTTAAAGGCGAGTACAAATGTGTTGGTGTCCTGTAGATTGTTATTACATTTAATACATATTCTACACACAGCAGTGACACCTTCATGTTTCATCCCCTCGATATACGATTCGTTGAATCCAGCCAAGACACAACAGCACAATATGCCTTTGGACGTATTCAGTCTAGTGAGTGAATGAGGTCACTAGAATATCGAAGCCTACCCCTATAATGATGTCTAGCACTGGGGCATCATGCCGCAGACATGTAGCATCATGTCCCACCCAGTCACATTATCCTCACACCAAACTGACCAGTCCTAACACTAACCTCTTAATGATGAATGCCAATTGAGGCAGCTGTTAGTACCAATTTGTAAGTCCTTGTTAAGACTTGACCAGGTTTTGAACATCTGAGGCAGATGCTCAGATGCACTTATGTCACTGAAGTGTTCCATACAAAATTTTGTAGCTGTAAGTATTTTTGTATGCCTATGATGAATATCTGATTAGATTTACACAGACACAATTTTAATTGTCTATTTCAAGAAGATTCCACAAAGTTATGACAAAAATATTTTAAACTGCCTAAAAATCTAATCATAAACATATGAATGTTAATACTAAATTTCATTTGTCTACCACAAGCATACTGTACACAAATGTACTCAAACTGATTTGGATGGATAGTATATATATAATCCTTTTTGAACTGTATTGGGGCAGAAAAAGTAAGCAATGTTATTACCCAGGATTTAGGCTGCAGCTTGACTATGTCTAGCTCTAACAATTCAGTCTGGTGTCCACCAACCAGGATGGATGTTGAATTCATCTGTAGCATGCACTGCATATCATGCATCACTGCATTCCTGAAAAACACGCACAAAAAGCTTACCAGTCAACTTGTTGAATGTAACACCACTATAACCAAGGCTGTCAACAGCCGCCCAGTGGATAGGAAAAACTGATCTTAGTATACATACAATGCACCTCTACATACCTTTTAAAAATAGTTTTTAAACAAATACCATGAACCAATATTATTACTTTTAATTATTATTTCAGTATAAATTCAACTAAATCATAATACACACATATATTGCTCTCATCCAAATTTATGTTCCACACAAGATTACTGTATCCTGCTAGTTTTTTCATTCTGTAAATTAAATCCTCTGCAAATAATTACTGATCTTCATCTGCATTGTTCACCAGGATAAACAGTAATTTCACTACTAATTAACAATTTAATAATTAACTGTAAAACATGAGTGACTCGTTGGTCAAACCAAACTAAGTTTCAACTGAAACTGCTATTCTTTCTTAAAAAATATCTGGATAAGCTAGTTCCTTGAGTTGACAAGACCAAGAGGCAATAAGTATATGTGAAAAAACTATTAAATAGCAAATCAAAAACATCAGTTTATAGCTATTTTGTATGACCCATAAAGAAAAACATCAGCTGCCTTTACATACAAGGGATGTAACTCTTTTGAAGACAGTTTTTAACAGTCACGGACAAATGGATGTATATACTTAATTATACCGGTCACACCTGCACACAAGGTAACCTTAATTTCTGCTGTATTCACATGACTACTTTTCTCACCTTTCAGAAAAGGAATGGCTTTGAAACTATATCCTAATGATAAATACTGCCATATTATCAAAACTGACATATTAAGATTTTTGAGTTACACTAACATTTCAAATGGATTTGTTGCAAAACTTGTTAAATATTATGTTCATTATTTTAAGATACAAATATTGATAAAACTGTTTCATGGCTTTTGTTAATGACTTAACTTCGAGAACACCACTGCTTTTGCTGTTTTTAGTGGACAACTGTACTTGTTATGATTATTATATAAAGACATCCATGTTAGACTGGTTACTGCACTTGCCCTATTTTCAATTGATTTGCTCAGTTTTGGGGTTGTTTTTTTAATAATAATAATTAAAAAAAGACTAATCATGGAGTAAGGATGGGCACAAGAAGGTACATATTTGTAAAAACAAATTACTAACCATTTCATAAGTGTTTTTATCATCTATTTGGCCACAGATTTAGGAAAAATAGCTATTAGAAGATTTTTTAGATCATGGAAGGTGATATTGTCACGATTTTCATATAGGATCAACTGCATATGGTGAAAGTGTTTCATTGAAAAGCCCATGCTGATATGACCACATTACATATGGTGAGTTTCAGTGAAAAACCCATGCTGACATGACCACACTACATATGGTGAAAGTGTTTCAGTGAAAAGCCCATGCTGATATGACCACATTACATATGGTGAGTTTCAGTGAAAAGCCCATGCTGATATGACCACACTACATATGGTGAGTTTCAGTGAAAAACCCATGCTGATATGACCACATTACATATGGTGAAAGTGTTTCAGTGAAAAACCCATGCTGATATGACCACATTACATATGGTGAAAGTGTTTCAGTGAAAAACCCATGCTGATATGACCACACTACATATGGTGAGTTTTTCATGCTGATATGACCATACATTCAAAAAAGCAGATCCAATAAGATTTTCAAGATGGTCACCATTTTTCAACATAATGTTTGGGCCCAATTCATAAGAAGCTTGGTACAATAGGAAGAAGTAGCAATAACAAGATTTCTAATATCACAATCTTGATGGGGATGTTGTATATTTGGTTGGCACAATTTTCATTCCAAACCAACTAAATCAGTCATTCCATTTCAGCTTTCTCTTTTTGACAGTGGTGAAGAGGTCTTCATAATGGCATACTTTGTGTCTAATGGTGTTACGCACTTCATTTGTGATGTGGTCTATGTAAGAGATGCCAATGATGGTTCTGTTGCATCTCATTTCAAGTGCTTGGATTATTCATTGTAATTCTGCTATCAGGGTCCAGGCCTCACATGAATACAAACAGATTGAGATGACCAGCACTCTCAATCTAATTTTAGTTTTCAGACATATTTTTTTCTCTCCAGACGGGTCATAGCTTTGATATAGCTCCCATTGTTTGTAATGCTCGTGACAAAATGTCTATCGAGGCCCAGAGTGGCAGAGTGGTCTAAAGCGCTGTTCGTTATGGACCACTGCCATCTCACCTCTGTCTGCGTGTGTTCGAGTCTAAGATTCGGCAAATGTAGTTATGTGAGAAAGCTTGCCAGTAGCTTCTCGTGAGTCGGTGGTTCTTTCCGGGGGGTTGTCCGGGTTCTTCCTCCACCATTTAATACTGGCTGCCATGTATAGCCTATATTGTGCTGAAAAATGGCGTTAAACCATTAAAAAAAAACACCAAACAAACAAACAAAATGTCTGCTATTGATCCCTCTGTGGTGATTATGGAACCAAGATATTTGAACTGGCCCACTGTATTTCAAGTTCCTGTTCTCTGCCTTGGCTGAGATTTGTTTGCCACTTTTTGTCATCAACACTGTCTTCTCAGTGCTTAAAACCTTCAGTTTGGTGTTCTCCTAGGGATTTCCATTTTAGTCCCAGAATGTGCAATGTTTAGCATTACAGCTCATGTGTCAATCTTGGAGTCTTCCAATTTGTGCCGAGTTGTAATGTTCCATGCAATGGCGAAACTGTCTCTCGCTCTGATTTTATTCAAAGTACAAGTAGCACACAATTCACCTCAGTCCTGGTGGACAACGACAGGCATGATCCTTGCTGGCACAGTAACTACTGATCCGGTATGATAACTTCAGATTTGTCCAGCATTGTCAGTGCATCTTGGACAAAACTCATCTGGCGAAGCCCATCCCTCTCCAGACCAAGGAGTTGCCAGAAGGGGGTGTAGTACATCGTCCAGCTGCCTTAGGGTCTCCACTCTGGATTTTCTTATAAGGTTTACTCCCTTAGCCTTTGGCTCACAACAGCCAACAACTGCAAGGCAAGAGACTCATGTATGGGTAGATGCGTCCATTTCCCCGAGCAGATTTTCTGAACATATATTCAGAATAGCAGTGAAAACAAAACAAGTGATACTTTTAGTAATGCATGCAATAGTTGGTAGCAGTCAGCATCATTTTCACAACCTTTCTGCCAGGATGCTTTGTGCCAAATTTGGTTGAAATTGGTCCTGTGGTTTACCTGACAGATGAAAAGCCATTACCTAGACTCAACTGGCCGTGTGCCAATGTGAGATAAAAGCCCTTTAATGCATTTCATATGCCTGTGTGCTGGTAGATGAGGGCAGTCACTACAGAGTTATCAACCTTTGCATTGACACACAAGAACAACTGAGCAAGCGGACCATATTACATGCATTAAAAAATGTTTACTTTGGACTAGGTTATTAATTACTGATATATTTCAACAATAAAACTTATAACGGTCATTTCACTATTGGGTTAGCAAGGGTAAAAGAAATTCAAGATAAAGAACACATACGTGTAATGAAAAATACTCAGGCCTCGTCTGTTTGAGCATCTCAAATTTCCACGTGTTAGAAACATGACACCTCTATCACCAAGTGACATAATCTGCCTTACTTCATCACTGGCATGAATTTGAAAAGATGTGTACTTCTGAAGATCAAGCCCACAATATGATGTTACATGTCCCTGAAAATAAAAAACATGTTTGTAAAACAAACTCCACTGCTCCCCTGCTTTGTCATGACACTTTCAAATCTAGTTCATTATATTCAAGTACCTGGAGGTAAACATACGCACAAGCATCAGTAAAAGTCAATCGCATAGTCGACTATGCCTTCTCATACCCATGCATGTTTAATTATATAGTAAAAGTATCAGGGATCTAATCCGTTTCTAAGTTGTTACCCACAGACAGGCAGGCAGTGTGGAAACAAAAAATTTCATCCGTTTGTTCCGCACGATACAAATTTACCTGTGGACAACTATGGTCAACACAAATACATGAATTTGCCACTCTGAAAAGGAATTTTTCTTTCCTGTGAGATACTGTCCATTGGTACAACAGTTTCATACTTAACAAATTCTGCAAGCAAGAACTATAGCAATTTGTCTTTACAAAGATTGGCAGTAGAAGATTAAGTGTCTAGGTAATGTTAATTGGTGTAAATACTGTATTTAATTTTGGCAAAATTCATGGTCACTGGTAGTAAGCAAGGTAAATGTAATTTTTTAGTTATCAAAAATTATGTCGCAAATAACTGATCAATACATATTGAGAATAAAATACAACTGAGAACTGATTAAATGCTGTCCCGACTCTGATCTGGTATCAGGCTTTAGTACATATAGTTAACATGCAGATATGGAAAGTAAAAGTTTCTAAGAACCATTGATTAGTCTATTTCTTTAAGAAACAAAAACAATCACTAATATTATATCAGTAAATAAAGCACTGCAACAGGCCCCAGTCACTAATAGTATTTCAATGAAAGAAGCACTGCAACAAGACTGAGTTACCGTAACAGTATATCAGTAAAAGAAGCAAAACATCAGGCAAGAGTCAATGTAACAGTATATCAGCGAAAGAAGAACTGCAAGTGAGTCAAGTCGCTGCCACAGTTTATCAGTGAAAGAAGCTATACAACAGGACAGTCAATTGAATAGTATATCAGTGAAAGAAGCACTGCAACAGGCCTACTTTGTTGGGAAAGTTCTTAAGTCAATCGAAGCCAATGCCACAGTGGCTGATTACTATTAATAATCTGGTTAATGCTGATTGCATTATGCATGTATTATGTGATATTCTATAAAGAAACGGATTAGGGCTTTGGAAATGTGAAGGTAGGAAATTTCTTCTTATTCATGAGGAAATCTAAAGTGCCAATTCAGGAATTACAAAGCAGGAAACTTGGCTTTAATTAAAAAAATATTTGTGAAACAGAATTTTACATCATTAAGTATTCATTTTGCTTGTCTGTCTTGCTATCGTTGATCACATTTGTGAATGAGTCACTAATTTAAGGTAGTTTAATTATATTTCGTTCTAAACAAATTGCAACAGTGTTCGATAGCTTGAAACTGAACTAAAAGATACAACTTAAATGCATTTCATGTGATAAAAAATGTATTTAATTGGTATTTATTTATTAAAGTGCTGCTTCAAGTTGGCATTAGTGACAAATTTACTGCTAAAAATTTCGTTACTGTTATTTAGGGTGTACCAAGCATGTTGTTTAAAATGATTTTAAGAGAATACATTTTTTCTAACTAAAAATTGATAATTTCTTTATGTTGATTCGATTTCCAGGTCATATCAACCATTATCAAGGCTTTAACAATTTTTACTGCGATTTCAGCTGGAATACCATCTCAGGATGCTTTCTAGTCCAAGAAGGTTGACATGCGGGAGAGCATTCAGCCTATTCTAAATCCCCAAGCCTGCAACTGGGAAGGGATGTAGAATACATATTATATATAGGCATATACTTTGGTTAATTTACGGCACAAATCAGACCTGTGAATCCATAATCAAAATCTGAAATATCTCACCAGCCTGACTGAAAATATATAAAAACAAACCATTAAAAAAAAATAAGATCATATTTACTCCCTGGTTTCCCATCCACAGTAGTTCTTGTGTGTCAAAGCAAAGAGAGTTAACTCCATAGTGACTGCCTCCATCTACCAGTACGCTGTGGATTTCTCTGTATTCTTGAACTGGGTCAGGTTGAGTGGGGAACATGCCAGGGGGCAACTGTCAAATCAAGGAGAAAAAAGAACAAAAACAATACATTAAAGACTTTGCCTTTCTTTCACTGGTAAATGATCCTTACATCAAACTTTTCAGTTGTGAGCTTTCAAAAATTCTATAAATATGAAGCCAATAATCACAGGGCTGTTATTTGGATTGGAGTGGCTAATGTAAATTCTGGTACTAAATCCATTATAAATCCATAATAAAATATTATCAAGAATTACAAGATGGCTTCCTTGGTGATCATACTTAATGTCAGATCAGCACCAATATCTCTGTACTTTTATTAAAAATATCGTAGCACCAATATCTCTGTACTTTTATTTAAAATATCGTAGCACCAATATCTCTGTACTTTTATTAAAAATATCATAGCACCAATATCTCTCTACTTTTATTAAAAATATCAAAGCACCAATATCTCTCTACTTTTATTAAAAATATCAAAGCACCAATATCTCTGTACTTTTATTCAAAATATCATAGAATACAAGACAGTGTTTTACAGTATGACAAATTCAAGAGCGCTGAATGGTGGTTACTGAAACTTGTTGTCAAAGCATGTGTGTAAATCGATCAAAGCAGAATACACTGCACAAAATGTAAATTAACATATGTTTAACCTTTTTCTGTATGTGATATCACCTAATACCTCTACAATCTTTCAAAATCAGAAAACTAAAAGTTAGATTGATATGCCCTTTTGTAAAGCCTGATAAAATAAAACTCAATCAGGGTTCATCCAAAATTCTGATTAATAAATTCAAATACTTTCACCAAACCTTCAAAGACCACAGACAGATTTCCAATACCTATTTTTGCTAACATTTGGATACAAGTTATGTTATATGAAAAAACAATGATTGCAAATTACTACAATATTGTTAAATGATGAAATTAAAACTATAAGTAATCAAATGAAAGAAACCAGGAAAACTACTACATCAGAATCTAACAACCTTGGACGATTTTATCTGTGATTTATGAAAAGAAATTAAAATGTTTTTTTTTCTTCAATTTTCAAAGACTATTTAAGATCTCTGCTCGATTTTCCCAAACTTTCAAGATCTTGAAAATGCTACCTCATTTTTCCCAAACTGTCCAAAGACTTTCAAAGACTGCAAGAACCCTGTCACTGGAAAAATTAGCACTTTAAACACCGACAAACCTTAGACTAAGTTGATTGAAGTATGGGCATATTGTTAGACTAAACAACTTGGGCAATAACATTATCCTAAACAACTTGGGCAATAACATTATACTAAACAACTTGGGCAATAACATTTTACTAAACAACTTGAGCAATAACATTATACTAAACAACTTGGGCAATAACATTATACTAAACAACTTGGGCAATAACATTATACTAAATAACTTGAGCAATAACATTATACTAAACAACTTGGGCAATAACATTATACTAAACAACTTGGGCAATAACATTATACTAAACAACTTGGGCAATAACATTATACTAAACAACTTGGGCAATAACATTATACTAAACAACTTGGGCAATAACATTATACTAAACAACTTGAGCAATAAATGATGGGATTTAAAGGAGTCATAAACCTGTTGCTGAAAATGTTCTGGCATCATCACAGGAGGAATCATTCCAACAGCTGGATTCATATCCAGCGGACCAGCGGGAAATCCAACATTTGATGTAGACAGATGATTGAAGTCCATATTCATACTTCGGATTCCATACCCAGGGTAGATTAAATTCGGGTCTGAAATTTATAGAAAATCAGAATGGATTAAATGTAGACAGAGTTTACAAGCATCTGACAGGTTGTATCTCTAAATCCTGAGTGGTCTGTCAGTGCATGTTTGCATGTTGTTACACAGCTTTAAAAACATTTCAGTCATACCGCTATGACGTCTCCAGCATGGTAATTTATAGTTATGTCTAGCACTGGAGCATCATGCTGCAGATATGTAGTATGATGTCCCACCCACTCATTATTTGACATCAGGCTGACCAGTCCTAGCACTAACCTCTTAATGCTGAGCGCCTAGCGAGTCAGCTTTTAGTACCATTTTTATAAGCCTTTGTGTTTGTGTATGTGTGTCAGAGGTCTCGCTAGGATTTTAAAACTAGGAGATCAGGACTCACACCAGTAAAGTTGCAGTCCCTAACCAAAAGCAAATTGGGCATATGTGAAATGGCTATATTTCCATACGAGTAGAAACAGCAGTTGCCATCAAGTTTAATTTTGTAACTTCTTTACAGCACTGACATGTAGCCCTTGTCTGTCCGTTACAGTGAATTATGTCAGGCCAAGGAAAGGTCTTATTCCAAGCAGTCTTTGAACTTGCCGCCAAGCTTTTGGGCCATGTTCTTCAGTTGTACTCTTACAATGACATATACATATGGGGTTATTGCAGCCACTGAATCTTCTGATTGTAAATATCAGCACAGCTAAACTCTAACTCATTTTCCCACTCTACAAGTAGTTGAAGCGAGACTAGCAAGCCCTTGAATTTGCCGTTCAGCAAATTGGTGCATATGGAGGACTCCAAAACCTGTGTGTGATTTGGAATTTTAACGAAGCTTTAAGAATTTTTCAGTAATATCAAAATAATGCTTGCAGTGTGGCAGTTTATAAGTCTTTGGTACGACTCAGCCAATACAAAGTTGATGTAATGTTGATGTGTTGTTTGCAGTATGTGCAAAGAATTAATGGCACCCACCCACCCTTCTATTTTAATTTAATTTCTTGGGTTGCATACTGTACGAAGTAAAACTCCATCACATCAACTAGGAGTTCTGGAATTCTTTGGTTGGGCTTTGCTGATAGCTAATTGGTTCCAAGATTGGTTTCAAAACTGAAATACCCTTGAACACTATGCCAAATAACAATATAGTCATGCTTTCCATTCTGTAAATGTAATGAAATCTGACTTCAAAGATACGTTGCCGCTGTTCACAAACTTGTCCAAAATAAAATACACATGGCCTAAAAATAAGTCATAATTATAACTTTTGTCCTTGTACATGCATCTAGCTTCTCTTTGATCTACCATAATTGGTTGTTTTACATCCTGATCCTACCTATGCAAATTAGCACAATGATCTCACCCACTGCAGCCTTCGAACACATCTCACTAGCTATTGTGAGCCAATGAAGTAATATGTGAAATGGTGGTTTATACCTGATGTCTTTGCCTCTAATTGTCTCTATTCATGAATTGGGATTTTTCCTCATTCTTAGTGCAAACTAATGCTCAAGATTTCTTGAAACTTTAAAAGATTTATTCTCCTCAGAATTATTACAGCGGAACCCCACTATAATGCACCCCACGATAACGCAATCATGGCATAGCTCCCGAAATTTCATACATTTATTCTCACATGATTTGTTCTCCTTTAAAGTACGTGAAATACTATATTAAGAATTTACTATCATTTTGTGGAAGAGATCGCGTATGGAGAAGAGATCACATATGAATTCAAATAAAATACAATCGTGGCGTGGTTCCTGAAACTTTAAATATATGTACGTGTATTCTTCTCGTACCTGGTGATTTAAAAAAAAAATTAAGTATGAGAAATAGTATGTAAAACGTTTATTATCATTTTGGGGAAGAGTTCGCATATGAATTTTAATATAATACGATCATGGCATAGCTTCTTAAATTTAACAATTTCACCAGATTCTCAAAGTCTTATGCCAAAATAAACATGATGTGGTCTTTGTGGGTATCTTCAATTAATTCTGTATACAATAGATTCTTTACCAATAGCCAAAGTGTGTTCCCTCTTTAACGGCACACACAACCAAGCAACAGACAATACGGTGGTTGACAAAAACAGTTTAATAAACATCAAAACACAAAAGACCCCAACATGTTTTCTGGGCTTGGCGGTGTTATTAGACACAATCAGTTGACATGTAAATAATGTCCACTTTACTAGCTGGAAATTGAGATGGTATTAAATTGTACATGTGTTCAGCTTCAAAACAATAAAAGTGACTTGTGACCATTGCAGGCATACTGCACTTGGTTCTCAAGTTTTACATGATGATGTGTTTGCTTATGAAATCGTTATCAATTTCCCTTTTTTTAATTTAAAAACATATTACGGAAAAGCAAATTCACTAACGAAAGTTTATCATTGCACATTGTGCCAAAAATAATTTATTATGATTTTGGGGAACAGATCGTGTATAAATTCAAATATAATACGATATATAATATGATAAAGTACGAGAAATAGTGTGTAAAATGTGGCTTCTGAAATGTATTAATTTCAACAGGTTCTTGAATTGTTATGTATGCCTAAATTAACATTATCAGAAATATTACTTATTATTGATCCAAGAGTAAAGACATGTGCTCTTTAACTGCATACACAACCAAGTAGCAGACAATGTGGTGGTTGATATAAAATTCTCACAATTTAATAAACATCAAAAAATGAAAGATGTCAACATATTTTCTGGGCTTGTTGGTGTCATTAGAGGGAATCATTTGACTAGTAAACAATGTCGGTTTATTAGCTGGAAACTGAAAGGGTATGAAATTGTACATGTGTACAGCTAAGAAAACTTTATATCAGTGGCGAGTGACCATTAGTAACTCCCTGCATTTATTTCATCATTAATTTCCTATTTTTTGCATGTAATTTTTTTTTTACCGCTATCGAAAATCAAGTTTACAATTTGAATAGACACCGTTCATAGAATGTGGAACGTAATTAAACATACACACTTGTTTAGTCTTTCTTAACCTAATTTTCTGTTAATTTTTCCCATTGAATTCCGACATAATGATTTGTGACAAAAATATTGAATAGTTTAAATACATGTGTAATTTTTGCAATGGAATTATAGGTATTATGGATTAGCTATATGCAACAAGGGTACTATATCAGACAGTAAGTAAACTGTTAATACTATGTTCATGCTATATACATGTATTGGACATTGATACAGACAACGATCGTGGTCAAAATTATTGAATATTTTAAATCTGTCCAAATTTCTAATGGAATTGCATGCATTATGGATGAACTGCATGCCACGATGGAAAAAAGAGTAAACTATGTTGATACCCTATTCATTATATAACGCCAGTCGGGGTATTATTGATCAATGTTTATTTTCGGAAAAAAACAATAAAACTTGGTAAAACTATTTAACCCAAAGTAATAAACTATAAATATATTATCCATCCATTCTTTTGAATAAGTCTTATTACTGCATTCCATTTAATATTCGTCCAAAAATGATCCCAATTTTTTAAATTGACACGAGTACGCGTATATATGCAAATACAGTGTTTGCTTAAAAAAATTCAAAAACAACAGCAGAGAGGGTGAATCTGACAACTTTTAGAGGCAAATATTTGCTAAACTAACACTTACTACAAAACCAAAACCAAAATAACAAAAAACAAAAACAAATTTAACTAACCAAAAGTTACTTCTACAAGTTAGTTAATTTCAGTTTTTTTTTTCCTTTTATTTTTCGATATTGTAGGAGGTTTTAGTTTTGAAAATAGACTCCTCTAATTGAGGTCAATCCATCTCTGCTGCTACGAATTAAATCTTATCATATATCAATAATTGTAGGAGAATCATTAACTTTCTGTTTGGCATGAGAAAGACTAGCAGCAATTAAGAAATTTATACCTGTCCATGATTCTGTCAGATGAAAATTACAAGAAAGACAAGAATCTAAAGTTGATTTTGCAAAAGGTTCTCAACAATTATTTAAACCTATTACTGCAACTACTAAAGAAGTTATATATGGAAAAGAAATAAAAAAAAGTCTTCTTCCTGAACTTGAAAAAAAATGGCAAAAGTACTGAAGAAACTACAAAGCTAGTTGCAGCACACCATCCTCCTGTAGATCAAAAAATATGTGAGGGTATAGATAAAGTTTGTACATGATTTTTCCCTAGCAGAATTCAATTTGCACGATTTTTGCTAGTAAAAAATTTATTTCTGATTCGGAAATATTTCTATGCTAACCTACTTTCGTTTCTATACTGGGAACTCGCCTTGTATAGTGGGAACTAGGACAGTACTTTCATTTTCTATAATCCTTTTTAGTTGCCTGACACATGTGTTAATATTTATCTTTGTTAAATATTGTTTTCATAATTCTGATCTTATTTTTTCAGCTGCATTAAAAACAGGTACAAATTTATTTAATTTGCTATTATCTGGTAATGATTCACAGATTGCCAGTAGTAAAAAAAAACATTAACGTGACCCCGCTACTAACGCAATCCAATTTTGTGGAACCCATATATCACGTTATAGCAGGGTTCTAGTGTACTATCTATTTCTTTGGAGCCAGATGGTCAGAACGATCATCACTGGCACATCAGTTATGTGACTGAGGCAGTGTGTGTGCATGTGATTTAGCTTTAGAAAATAGCTTTAACAATTTTCCAGTCATATCACTATATGTCTGCACTGTGGCAGTTTAAAGTGACGTCTAGTACTGAGACATCATGCCGCAGACATGTAGCATGATGTCCCACCCAGTCACATTATCCTGACTCCAGGTGAACCAGTCCTAACACTGGCCTCTTAACATTGAACACCAAGCGAGGAAGCTGTTAGTACCATTTTTTTAGATGTCTTTGATATGATTTAGCCGGGGATTGAACCCATGACCACCTGCTATTGAGGCGAAAGACAGACAAAAGAAAATATACTACTTGAAGCCATTGTGAATAATTAGTGTGTGCGCTTTGGATTTTTAACATAGCTTTTGTTTTCAATTAGTCTTGCCAAGTTTTTTTTTTGTGTGATCCAGATGACATTCTCTGGCTGTGAATAAAAACTGAGACCACCAAGAGGCCCTAACATAATCACCCCTTTTCAAATACCTTATGTTTGTGACATTTTGGCTTTAGTACCATTCATTCTGTCAAATAACTCTACAAATTCATGATCTTTGAAGTACTATCTATAATGTAATTAGTATCGCCTAAAGCTGGTGCTAATGGTGTCATGTGAGCAAATTTAATCGTTGTTCTAAACCTTAATACTGATAAAGTTCAACCAAAGTCTATTTAATTCTAATTGTTGAATGCTTAGCACCTTAAAATATTATCTGTAAGTTTCCAGATAAAACTTACTGATAGCTATGGACTTTTACAATGTTGTCCAGATACTAAACTGGGTCAAGTAAAGATGATGTAGTGTTTACACAGGCACTTGATTCTGAGTAAATTCATGTATACACTCACCATATAAGTGAGTGTATACATGAATTTACTCAGAATCAAGTGCCTGTGAGTGTTTATCATGAAAATAATAGGACATCACAAAACATATTCAATCCAGTTTGTATCGACTATTGGATCCCACCTTTGGGTTGAACCAGTAGAAAAATGTCTCCATACAGTATACTGTAACATTAATTTTTTCACATGTATTTCTTGAGGGTGTATGTAATGACTTTCCAATAATTTAATCTTACCATCTGTAGCGGTAAATATTTGAAGCAAGTCTGTATTATATATAAATCTCTTTACAAGAGAGCATTATCAAGGGAAGTAATTCTGTCTCACGTCATATCACAAGAAGCGGCATGTATCAAAATATCATTAACAAAAAAAAAGCATAATAAATACAGTATATCTCCAATGATGCTAAAACCTACGAGATAAGGCACGTATCACTGCATGTTGTTGTTGTTGTTGTTGTTGTAGAGTTTAACGCCATTTTTCGGCACAATATAGGCTATTCATGGCGGACAGTATCAATGGTCGAGGAAGAACCCGGAAAACCCCAGAATGAATCTCCGACCCACGAGAAGCTACTGGCAAGCTTTCTCACATGCCCACATTGGACGAATCCGAGACTCGAACCGACGAGGACAAATAAGATGGCAGTGAGAGCGCTTTAGACCACTCAAGGCCCTGAAAAATTGTTACAGCTACGTTTTTAAATCTCTCTCTCTCTCTCTCTCTCTCTCTCTCTCTCTCTCTCTCTCTCTCTCACACACACACACACACACACACACACACACACACACACACAATAAATACGCGCTTAAGATAATATATGTCTCGAGTCATTGAGAAATATATTGTTAACCTAGAAATTATTAGAATTAGGAAAGATAACTGAACAGTCAAATGCATAATGAATTATCTGTTAAGATTTATTTGTGTGCGCGTGTGTGTGTGTCAATGCATGATACGTGAACAAAAATGTACCCTTGATTGCGCCTACCGTGTTACTCTAGGGTTTTGTTGTCGTTTTTTTTTAAATACTAGTTTGTTTTCCCCAATGTTGCACAAGCAACGTGCTTGCAACCCGATGACAATAGTTCTCAACAACCAAGACACTTATAAAGTAAACTGTCATTGTGTTATCGCAACACATTCAGTTTTGTCGGGAAGCTGTCCACTTTACGGTTGGCTTTCCTGGACAAAACACGACGACTTTTGGCCTAAAATGTTTTACAGCGGGCGATGTACAACCGCGTCCGGTATTGACTGTAGAAAAATACAAAGCCCACACCAATAACCTTTTACGGACGGCTTCCTGACCAACAAAAAGCATGTACGGCAAAATATCTTACAACGTGATTGCGTGTTGAAAACACACACACACACACACACACACACACACACACACACACACACACACACTTTACTCAGTACTTCTTTCACTGAAATAGAATCAACTAATTCTCACAGAAAGTATGTGGTGAAATGTCTCGATATAACTTTATTTCATGCTAGTCCTCTATTGCCCAACAAATCTTTGCAAAACTTCAACAATCTTGAATTTCTCAACTGGTATCGACCATTCACTGCGTGAACATGGACTAGTGTGCGGGAGGCCAGGGTACCAGGCTAGAAAACGTATGCTCCTGTGCCAGTGGAGTTCGCAAATTTCTGTGTTTGTTTATTTGTTTGATTAGGATTAGGATATCGCTACGATGTCTGCATTGAGGCAATTTAAAGTGATGTCTAGCACTGGGGCATCATGCAACAGGCATGTAGCATGATGTCCACCCAATCACATTATCCTGACACCAGGCCGACCAGTCCTAACACTAACCTCTTAATGCTGAGCGCCAAGCGAATCAGCTGTACGTACCATTTTTGTAAGTCTTTTGAACGACTCGGCCGGGGATCGAACCCACGGCCTCCCGCTTCCGCGGCGGACGCTCTAACCACTTGGCCACCGGAACGGTAAATTTCTGTGTTGAAACCCGTATACATATTTCATATAGGTGGACAAGATCATTCCGATGTTAATTTTCTCTTGTCCGCAGAGTGGCTCACCAATATAAACCTACGGTCTATTTTAATATAGGATTTCCAATTGTTCCCAGAGAGACTCACCAATATGAACCTATGGATCATTTTAATAAAGGACTTCCATTTGTTCCCATAATGGCACACCCATGTAAACCTATGGACCATTTTAATAATGGAGTTCCACTTGTCCCCCAGAGAGTCGCACAATATATGAAGCCCATGCAACTATTAAAATATGTTCAGCCTCCATTCCACAATGAGATATCATCTGTTACGTAGTGAGAGATTAGAATTTTTTGTATGGTGTGGTTTCGTTTCAGTGTATGACATTTGTTTGCCTTACACGAATTTTGCTCGATTCATTTGATGGTTTGTTCCATAGTTGCAGTCATCATTGGCTTGTTCTGTGGTTTTGGTTTTCTTTATTCAGCTCGTTACATCATAAATCTAATGTCTGTTTAGATTGAGATTCATTTATTTTATATATTTTAATTTTTAATAATAATTGAGTTTTCAAAGCTTTCACCTTTTTTCTATTGTATAAGCATGCTTATTCAAGGCCGGATCAGGTAAAGTGATGGGGAGTTGGGTTTTTAAAACGTTAAAAGAGCTCCGACTTTCCTTAAAGGGGCTCCAAAGCAAAATTCAAAATGAGCATCATACCCTATAAACATGCTCGAGAATTAAACGGTGGTCATATTTCAAGTGACTGTACTTGTGCGTGTGTGTTTGTGTGTAAGATGAGTGAGTGGCAGATAAACTGGCATGAACTTTCAAACCCACTTCAATATTCCCGAACACCAACCTAAATTTAACTGTTCTTTACCGAACCCCCACATACTTGAATATACATTAAATCCGAACTTGTGTACATATTAATAACACATGAAGCTCAAGTTGGATTGAGAAAAACAAAACAAACTCGGATTAAGGATCATAAATATAGTTGATTATCAAAGAGTTTTCAATCCATGTTTAAAAAGTAAAATGATACTTGTTTTGGCGAAGGAGAATTAATCAACTCAAGTTTCTTTTTTCTCTTTTCTTCTATATCTGAATGTATACATTGTTTGAAAAAGTAATGAAGATTTTTTTAGTACGGTCTTCAAATCTCAGTGGAAAATATCCGCCTTTTAACCAGAAATGATCAATGTTTTAATGATGCAACACCACTGATACCTATAACGGTGAGAAAAGACAGAACTAGATAGTGCAATACACATATTGAAGTTACATATTCATCTCGATTATTACACCGTGTATTTTGGCCGTATCGAGTAATGCACCGTGTATTTTGGCCGTATCGAGTAATGCACCGTGTATTTTGGACGTATCGAGTAATGCACCGTGTATTTTGGCCATATCGGATTATTACACTGTGCATTTTGGCCAAATGCTTTCACAGACACAGCACAAACAATACGTTGCAACTAATTTGAACTGAGATGAATACGTCGAGTATAGCTATTGTAATTAATACAAAGTGAAATTAATTAATTAAACAACTAAAAAGTTTTAAGCTTTTAAAACTTTCCCAGAGATGGTCAAATCGAACAAATTTTAAAACTGCTTCAATAAATGTTCATGTGTCTTTACATGACTTTGTTCATCTTTTAAAACCATAAGGGTCACTGAAATTGTCGATGATTAAACACACTTTTACAACTTAGTTTTAATCTAAATATGAATCTTTTGAACTTTGTTAATTTTAGTGAAGTTTCGAAAACTAGAAACATTAAAATTATTTGATATGTTGGCGGGCGATTATTTCATTATAACGAATAGATCCTGGGTTGCTAACATGAAGTCATTTGAGAACAAATACATGGGACATTGACTAAGAAGGGCACTTGACCAGTTGTCCCTGTTTATAAGTGTTTTTCTACTCGTCATTGAATTCATTTCGGAAATAGGTACGTCGTATGTTGTAACTCCTTCACATCTAGCCTTATTCATACCCACAAATGACACACACACACACACACACACACACACACACACACACACACACACACACACACACACACACATATATATTCTTATAAAGACTGCTGTTACTGACTGAGAGCTGCGTTAATAGTTGCATGGTAAATGGCATTAATTAAAGAGTTAACTTGATTCTCTGTGCTATAAAATTTCACTTTACTGTTGATGCTGTTCGTTTATCTCGCAACGCATAAAACCAATTTCTCTGTTCTTTTGACAATAGTATCTATAACTAGAAGCAGCAGAGAGGGTGAATCCTACAACGTTTTTAGACAAAATTTGATTGAAATCCTAAAACGAGCCGTCTTATAATCTTATTTTAACCAAAAAAAGGCGAACCCTACAACGTTTTCAGACAAAAAATTGATTGAAATCTCCCTACGAAATCATTTTAACTAAAAAAATGAAAACGATTTTTTAATTAATTTTGGTCGCAACTTGTTGTCATCCACCCTCTCTGCTGCTAAAGTTTTCAGTTCTGGGTTTATAATTCTTTTACGATTTTAACCGAATATTTGATCAAGTCCGATACGATATCGTGTCCGAGGATCATGTAAATTTATTGTTGCGAATCCGTGCGGAGTCGACTGAGCATGACTAAAGAAATCTCTAAATTGATTGAAGTCCATATCAGAACACCATGTCTGCCAAATATTTCGTAGCGTATGAGTATCAACTCCGTTGAATACAGACAATAAATTGCAGTTATCTCTGATCACTTTTGGAACCTGAGTGTAGCGTTGAGTGACATATATCACGTCAGTGTTTTTGTGACGCCCACGGGAAAATATTCTAGCAGGATTTTTTTGTTTATCCAACATTATATCGTCGTATACGACTAAATTGTTAATATCTCCATCAATATCATCAATACTCGGTGCTTCATCGATATCAGTTATAAAATCAATGGCGTTCTCACCCTTAATTTCTGATGCATTCTCGTTAAAATCCTTTAACACTTCATAACATCGTTGATCATCTACGCTAGGGGCAATTAAATACAACTTATCCCACTTCATCCATCTCATTATTAAATTGAGCAACAATTGCGTTTTACCGGATCCAGATGGCCCGATTATAATCATCCGGATAGAGTTTGGTAGCGCTGCATGATGCTTAATTGGTTCTCTTGTTTTAGTCGCTGAAAAATCAATTATATCCATATTTCTATACATAAATTATGGATCTATATTGTGTGAAGTGTAAAACGCGTACTGGCACAGATGATGTGACGACGATTACAACTAAAAATAACCGATCAGCGCTTTCTGGTAAATGCGTGCAATGTGGTACAAAGAAATTTAGATTTGTGTCTATGAAATCTGATTTTAAAAAAAACGAGGAGGTGATATCGCAGCCAAATTAGCAAAACTCCCTGGAACCCCATGGGCAAAGTACCCCGGAGAAAAGCACCTTCCAGGATATAGCTACTGTGGACCGGGAACCAGACTTGATATCAGACTCAATAATCAAAATCAACCCAACCCCGGTGAAGAACCAATAAACGCCATTGATAAGGCCTGTCACCTTCATGATGTTGCTTATAAAAGCAGCAATCTGCAACACAGGCATCTAGCAGATGTGAAATTAATTCATGCGTTAAATGCTATTCCTGATAAATCCTTCAAAGAAAAATTGTCTTCATTTTTGATAAAATCGGCTATGAAAAGTAAATTGATGTTAGGTGCTGGTAATTAATAATATGGAATCAATTTATTATTCCCCAAGAGGATACTGGAGGGGTAAATCAGCAGTCCATAAACTCGCTAGCGCTGCAAAAGTGAAAAAAACCACTGCGGCTCATTGGTTATCCAAACAGGCACTATGGCAAATTTATCTACCACCGCCTAAACAAATTCAATTCTCGCATTTTGATGTGACCGCTCCTAATGAAGTTCATCAGGCTGATATATTATTTCTGCCACATGATCGTGGTTACAAATATGCGTTAACCGTAGTTGATGTTGCGAGTCGATACAAAGAAGCAGAACCGTTAAAAACAAAATCAGCCACTGAAGTCGCTTCTGCATTTGAAAGGATTTATCGACGAGGTCCTCTGCACTGGCCAAATCTGTTACAAGTTGATCCTGGCAAGGAATTTCAGGGTGCAGTGTTATCTACAATGAAACATCATAATGTCACCATACGACGAGGGCATACTGCGCTACATCGTGATCAGGCCATTGTAGAACGATTTAATCGGACGATTGCTGAGCGGTTATTTGGATATCAATACGCAAAAGAATTCATCCAAGAAAAAAGATCCCGTGAATGGGTTAAAAGATTACCATCTGTGATTACTGCACTGAATAACGAGATTACTAGAACAATCAACATGAAACCTATCAACGCGATTAAAAAGAAGTCAATACCCGTACAACCACAAAAAGATTTCCCTAGAAACGCTAGCGTTTCCCAACCAATTCTTGGTAGTAATGTCATTGTGAGGTACTTATACGAACCAGGAGAGCTTGAAGGGGGTAGAAAAAGGGCTACTGATCCTATTTGGAGCGTCACTACGCATAAGATATCTAGTATAACACGATCAACTGGTAGACCTCCAGTCTATAAACTGGATTCAACTGCCCCTCAGCGGGGTTTTACTCGACAACAACTACAAGTGATTCCCGAGGATACTCAATTGCCACCGCATGGTCTTAACTAGCACCGTTGCGTCTATTGCACTCAAGACAAGTCAACATCACATTATTTCTGACATGACCGAGATTGTTATTTTTTCTGTCTACGGTGAATTGGCGAGGATCCTTATCCGAATACTGCCAACGCATTATACAATTGCAACTCGCGCAGTGATTATTCTGTTGTTTCTTCAAAGTGATTATTAGTTCAGCATCAATATCAAATTCTCGTTGTTTTTTTTTGTCCTGTTGTTTGTAACCGGAGAGTTTTTTATTAATGATGCTAACATCAATATCACTTATTGTTGTGTCATTATCATCGAAAACAACTCTTCGAAGTTGATTTATGTTTCGTACTCTGGATACTGCGAGATAGACTAAATTTGACCATTCGATGCGATTATCTACCATCCAAACAATTGTATCTGATATAGTCAATCCCTGTGAAGAGTGTATTGTTGCTGCGTATCCTAGCGTCCACGGGGATTTATTAGCACGCAATGCATCTTCAACGACATTGATATCAACCAGCACAATATCATTTAATACCAGAATTTGTTTTTCATTCTGTCCTGGAATATCAACTTCAATATTCTGTTTTCGTGTATCCGATGGCCTATAACAAAGGGGTACTGGAAGCGTTGCAAATTTTTCTTTATGCAATTCAAATAACTTCATCTGAAGTGTATCCCTGACTATTTTTCTACTTGCAATGATCAAATCGTTTGGTCTCCACGCTTCCCAGAAATCATTCATTGGGGTTTCTGAAATCACTTCACGCGTTATTTCGCATTGGATTCTATCCGGTTGTAATCTAATTAGCGCTTTGAACTCGCGTAATCGTTCATCAAGTGATCTATAATCAGTGGTGATTTCTTCATAGTAGTCTACAAAACCCTTTAGCCATTCATGTGGAGATGCACCGACAAATGGTGGTGGTTGGCCTTGATCCCCGCACATGACGACTTTTGTGTTTTTGGTTAACAACCACTCAAGAAATGTTTTTAATACATCTAATGACACTGTGCATATTTCATCCCAAATTATGATTTCAGGAATGAATTTATCACCCATACGCTCAGGAGTCCATTTGTCACCCTTCCATCGAAAGAAACTGTGGTAAGTGCAAGCATTTACCCCTCGCTGTATCATCTCTCTGGCGAGTCTGAGTCGGTGTTAGCACAATCATGCTTGACCGACGAAATAATTCAATTGCACGAGTTGTCTTTCCTGACCCACCACAACCGTTTAAATAAACTGTCTTGTATCTACATACTGGATCAGATACCGGTGGTGCATTAGAAAGTTCTGATTGAATTTCAATACGGTTACAACAAATATATTTATCATCCATGGCAACGTCTGCGGATTCACAATACTCATGTAGCATCTCCTTTTTAAATCGCCAACGCCCCCAATTTTCTTCGGGATCTGTGAATTTAGCTACAGCTGATTTGTACTTATTGTGTATATACATCGAATCAGTGGCCACTCTAACCGCGGTATTAGGAAATCTATTTATCATCGAAAATAGATTAATAGAAGCATAGGTTAACATTGAACTTCTCAAATGTGTGTACTGGGAATTATATCCATCACAGTAGGTAACAACCGTACCTAATTTCTCACCATTGGATAGAAAAGCATCCTTACGGGATACAAGTTTTCCCTGTTTCATTAAATCCGCTACAATAAAATCGTATTCAGCGACATCTATGATCAACCGCGAAGAATATTTTGCGTTATCGTATCGTCCACCCTGGGTAAATTTACCGATTATTCTTCTTCCGAGATCTTTTGCTTGTTCTTTTTTAATTTCAAATAACTTCTTAGACCAATTTATGATTTCTTCTTCATTGAAATCTGGAAACTGTTTTCGTAGTTCGCTGATTATTCTATCTAGATTGGGTTGTGGTAGCCAAACTTCTTTCTGAGCTCGATAGCATATAATAGCCTCGGAAACAATCAACGATATTAGCATACCACAATCAATCATATATCTCAATAGCACTATTGGCATCCAGTGTTTTTCAGATAGGTGTCTACCGAGCCAAACATAACTACACGGATGTAACCCTGTAGCTAATTCAAATGATATCACACGAGCGAATCCGGTTAAATCAAAATTAGGCAATGGTCCATTAATCGCAACACGAGTCATTTCATGCGTGGGGTGTCCAAATCGTTTGAAGTACTCAGCGCATTCCCCATACCCGAGAAAACTTCCGGGATAACACGCGGATATATCAATTGAAATCATACCGTCACGATGGTATTTTGTATTCCACAGTCCTCCATGACCAAATTCGACGCAACTCAATTTAACATCCTCGAGAAAATCATTTCGTGTTGGACGCCATGAGTTTTTTTCTCTTGCGAAGTGAGCTACCACTGATGGAATAGTAAAACTATCCGTGAGTAGTTTTTCATGGGAATTCTCCGGTGAAAAATCACTAGCGATTTTTCTCATTCTGTTATCTAATTCTTCAATGCGATATAATTCACCATTTGGTTTTACAAATTGATCGAATTCTTCATCACTTCTAAGTAACCACACTGACACAGGATCATCTTTACACAACGCATGAATAGCATCGAATAATCTCTCTTCATAGAAAACATCCCCGACGAACTCCTTAGGGATATATTTCACGGTTCGTTCTCGTGGAAATATTGTTACCGCAGGTGTCCACGCGTGTTTGTTATGATCAATAATCTGTATTGGTGCTCCATTTTTGTTATATTTCGGTTCGTATAAAACCTCTCCGGTTATCGTCATAACAGTTATTGGGAATCGTAATGATGTTTCTAATTTAGCTATATCAGAAATCTTTGCACCATGCTGTTTCACTGTCAGTTCCCACTCGGTTATTTTCCTACGTCGCAGATCAGTTAGTTTATTTCCTCGGGATGCATTTGTGAAGTGTTCTATTATTCGTTCTGCTACACAATTAAGCCCTGACGAATATTTCATAGGAGCTAGTTTTGCGATATCAGGTTTATCATTTAACGGATATATCCCATAAACCATTGCTGTTACGGGATAAGATCTTTCGTAGTATGGTTTATCAATGCCGGTTAGAATCCCTGGTTTGGAATCTCTACTCACAATGACAGCTTTTTATTCTTGAGGATTGGTTCAAATTTATCCTTAATAATCCATTTGCCTTCGACTTCGATAATGAATTTGATTCGGAAAAAATGCCGTTTTTCCCCAACACGTGAAATTATCACTGCTGCTTTTTCATCATTCATGGTAGCATCAACAACACCATCAATTCGAAATGTTGACCAACAATAAGATGCTCCATCACGCTTAAATTCATTAAAACAGTCTCTGATTTTACTAATCATGGCTTTATCAAGAATTGTATTCTTTGGTGTATTAGAAGCTATATCGAGATTGAATTGAGCATCTTTCCAGGGGTAATCTCTCTTGGACGTTTTTTTTGGTTTATCGAGATTAAATCTAGGATTGATTTTCAATAATCTCTTAAACTCTTTCATGTTTCCGTCTATTGGACGTTTTTTGGGTTTATCGAGATTAAATCTAGGATTGATTTTGTTACGTTTTTTGGGTCTATCGAGATTAAATCTAGGATTGATTTTTAATAATCTCTTAAACTCTTTCATGTTTCCGTCTATTGGACGTTTTTTGTTTTTTTTTGGTCTATCGAGATTAAATCTAGGATTGATTTTTAATAATCTCTTAAACTCTTTCATGTTTCCGTCTATTGGACGTTTGTTACGTTTTTTGGGTTATCGAGATTAAATCTAGGATTGATTTTTAATAATCTCTTAAACTCTTTCATGTTTCCGTCTATTGGACGTTTGTTACGTTTTTTGGGTTTATCGAGATTAAATCTAGGATTGATTTTTAATAATCTCTTAAACTCCTTATCAGCATTTTTCGAAGGCGTTCTCCCTAATTCCTTCATGCTATAATTAAAACAAGCATTTAAATGAAAGATTTTTATATAATGAATCACTGCAAGTGGCTTATGATTGGATCAGTAATCCCGTGTAACAAATCATGCAGAAATGAGTTCTGTGGGTATCATATGCAAAGCTTTCGTCGTGGAAGCCTTGGTCCGTTACCGTGCATACGATGTGGGGTTGGGGTTAGGGGGAAATCACGGTTGTGTTTGAATTGCGGTGGTAAGCGATACAGGGAATTGAAGCGTTATTATGATAAAAGAATAAAAAATGGACAATCAATCAGAAATTTTGACCCTGAAAAAGTCCCTGACACTGACACTGTCACTGACAAAATCATAAGAACCCCTCAAGACTACATCGAAAGATTCATCATTAAACCAAACAATGAATTAGACAAACAATAGTATTATGTATACGAATGAACCAAGAATTCAGACAGCATCCCTTGATTTTAAATTATGAAGCATCCAGTGATGGTACTGTCAGACACTGCATTTTGAAGAAAACGGTCGGTTTTGTGACTAATCAAGGGTATTTGATGTTTAGCGCTGGAAAGAAGAAATATCACAATCATCGTTTCATATTTGAATGTTTTAATGGATTGATCGAGGATGGTCTTGTTATCGATCACAAGGATTCTAATCGAAAGAACAATTCTTTATCAAATCTGCAAGCTATCACACAGAGTGAGAATTCCAAACGAGGAAGGACTGGCACTTGTTCAAAAAAAGCGAAACCCGTAAAATCTTTGAATACAATAACTAACGAAGAAAAAATATTTCAATCAATATATGAAGCCGGCAAGTATTTCAATATTTGTGGATCCTCAGTACGAAAAGTTGCAGAGGGGATTTATCGATCGGCTATTTCAAAAAGGACGGGACAAAAAATTAAATTTAGTTATGTCTAATGCGTCATATTTTTCATTTAGAAATATATCATTATTATAGAATAATGAATTCTGAAAACATGAATAGCATCATATCCGAGATTTCAAAATTGAAAGGTTGGGATATTGAACTATCAGATGGGTTAAATCCTGATCAAATCATGTCTGATTTTCAGGATATTGAATACGGAGTTAACAACAATAAATACATGCTGCCAAAGAAATATGCACTCATCAAAAGAATTCAGAATTCTATTAAGGACTCTCTCGCATTTTCCAGTGACGTAAGTGTGTTCGCTCCGTTGTATACCATCGTAGAACGAATACGAAAAGAATTGGGGTACGAATACGAATTGAAAAAGGAGGTTAATTCTAAAGTTAGAAACCTACGGGCGTTAATTCAAGAAAAATGAACAATTTTGATTGACCAACCATTTATCATTATTTGATTGTGACCGTCCCTCATAGAGATTTTAATTTTTTTTAGCATTTTTTGATTGATAATGTCAAATCGATAGGCCGTTAATGGTTGGTTTAGTCCATATGATGATTCCGATTGATCAGCGTAGAAATGGCGCAAGTGTGATATTAATTATTTTATTAGGAAATTCCACACTTGCGCCATCGATGATAGAGCTGTTAAAATAACAAAATAACGCTTCCATGATCGTGTTAAAAATCATCTGACATGTAACAAAAAGTGGCGCAAGTCACATAATTAATTATTTTATTAGGAAATATGTGACTTGCGCCATCGATGATAACGCCCTTAAAACTCTTCCATGATCGTGTTAAAAATCATCCGATGGTGTTAGATCGGATTGAAAAAGTGTTTTGCAATTGAAAAATTGTTTCTGATTTCAAATAATGGTCAATGAAGCATTAACAACCCGATTGGCTCGTGAACGACTGGATGCAATCAGGAGATTTGTACCAATTCGTGACTCTGTAAGAAATAAACTGCAACAACGACAGAGTTTACAAACTGATTTTGCTGCGGGATCCGAAGAATTGTTTAAACCAGTAACCACAGCAACGAAGGAGATAGTGTCAACAATCTCTGAACAAGGAAAAAAACAAGAAGAGACTTTTCTCCCTGTGTTAGAAAAAATAGCAAAAAGAACTAAACAAACAAAAAAATCCTTGCAATCACTTCCTCAGGATATATCAACCGCTTCAGAACGAAAATTTAAAAGATTTCAGGAAGAACTAGTTAGTGGACTACCTAAATCAATTATATTTACCGAGAGCGCTAAACAACAAATTCTCAACGAGGATATAAACAATTTAGGTGAATTCGCTGCTAACAGCTATGATTCACAAGAGAAGTTTTTCACGGACAATTATTCGGATTATAGAATGTCACATAATGAATGGGCTGATATAGTGTATGAAATAAATACTGGGGGTTTAGATAGAAGGATGAAGGACTACAGAGACTTCAAAAGAAAATTTCAACTCCAAATAAGACAGCCATACGATGAGAAGAAATTTCTGGGGAGTGGTCTAGTTGGAAACGCTAGCGTTTCATGTCCTGGTAGTGTTATCAATGATATATCACGATTAGAAGTTCTTGTAGGAGGGTTCCGAGCCGGAAATAACTCACCGGAAATAATTAATGAAGCAGCTGATATCTGTAGACGGTTATTTGCCGGCGGTATCATGGATATCAGCACATATCGAGATTTCATTAGCGAGTTAGCGGAAAGTGGGTATCACAGTGATTAATCACCGAGACTGAATAAAAACGCTAGCGTTTCCAATTGAAAAATGGTTTCTGATTTCAAATAATGATCATACACTACAATCATGATAAACCAACCCCCGTCTACGTAGTTAATTCACGGTTTCCAGTTTATAGAGCATACTACGGAGATGGTTTAGGCAATACCATTGCAGGGTTATTTGCGAGAATGGCTCCAAAAGTGATGCCGTTGGCTAAACAACTAGGAATGAAAGCAATTGAAGTTATTCGTGATAAGGGTATTGGTGCTGTTGGAGATTTTACTGGAAAAGCGTTTTCAGCCGCGAAGAATAAAATAACATCATTAGTGAAATCACGAAGTTATTTACGAAAAAAGAAACCGTTACCGTCTACAGCGGAAATGCCTGCAAGTGTTAGTAGAATTATAAATAACGCAGTAGATGAAAAATTAGCGTCGATGGCTTTAACTCCCTTGATAAATCAAGGGGACCAAAGCAATATTGCAAATATGATAGCAGGAAGCGGCTTTAAAAAACTACGTCGATGAAAATCGTTTATGATTTCACGATTTAGACTCTGATAAATAGAATAAAATGTTCAAAAAATCACATGATCCGGCGTTTGATATAGACGCCCCAGTTGGCAAGGATGATTCTGTACGCGATTATCAATATTACGCTTATCATGCAATAGACGCAAATAGTCGATCGCGAATTGAACTTCAAGTCCATGATACCAGTAAATATTTTTTGCCTTGTGAAGCGTTTATTGAAGTAGAAGGAGAACTTGTAACAGCTGCTGGAGCATCATATCCAATTGGTACTCAAGTCGGTTTTGTCAATAATGGTATTATGGCATTATTTGAGAGTGCAAGATACCTCATTGATGGAAAGGAAATCGAGTCGATAGATCGCGATGTTGATGTGGCTACAACAATAATCGGGTTAGCGAGATATTCCGATGATTATACAAGATCAGCAGGACCTTCTATGATGTTTGCAAAAGATGGTAAGAATACCGCTGGAGGAAATCCATTTATTATAAGACGACCAAAAAAAGCCAGTGCTGTTAAAGATGATGCTGATGTCGAGGCTGTAGTTATAAACAATGACGCTAATTTCAATCTAGGAGCTGCAACACGAAACTCAATGTTGGGAGTAGGGCGTAAATCATTTTCATGCACGATTCCACTGCATCACATATTTGGATTCTGTAGAAACGTCAGAAAAGTTATCTACGGGGCGAAGCATACAGTATCGCTTGTACGAAAGAGTGATGATAATGACGCAATTTGGAGGATTCCAGCAAACACAGCTGCAGATCATGTAAATGATGATGCCGGTCAAGTTATTTTAACAAAAATATCATTGTGGATGCCAGTGTTGACTCCAGCAATCACTGCAGAAGAACGATTACTATCATTTATGGACCAAGGAGGAAAATCGTTGTTGAGTTGGCTAACCGTGAGTACAGATGTTAAACAATCAAATCTCACCGGGTTATTCACGTGGAATCTAGCATCAAAACAAGGTGTTACTGCGCCACGTCATATATTTGTAGCGTTACAAGATAATAAAAGAGTTGGAGATCAACGTTACAGTCATATGATATTTGATCAATTAGGTGTGAAAGACGTCTCACTGAGAATAAATGGCCAGCAGGAACCATCCGAGGATATACAACTTAATTACACAGAAAATCATATTGCACGCGTGTATCATCGTCTGCTGTCATTTATGGCACGCGATCAAAATGTCGATACTGGTTTGCAAATATCACAATATGATTTTAAAAATCTGTATCCGATCTATTACTTCTCACTGGAACATCTCGATTTAACAAGACAGTCCGTCGTTGATATACACTTTAGAGCTAATGTAAATAAGCCTGATGCTATTGATAATTATAGAGCGGTTGCTGTCATTCTCAGCGACAAATCAATGCTACTCGAAGGTGTTGGAGGAAGAATGAGAGTGGTAGATGCACCAGTAGAAAATCTTTGATTGATTTTTCATTGAATTAGAATCAATCTATTATGTATAATGTCATATAGTGTTATTAGTGTTACGTTAACTCCCGGTCAATTAAAAAAATTGCAATCAGAATCGGCTAAGCGATGTGGAACCACAATCACGTTGAAACCCAACCAAATGACTGGTGGTGCAAATAAACTATCGCTGACAACTCGTCAGGTGAAACATTTCAATGATGCACTTGCAGCCAAAAAAGGTGTTCAGATTACTCTTTCTGCGGCTGCTATCAAAAATATGATTAAAACAGGCGGTATATTTCCATTGTTAGCTGCGATTCCAGCATTGATTGCAGCGGCAGCCCCAGCGGTGGCTAAAGCGGCAGCGTTAGGAGCCGTTGGTACTGCAGCAGGAATGGCACTAAAGAAGGCAACTGGGAAAGGATATAAAAAAAAGGGACGATCCGTTCACGGATTGGGTCTAAGACTACCAGGAACCCCGTATTCGTGGTACAGCGGGAGATCCGTTCACGGATCAGGCCTGAGACTACCAGGAACGATTTATTAATTCAGGAATCGAAGATTCCCATGTCCAATTTTGATTTAATGGATGCGGCTAAAAAACTAGTGATTAAAAACTTCAGAGGTGTCTTTATGAAAGATCAATTACCACATCAACCAAACAGCGTTGAAACCGGAATCATTAATTTAGATAACAGCACCGGACCTGGAACTCACTGGGTTGCATACGCTATTGATCCACGTGGGATTGTTTATTTCGATTCATATGGATTAGCCCCACCAAAAGAGTTTATGCGGTATATAAAAACCCTTCCAATGAAGACTTGGTATTCTACACTACCAACACAAACGATGATTGACCCACCAATATGTGGCAGTGAAGTATTAAATGTCCTTGACGCTATTTCAGCATCTAGAAAACCACCTCATATTGTCGTAAATGACTACACCAGCAATCGCTGGAAATCGAAACGATTTTAGAGAGAGAAAGAGTTTTACAATAACATGATTGATATTTGGGGGGAGATCTTTGAAACCCAAACCCGATGGCACTGCAACCCCTGATTCTATCAAGGATATAACAAAAAAAATTAAAGATGAAATAGCTGAGACGTTGAATTTAGAAAGTGTTGAACCCAATGAAATAGTTGTATTTCAGGACAAACAGGGTAAATTGAAATCCAGTAATATTTCTCTGGATGATATTTTAGTTAAACAACAAAACGCAATCGAGAACACCGTTGCGTTATTTTCGGATCAGGGTAAATTGAAATCCAGTAATATTTCTCTGGATGATATTTTGGTTAAACAACAAAACGCAATCGAGGATACTATCGCGTTATTTTCCGATCAGGGTAAACTCAAACCGGGTGTACTCGTTTCGACGATTACAGATCGATTAAAAACTCTCAACGATGAGTTAAACAATTCTCTGGCTGTACCAAAAATACTTGAATCTAAAATTGAAGATAACGGAAAACAATTTATATCATTTCGTAGAAATATCATTGATAAATTTATTGGAACCCAGTTGGATAAAATTGAAATAAAACTCCCTGATATTAAAAAATCCATCGATGAGACGAAAACTTTCATCGAAGCCGTCAAAGGTGATTTTTCGAGGATGATAACAATCATTGAAAAAACAAAAATTCCTCATGAGAAAACCAATAACGTAGTATATACAATCCAACACGGATCATTTGAGTGGACACCTACAAACAACAAATTAGATATCACTGCAACCGTTAAAGGTATTTATCGATTAACACTAGTAGCACCAATTCAATTTAATATATCATCGTCGAGTTCATCCGGGGTTAACAATACGATTTCAACGATCATCGACAAGGATAAAACTGAACGGTTAACGATAAAAGCCGATGATAAAAGTTTGGCTAAGGCATCAGTAACATGGTATCTGGAATTCGTAGCGGATTTAAGTAAATAACTAAATCGTTCGGATTTCACAATTGAAAACGCTAGTGTTTTTAAAATAAACAACAATGACTTTGTCATCGACGCAATGTCGCTATGATCAGGTCAGAGAATTTCAAAATAGACTCAAAACCCTCACTGAGGAGTATCAAATAAAAATAAAAAAATACCGACGAAGAATCACCGCAATTGATGTTATTATATACTCGGTGTCAAGCGTTCTCACTGGTGCCGGAATAATACTTGCATCTGTTACAATGATTGCCCCGGTCGTAGTTCCAATTTGCATTTCTGCGGTGGCTACAATCGGGGGTATATTAACCGGGATAGCAAAAAAGATATCATCATGCAGCCAGAGTAAACTGCAGAATTACTTACTTCAATTTCATATTGCATCAACCGCATATTCGCAATTATCATTGATGATATCGTCGTCACTCGACAATACGATTATATCAGATAGTGAATTCTCAGCGATGGTCAGTATTTTTGATTCCGCGATATCGAAATTAGAGCGACAACATGAATATAGAAACGATGACAACACCGATGGAATCAGAAAACACGAACCCAAAAAACAAAATGATCTCAATAATATCAACATTACCAGATTGTGAATTCTCAGTGATGGTCAGTATTTATGATTCCTCGATACCAAAATTAGAAATAAATCATGAGTATAATGACGACACAGCAGGAATTACTTCAACAAATAGTGGAGAACACGAAACCAGTACAAACGAGTATGATATCAATAACATCAACGAATCCAGAATTCAGTGTGAATTTCCCCTCTCCGGTCCCAGTGAAGGAGATAGCGCTAGCAAAACTACGAGTGTATCACAGTTGGCCTAATATCAGATCAAAATCATTTGGTGGTCAACAACCCAATAATTCACTGGTGTTCTCGTATAAGAATAAAGACGACGGTACCCCAGACTGGAACGTCGTTTCGATACCAACAGGGTCATACCAAATAGAACAAATCAATAATGAATTCGCGCGTAGAATAAAATCGATTACTGGAACAGAATCGAAAATCGCTATAACAGTTCATGAGCCGACGCTATCATCCGCAATTGAGATAAGCACAGAAGAATATGTCGTTGATATTTATCAAAGCTCTATTAGAACCGTACTAGGATGGCCTGAAAAACCACCCCAGGGTAAAACCGTTGATTTACCAGAACCTAAAAAATCTGATTATATCACCGACAGAATAAAACCTAATAATCCAATAAAGTGTTATAAAGATTACCAACCCGATTCAGGTTTTTTTATTTCCGCAATTTACTCAAATATAGGAGGAGGGAATATCGTAGAGAAAGATCGTTTTATTGACGAACTTAAAATCACTGAAAATTTTACAACGATGAACAATGATTTTTCTCTGTTGTTAATATCTCTTAAATCCGGCTCTCTCACCCAAGATGAATTTATCAGCGTCGTAGAATTATGCAACAAAATCATCGACGATATGGAAACATTTAATTTACAAATTATTAAAGAGATATTAAATGAGAGTAATCCTAAAACGAGAATAAGATTTGCAAAACAATATAAAATCCGCGAAGAAGATATTCGTGGATTTAAACTATCAGGATATAACGTACCAGAATTAAAAAAACTTCTCAACGATGCTATTGATATTGGTTTTAAAATAATTCATGATACATGGAAAAAAACAACATCACCGGAAATAAAAATCCTTAAACACAATAATGATCCAGATGGCGGTGGTAGGCATATCGCTCCATTTAACGTGAATATTTCATCGGTGATTGCACTTAATTTAGTGTGTGATGTTATCGAAGGAAGCTATCAAATTAATCTCGAACGATCAAATCAAGCTCAGCAAGGATATATTCTTTATTCATTTGCACCAACAGCTCCTCCAGGTTTTTTAATAATTGAAAACCCAATTAATCCTGTCTATATGCGATGCCATAATAATTCATTAACGAGAATTAATTTCAAACTCACCGACCAGTCAAATAATCTGATTGATTTACAAGAAGAGGTGTTAGCGATTAGTCTGTTTGTAAAATCATAAATGATTTTCATCCTAAAGACTCGATCAAATTATTTATTATTTTTGTTAACCCAGAACTGAAAACTTTAGCAGCAGAGAGGGTGGATGACAACAAGTTGCGACCAAAATTAATTAAAAAATCGTTTTCATTTTTTTAGTTAAAATGATTTCGTAGGGAGATTTCAATCAATTTTTTGTCTGAAAACGTTGTAGGGTTCGCCTTTTTTTGGTTAAAATAAGATTATAAGACGGCTCGTTTTAGGATTTCAATCAAATTTTGTCTAAAAACGTTGTAGGATTCACCCTCTCTGCTGCTCTAGATGTTCTTTGGTTGATTTTTTTAAAAAGTATTTACAGGTTTGCAATCGACATTGCTTTTTGTAATGGGATCAAAACGAAACTTAACAAAACCAATACCAATGATACATTCTTTTTGAGCTCAACGAACATTTATAATGTTGCAATGTTAAAGTTTTACCTTGTTCATGTTTAAATGTACCGGCTTTATTAAATTCCGACTGAAGTTTTCCAAGTTATACGTGGATCCTTCTGTCAAGACGTTGTCAGCTCTGGTTATTAGTGAAGATGAGGCGTTTGTTCAAAGTTATATTCTTTATAATAGATTTCTTTGCTACGAAGGTTTCAGGTAAATGCAAACACGATTTCGAGAATGCATGATAATTAATCTTGACACTGTATCAACAAAGCGTTATATCGACTTAATCCCATCAAAGACCTATGATGTCAGTTGTAAACATTTTATACTGAAAACTTAATTTAATAAAATAGTAACAAAGGTATCATGGATACTAAAACATGCCCAAAATGTGAAATAATGTCAAAACAGAGCTCAAGAAAACTATATCTTACTACAAACCACGTTGAATGAAGGCAACAATAAATAGGACAAGTACGGAGAAAAACAATAAAGGAAAAAACAAGTACGGAGTATAACAATAAAGAAAAAGACAAGTACGGAGTATAACAATAAAGAAAAAGACATGTACGGAGTATAACAATAAAGAAAAAGACATGTACGGAGTATAACAATAAAGAAAAAGACAAGTACGGAGTATAACAATAAAGACGAAGCCAAGTATAGAGTATAACAATACAGATAAAAACAAGTACAGAGTATAATAATAAAGATAAAGAGAAGTACGGAGTATAACAAAGAAAAAGACAAGTACGGAGTATAACAATACAAAAAAAAGACAAGTACGGAGTATAACAATAAAGATGAAGACAAGTACGGAGTATAACAAAGAAAAAGACAAGTACGGAGTATAACAATACAAAAAAAGACAAGTACTGAGTATAACAATAAAGATGAAGACAAGTACGGAGTATAACAAAGAAAAAGACAAGTACGGAGTATAACAATACAAAAAAAGACAAGTACGGAGTATAACAATACAGATAAAGACAAGTACGGAGTATAGCAATAAAGAAAAAGACAATTACGGAGTATAACAAAGAAAAAGACAAGTACGGAGTACATCAATAGAGATAAAGACAAGTACGGAGTATAGCAATAAAGAAAAAGACAATTGCGGAGTATAACAATAGAGATAAAGACAAGTACGGAGTATAGCAATAAAGAAAAAGACAATTGCGGAGTATAACAATAGAGATAAAGACAAGTACGGAGTATAACAATACAGAAGACAAGCACATAGTATAACAAAGAAAAAGACAAGTACGGAGTATAACAAAGAAAAAGACAAGTACGGAGTACATCAATAGAGATAAAGACAAGTACGGAGTATAGCAATAAAGAAAAAGACAATTGCGGAGTATAACAATAGAGAAAAAGACAAGTACAGAGTATAACAATAAAGATAAAGACAAGTACGGAGTATAACAATACAGAAAAATACAAGTACGGAGTATAACAATACAGAAAAAGACAAGTACAGAGTGCACCAATAAAAAACAGACAAGGAGTACAACCATAAAGAAAAAAGACAAGGACGTAGTGCAAATCGAGTAGTTGTTGTTATTGTAGGGTTTAACGCCATTTTGCAGCACAATATAGGCTATACATGGCGGTCAGTATTAATGGTGGATGAAGAACCGGAATACCCAGGATAGAACCACCTACACACGAGAAGCTACTGGCAAGCTTTCTCACATACCCACAATGTCCGAATCTGAGACTTTAACCCACGCAGACAGTTGAGATGGCAGTGATCTGTAACGGAGAGCGGTTTTTATCACTCGAGGAATAAGGAAATAAGTGTAGCACAATATTAATTACTTGGTACATACTTAATGATGCCAAAATGATGAAATGCTTAGGATGATTCACAGAATAATTTAAAAAAAAGAAAATCATTAAATCAAAACCACTTCAAATACGACGCTGAAAATATTCGGTGTCCCATGCATTTATGACTAACAAGATGGCTCAACTTCCTCCTCATCCTAACGGCGTGGATGCAGTTAATTTCAATAGGCGTGTATGCAAGAGATTTTGATATACCGTAAAGGCGTTGATGCAAGAGATTTTGATATACCGTAAAGGCGTTGGTGCAAGAGATTTTGATATACCGTACAGGCGTGGGTGCAAGAGATTTTGATATACCGCACAGGCGTGGGTAAACGGGATTTTGATACTCATTAAAGGATTGGATGCAAGAGATTTGATACTCTGTAAAGGCGTGGATGCAAAACATTTTGATACTCTGTAAAGGGGTGGATGCAAGAGAATTTGATGCTCTGTAAAGGGGTGGATGCAAGACAATTTGATACGCTGTAAAGGGGTGGATGCAAGACATTTCGATATAAACCATGTTCTGTCATATGCTTTTTTGACTTATCTGATCCAGAACAAAAGAAAGTTTTCACTGATCTAACACTATTTTTGAAACCCTGGCGAC
Organism: Unio delphinus; assembly: GCA_029339505.1. Taxonomy (NCBI): domain Eukaryota; kingdom Metazoa; phylum Mollusca; class Bivalvia; order Unionida; family Unionidae; genus Unio; species Unio delphinus. Next base: position 567,682 of record JAQISU010000074.1, on the reverse strand, counting down.
AAGAGCTCTAACAAAGATAAAATGTTTTAAAGATGTAGTTTCAATTTAAATAATAACTTTGCAGCATTATACAACTTTGTGAATGAATTGTTACTGTTGTAGGGTTTAACGCCATGTTTCAGCACACGATAGACACATATCGGCCAGTATCAATGGTGGAAATGTGGGTATTTAAAAAAGTTTGCCAGTAGCTTCTCGTGGGTCTGTGGTTTTCTCCCTGGTTCTTCCTCGACCATTAATACTGGACGCCATGTATAGCCTATCTTGTGCTGAAAAACAGCGTCAAATCCTACAACAACAACACCAGCAACATTAATTGTGGAGGAAGAACCCGGGAAAGCCCTCAGAAAGAACCACCGACTCACGAGAAGCTACTGGCAAGCTTTCTCACATACCCACATTGGACGAATCTGAGACTCGATCCTACACAGACAGGTGAGATGTCAGTGATCCGTAACGGAGAGCCCTTTAGACCACTCGGGGTCCGTGAATGAATTGCCAAGTCAAAGAGGAGAATAAATAAGATAAAGGCAGCATTTATTACTATTTTGCTTTATGCATATATTTAGGACATTCAATAATAAGTGAATGCCGACAATAATAATCTGTATTTGACTGACATATTGGAAATAGGGACCAGTTAGCATTTAGTGACAAAAAGTAATGTAAAGTTTCCTGTTTAGACGCCTACTGAATCCAGGTTTCCTGTTTGTAAACAAAATAAACAATGATGTAACTCTTTCAGTTCGTTGATTTTATGCCAAGTCTTTCGCAGCGCACACCCTGCTATAATGACAATCATAAGTCATGTATCGCCTATTGGCATGCAGGCTCGTGAAAATTGTACGCCGTTGCGTACACTAATTTATGAGATTGACGGCTATGCCACCAAAGTAAGCCGCAGATAAGCAGAGGTGGTAGGGAACAACCCTCCCTATTCGTCTTGCTCTTTCCATGGATGTCACCATATGTACATGCGGCACAGATTGCATGTTTCAGATCAAAGGCCAATTCATATTTCGTGCGGGGCGGTCACTAACCAAACGCTAAACATGCGAGTCACACCCGGGCCGAATAATCGAGTTGTGGAAATATCCTACTATTAATTCTTGCTTAGTGGTCTTTGATTTTCTTTAGATACATTTTTTTTTTCACGTCAAGATAAAATATAATTTTTTAAAAATTAAATTCACTGGATATAAATATTTTTCTACAAATCAGAACAAATTTTTGCATGTATTTGGTAGCCGTAAATGGTGCACTCCTGCAGTACACTCCACCTCCGTTTCATGGGTGATACCGTTTCTAGGACACGTAAGGGGATATTACCACTCAGGACCATGCAATGCTACTAGGACTAAAATATTGGAAATACATACTGGAGTATTACAATTTGTGTCCAAATAGACGATAAAATACTTCTACGATTTACTCAAAATATTTTTTTTAGTTAATTATAATATAGTTCCTTATCCAAATGTGCGTGGGCAGCACAGGCACTTGATTCTGAGTAAATTCATGTATACATGAATTCACTCAGAATCAAGTGCCTGTGGTGGGCGGAGCTTACGACAAATTCCTGAAAGGTTCGGTTACTTTTGGAGGTAACGGAAAAGACGTACATTAATCATTTGGTATGTCCATTGAGTGTCAAATAACACCTGAAAACGACAGTGTTGCTAGCGATTCAACGAGCTACTTGTATTCACCATTGGCCGACTTCGGCGAATTCAAACCAGCCCACCTATTACTGTGTCAACAGCAGTCCGCATAGTATATTAAATAAGCCAGCGGAGTGGAGCGGAACAATATACACTAAATAAGCGAACCGTGTTCTTTCCGCAGTGTGATACATACATTATTTAGGTTCAGAAAGCGAACTAAGTATAATAAATTAAACCACTGAGAAAACAAGTCGTTCCGTACGTGCGTGTTCGACATGAGAATCCTACTTTCACTTCTGCTGGCGCAGACGGTGCATGCACAAGGTAATGTGATACTTTCCATCGACTCGATTGTGATGGGATTGTACTCTCTCTCTCTCTCTCTCTCTCTCTCTCTCTCTCTCTCTCTCTCTCTCTCTCTCTCTCTCTCATAATTTGGTGTATGGAAAGTGTCATTTTTATGTGACACAGACAAAGAAAATCTTTATTGGAGTACAAGTTAATGTACATGTTAGATAAAAGACTAGACACTTTCCATGAGAGTTATATTCAATAATTGTTCCTGCTTAATATTATGAACGCGGAACACTAGGAATACTGTATAGTTAGCCCAAAATATGAAGATTTCGTTAACGATTCAGTGATGAAATAGAAAAGTTGAGGTCTATCGCATACTATTCACATCCGAAATTCATGTCTGTATCGGTAGATTGTCTTTATGTTCATTTTGATGTTGCAGTTTTAGAATTTTCCGCTTGTACATTGTTTCTCATTCTACCTCGTGCAGAACATTTCTCCACACAGTCAATACCGCCGGCAATGACAAACAAGGCGACCTAGTGATACGTTATGGTAACATCAGGCTTTGTGTAACACAAGTGGAGCACGTCAGGTGCATTCATTTCTTTAAAGTCGATTGTATGAGAGGTCCATACAAAAAAGTATATCTAGGTATATACGATTAAAATAAAATCCCCAAAGAACAATCCACTGAGAAAGATTTACTTGAAAATAAATCGCTTATGCAATATCCGCTAGAAATATGCAAACGCATATCGTACATGAAACACAATGGGATTAAATTGTATTTTTAAAAAATGATCGTAATTAACCATGTACGAAAATGTTGGGATGGCGAGATCTACCTTTAATGAATGTCATTGGGAAATCAGTATTTTGCCACTTGCAGATATTTCTTTGCACAATTGAGAACCCCTGCCCTCCCCAAATGACGTCCACTCTCCTTGCTTGGAAATAACTTCTTATATGATGTGGCAACTACGTGTTAAGATGTATAATTGTTTGCATCCTCCAGTCTCAACACACTCTAGATACGATAAGTGGGTATGATGGATACCGGTAAGGTTCACGTGCAGCTGACCTTTAGAAATCCTAACCTTTTTTATAGTAACGAAGCATATCAATTTGACCAGGTTGTTTGTTTTAACGAAACAAGCATACTTCCGATGTATGTCAGCGAGGTACGTTGCAGACAAATCATACATTTTGTTAGCCAGAAATTTCTTAAAACTGCAGTCTATTTGGGCCATGTTTGATACTTTTGTCGTGCGATCAAAACTTACATTTGCGACTTTTCGGTCAATCCAATCAAAATGCATTAGTACTCTCGATGGTAAGTCAGTGTTTTGGAATGGTAGTTAAAAGCTTCACATGTTTTTGCTTTTTAAAAAAAAAAAACACCCGATAACTTATATTTAATCATTACGAGGAAACTGAAGAGAAAACTGACATATATATTGACCGTATAACGTCGTGGATATAAAGAAAATAAAGGGGACAAGTGTTAAAAACTATTTTGTTACTGTTAACATTCATACGTGTCCACATAGCTCATTGACGGAGGGACGATTTCCAAATTTGGATTGTAAATGGCCTTATAGCAGAGGTGTTTACTTACCGGTGATGATAAATATTGGTGGTGTCGAAGGGTATGCGTTCGTGACATACTCCATAGAATTATTAAAAATGTTTCGATTGCTGCCAAAAAAGCGCTGCATTTCGTGCCAGAGAGAGTGTTTCTTTGCAATCGGAATATTCCGAATTAAGTGTTTTACTATCATAAATGTGAAAGCTGTAATTTGATTGGTGATTGGAAGGTCAACTGATCATGACCTCTATTCGATGAGCATACGACATCCAGTTTGCTGCCGATCTCGATTTAAATCAGATTTAGGTGTTCATGAGTGAAGAGATGTGTGACTAACCATACAAATTTGCGATACTTTGTTACATAAGATTTTTAGAGTCAACGTATGAACCCGCACGTGCGCACGTGCGCGTGGGATGCATATGTTTGTGAGTACACATCATCAGATAAATAGCAATTTACAAAATATTCATTAAATGCGAAGATTTGTCACGCTCATTTTAAGCAGTAGACCGGGTTATATTTACTCTTTTCCTTTCTTTAAAAGAGGCTGATGATTTTGAAACAAATTGCTATAAATAAATCATTTAAGCAAATCTACTCAGGTCACAAGGATTGGGTCATGCACAACGCAGTTACAAATATCGGAAAAGGCAAGATGGACGAGGTAGAGTAGACAGACCAAGCGTTTCAAAGAGGTTGCCGAAGTACAGATAGTGTAGTTTGAGCCAATATTACAATCTTTTGTTCTTCAAAAACAATACGATAAAATAATTTAATAACCTACATGGCCCATACTATCTACCAATTTCAGAAAACAAAATCTGGCCCACCATGATCGACTATAATACAATGTTGTTTATAATCTCAGGCACTCATGACCCTACTTGAACATAAAACGTTAAAGTTATATGGAAATTGAAAAAATAATTAGAAGAAAAAATGACATAATGACTTTTTAAACATTACAAATTACTGTGATATTGAAACTATGAAATAACATAAAAAAAAATACACAAGAAAATAACCAAACGCAACAGTTTCAGCAAAACCGGTTTTGCACTTATGGAGATATTGACGTTTGAAAATGCAAAGTTAGATAATTTCAGTCAATGTCATTAATATTCATTCCTTTTCATGACACAATAGGTTTGATTAAAGATGTTTAAATTATTTAAATGATAACTTGTCATACAGATAAAATATAATTTTGTTACAGTTATAAAATAGAAAATACGAAATCTTTTACTGTACATTCAGATTTAGGTGGATACTTTGAGGAGACATTAAAGTTGACATTTAAACGATTTAAATAACATTTTAATTTCTTAAGATTTCAACATTTTTTCTGATATATCTCATTCGATACCACTAGACTCATTTGAAAATGTCATCTTAACTAAGAATATATTTTAATTACAGTTTTCTCCTTTTTCTTTCCTGAAATCTAAACTTTAATTTTTTCTAACTAAAATATATTGTATGAGTAATTTAAATAATTTCCAAATGTATTTATCTGAAGAGTCATATATTATTTGTATGATTTCTTGAAAATAGAAAAAAAAGGTTTGGCTTACTGTTAAAAAAATGTTTATTATTTAAAATTGTATTCCGCATCAGTGAAGTCATCAAAATCAGGAAAAGGTAATAAGTTTGTGATTGTCCCTCCATACAATTTGTGTTGTTTGTGTCCTCTTATTGGAGTATATTAATTTCGAAATAGTATTGTCACTATAAATTGCCAGTTCTGAGATTATTAAATCGGATTTACTTTAGTTTGATAGAACTCAGTAACCCCGTCAGCCAAAAACCAATATACACTAAAATACTCAAATAAACAGGAAACACTAAAACAAAACAGCTCTGTTGTTATTACATGGCAAGTTAAGTTATTGGGTCTGAATTGTTGAGTTAATATGAAAAACTTTCTAACCCAGTCACCTAAAAATTATATAATATGCATTACACATTTTATTTTTAAGTGTTAGGTATTAAATATAAAAATTAAACATATACACTATACCACCAGCTATGGGGTCATTAATTGGCTAATTCAATCATTAAGTTTAAATGTGTAATCTTAATTAAAGTGACATCCAAACAATATACTAAATATATAGAGACACTTTACAAAATGTAAAAACAACCTACGGAAACAGAGCTATAGTCTGCCTGCTTACCAAGCAAACCATGGAAGTAACAATGGCGCATGTCAGCCACTGTTTGTGATCACACTGACCTGTAAAAGCAAGTGGAAATATTACAATTAAACAAAAAAAAATTTAAAAAATAAACGTTTTGAAACGACCCTATAAGATGGCACCACATACCAAAAATAAAACTTTTGCATACAAAATTAAAAACAGTATTAAAGGTACTAAGGACTTACGCTTCTACTTTCAGTTCAAAGAACCTTGTAAGTAACTATAATTTTGTTGCTGAGTAATTATATTTTATTAATTGCGATAGAATTGTAAGACTAATTTATTTAATAAATGTATAATGCTACACTTCACTGTCACAATTTGAAGAAAGCAACTAACGTACATTTATAGTGTCTATAAGATATTAACAGTTATAGCAAGGAGTTATATTACGTAGTGTGTAAGAATTAAATTTTCTTAACATTTGAGAATGAGACAATTTGATTTACAAGTTTTTGGAGTTTTATTATGTTATAATCGCAAAAATAACTTTAATTTATTTACTTGAGTTATATTATTTAGATAACAAGAGCTTACTGCCTTTAAAGAATGTTTGACTGATCATAAAAACTACAGGAAGTAAGAAATTACATTAATATATCTGGATACATAAGCATTTCATATCTGAAAGTTCATTTTAAAGTTGAAATAATTCAACAAGCAATTATGTATGCAAAATTTAAAATATTTCCTTCGTTTGTTTAGTCCTCGTACGCAAACAATGAAAACAAATGTATGCATATGCGAAGGCTTGCATTTCATATAATTCATTGATAAACAGTTTAAAAACTCAAAGTTCTGTTTAATTTCTAATGCAGTTTCTGAGTTTTTCCCCCAAATCATTATAGAGATTTGGAAAAATTTAATATGTCCTAAAGATGTAATATGAAGGCAGCTGAAGAAGAATTGTTATATTGATTTATATGAATAAAAATGAATACCTGTATCATATTTCTCATTTGTTATATTGATTTATATGAATAAAAATTAATACCTGTATCATATTTCTCATTTGTTGTCCTACCCATGTGTAATTTGCTCAGTAGAGCTAATAATTTCAGTGTCATGGTGATTAACATTTAAATGCAATTTCCCCCTTTTTTAAATGTGCAGTAATATTTATGCTAATATGAAAGATGGCCAGATTAATGACTTGAGTTTGTCTAGTACATTATTGTTCGATATAACAGCCAGACCGTATGGTTACATCTTCCAAGCTTGGAACTATGCAAACATTACTTTTAGATACAAACATTGTCACCTTACTACCAAAGATAGAAAAGACACATGGTAGTTCTTCAGATATCCTTGACTGGATTATCCCGGAGTTCATTCAATATGCAATAAAAGGTCTTTAAATAATTTCAGACTGGCATTCTTTCTATTTGGCTCCAAGAACATCATTTTCCACAGAAACATATCACAACTAAAGAGAATCTCACAAAACCATTGAGACAAATGTGTGTAAGACGTCTAATATATATATATATATATATATATATATATATATATATATATATATATATATATATATATATATATATATATATATATATATATATATATATATATATATATATATTTTTTTTTAATGCATTTTATGTTGTGGCCAAATAATTTGCGGTTCTTAGTTAAAACAGTCGTTCATTTGAGAACATTGTAGTGCCTATTTGATTACAAAACTTAAAGAACAGCGCCCAGAAAAGGATTTTGCATAAATACATTCAAAGAAAAACCAGTCTTATGATTGTTTAATGTTCTAAAGCAGTAACCTATTTGTATGCTTCTTCTTCCAGTCTTAGATCCGAAGAACTACTGCCCGATGACAACAATGGATGCTGAATACTTTGTTGCTAACGACACTTGCTACTTACTATCAGGCACAACGGAAAAGAAAGCATCGTGGACATTTGCTCATAACGAGTGTAAACGTACCAAAGGAAGTCTTCTGATTTTCAAAGACAAGAGCAACGAGAATGTTGTGATCAATGAGATTGAAATGATCAGTGGTTCTGACACCCATTTCTACTGGTTAGACATTAACAGGGTGGGAGACTCCTGGAAATGGACAACAGGTAGGAACGGGCAGGATAACATACGTCCATAAACGGCATATATATATATATATATATATATATATATATATATTATATATATATATATATATATATATATATATATATATATATAATATTGTGTGTGTGTGTACATGTCTTTGTGTATGTGTGTCTGTATATGCTATGTCGTTTATGTCGTTAGAAGGCTGTGCCATAACAGCACCTAAATAACTACAATATGTAGTTATCCAAACGACTTATACCTGCAATTTAGTTATTTATCATCAACGTTAACAAAATTCCTCTGCTAAATTGTTGGTCTTTTTTATAATCAACTATGCGAAGCGACGTACGTAGATAGCATGATTATCCTATTCATGTTTGCAAAACCATTACTTTAATAGTTTGTTCTGGTGGCATGATCTAAAAAGCTTTTGCGTCCTTTCTCAAATATTTCTAAGAATATACGGTTTCCGATAAGGTCACTAGTAGACGATATTCTACCCACTTTACCAGGACGATGATCAGCCTGGCAATCTCTACTATAGTCGACCTAAAAAACTGGCGATTTTTTTCACAAGGCACACAGGCAAAATCAACTTATAAATTACAAATATAGACATAACAGAAAGTATGATTTGTGTTATGTTTATGTGTGTATTTTTAAAACAGTATCCTCAGATTCAATGAATTTATTTCAACTTCCAAACATCATATAAATTCAACGGGAAATCTGCCAGAATACCACAAATATGGCTGCTGATGACGTCATTCGGGAACTATCTATATAGGGAATAATACTACATTAAAAGAAGGTGGACGACTAGAATTTAAATAGCTCTGAGCTCCCAGTCAGCAATGCCGACGGTCTAGGTGTATAAATAACTCAAGGGGAAATAAGTCATTTTATTCTTTATATTTCTTTGTATTCAAATAATGCTAAAGGTGAAATAAATTATATATAAAAATATTCAACCATTTCATAGACAAATTTCTCAATCTCAATTTCTTTCAAACAAATGCTGTCAATGACCTGTTTACAGTTTTGGCAATTACTATCTCATCATATGAATTAAAGGTCTTACGAGAGAGTGTTTCCCTTCAGTGTTGTCTCTGTCACTCATCTGTCTGCCTGTTTTTCTCTTTTGGTTCTTCCGGTACTCGTCTACTTTGTTTTGTGTGTGTGTGTGTGTGTGGGGGGGGGAAGCACCAGACCCCCACCCCCATTTACCCAAAATAAAGTGTTTTAACTGTAGTTGTTCCCCCTGAAGGTGTGTATGTCTGTACTATTTTATTTCTAATTTTCTACAAAAAGAATTTGTTTTTGCGAGGTATTTTTGGTCCCTAGTGTGTCTAATGGGTGGCTCCTCCTACTTGGTTAGATTCTCAGTAATTGAACTCTTCCCCTTTTATTTCCACTGTGACCATTGCGAATAGTCCTCTAGTCCCGTGTATGCTATATGAATTTTGCTATTTGTTGTGCATGTTATAGATTTTGTTGTAGGGGCGGCTTTTTTAAATATCAAATCTTGTTCCCAGTTTTCCTACGCATTACTTAATTTGACCTTACAAAGAGTTCTTATGTCTGTTTCTTTAAACTTTCTTGAGAACTGATGTGTTAATTTCTATTTACTGAAGAAGAAAACAAGAGAAGTTAAAATTCTAGTGTTTTTAATGTTTTTTCATATGTGTCGTTCACAGCTAATTTAGAATAAGGTCGATTAATCATGCCTCAAGGAGCTGCATTATTTTTTATTTTTCCGTATGCTTCTCTTGCGGCTTGATCAGTTCATACCTTTTTTCAGTTTTGCTAAAAATTTATGTTCTTATTTATTATTGAAAGATTTTCTGAGAAAAGAAAAAGGAAAAAAGGATTAAATATTTCCTACTCTTTATAAACCCGTTTTCATGTACAACTTGTCCATGTTCTGTGTGGAGAATTTTTCAAGGGCTCTTTCTCAGACCTGTTCACTTCGCGTAGGGCCTTGTGACATCGCTCTGGGATGTCTACGTCCCTACATCCCTTACTTTGCTCTCACACAGATCCCTGTCTCTTTTATTATTCCTCCTATTTACAAGGGTGGGAACTATTTCCCTATTGATATTACTTGTCCGCATGCTAGCATGGAATTTGTTATATATTTTGTAATTTTATATAGTATATTCTTTTTAAATTCCCGTCAGATATAGTATGTTTTCCTTTTTGTAATTTGCTTGTCTGTTTATTTCACTGATTGATTCGTTTCTTTCTTTTTCTGTTTTTTTGTGCATTGGATCATTACATGTTGTTTTGTGTACGGGGCGCTTTTGCACAGTGGACATTTCGACGATACTGATCATGTGCCTTCTCACTGAAACCTCGCCAGTCAACCATGCATTATGCATGTATTTGAAGGAGGGACTTTGTATTTTTTTTGTGATGCCAGCTTTTCCCAGTTTTTACATGCTCTGCCCCAGTTAATGTATATGTACTATCTTTCTATTTAACATTTTTTTTGTTATATGTACCCTGATCCAATTGTATGTTTCTTCTTTGTTTTTCTCCCATAATTCTTGCCTATCTCTATACTGTACTAATATATATATATATATATATATATATATATATATATATATATATATATATATATATATATATATATATATATATATATATATATATATATATATATATAACCCTTTTTTGGAACTTATAACCTTTTGATAAATTTGTTGTTTATATAAATACCTTCCCTACTTCGCATCGTAAAACCAAACCAATATATGTAATGCCCCTCCCATGGTGTTGCTGGTTTTTTTATTTATAAATTTAAACCTATTTAAAATATTAGCTATTTTTATCCAAATTGGGTTCGATATAGCTACCCCCCTCCTCTAGCTTTGTATAACGTTTCTTTATTTATATGTTTTGTATGTCCATATATAGTCTATTATCTCATTGTCTATACTGTATAAAACATTATTTTTGATATCTATAGATTTATTTGTAAAGTTTATGTTGGAATACATATATGTTTTGCCACTTGTGCTAGCTCCATTAAACTTAGTGGTGTTAGGGTCCATATATTCCATGTTTTTTTTTCTATGTATCTTTTCATTGCTTTGAAATTTTCTTTTTCTTCTCCTTTTTCCAAGGTTAATTCCTAACGCTTTTACTATTTCCTTGCTTAAATGAGGTTGCAATCCTGAATGATTACTCTCTCCAGTTTCGTGCAATCATCTGCATGTTGGAACATTTATACTTCTTGCCATATTTGGGATTTTTATACCTGATATATCCTTAATGATTCTATTTTATACTTAAGATTACTATTACGTATATAGCGTCGATAGTGGACATCCCTGTCTCACCGATTTTTGAATGTTAAATATCTCCGTTATTGCTCCATTTACCTGTATTTGTGCAGTTACGTTATTATACAGGATTTCTAGAATTGCCGCCAGCTCACCCTCAACATTTGTATTGAATGCTGCGGCGAGTCCATCTCCTTCCATTTAATGGAAATTTTCTCCAAAAGCCAAATTTTTCCAAACTTTTGTAACTTAGTTATGTTCTACTCTGTCAAAAGCTTTTCCTGGCCAAAATGTACCATAGCATCTTTCTGACCAGTTTCATGTATATATTCTAGTACTGTTTTTATACTCATTATATTGTATTGTATGCCTCTACCTTTTGCTCCACACATTTGGTTGCTGTTTATTATCTTAGGCATTGCGCATTTGATTCTTTCTGCTAGTAGTTTACTTAATATTTTATGATCCTGGTTTAGGAGGGAGTTGGGCCTCCAAGTTTATTATCCTTGTCTGTCCCCTTTCTCTTTGTATATTGATTTAATTATCCCCTCCCTCATTGATTTAATCATTTCATAAATTTTTAACACAATATTATTGTATAAGCTTTCTAGAATTGCCGATAGCTCACCGTCAAAATTTGTATTGGATGCTGTGGTGAGTCCATCTTTTTGGGAGGATTTTTCTTTTGGTAACTTTTGTATTATTTTAATTATTTGCTTACTAGATCTGAGGAGGGTCCCCGAGTGGCCGAGTGGTCAAAATCTCTATCCGTTACGGTTCACTGCCGTCTCACCTCTGCCTGCGTGGGTTCGAGTCTAAGATTCGGCTAATGTAGTTATGTGAGAAAGCTTGCCAGTAGCTTCTCGTGGGTCGGTGGTTCTTTCCGGAGGTTTTACCGGGTTCTTCCTCCACCAATAATACTGGCCGCCGTGTATAGCCTATCGTGGGCTGAAAAAATGGCGTTAAACCCTAAAATAAACCAAGCAAAATCAAAAGAAACTAGATATGAGATCATTACATATGTCCTTATGGTCTGATATTATTTCTTCACATTCTAATCGTTCCTGCTATTTGTTGATAATTTCTGGCTAGATTTTTGTGTACTATATATAGTTCAATATGTTATTCGTTTAATATCTTAAGATTTCAGGGTTTCCTTGCTTATCTTTTAATTTATCCCAAGTTTTCCCCCACCCCTTCATTGTTCTTCTCTTACGTATAAACTATCAGCTTTTTTGTATAATTGGTGACTTTTCCTGCTTTTATTATTCTACTTGACTTTTCTCCTTCAATATATCATTTAATTTCTCATCTTTGTTTCTATTTGTTCCTATTTAGTTTTTCCCTTTCTTCTTATAGAATGCACAGTTGCTTTTCGTTTGCTATTTGACTTTAGAGATTCGCCTTTCTTATTATATCCAAATGTTCTTTTTCCCGTAAATACATTTATTTGTTCCTTTATATTGTCCAAAAATGCCCTAGCTTCTAGTAATTCATTATTAAACTTTCATACCCCACCCCGTCTTTTCTTACATATTATTTTAACTTCTAAGTTTATTTAATTTGTGATCTGATAATTTAAATTTTATAATTGCTGCTTTCCTACATATTGATTTGTTGTGACATAAAATCTATCAAGCCTACTGCCTTTCTTTTCCTTACATTCATAGATAAATTCCATTCGTAATATAGTATTTTGCCTATATACATTCACTAATTTGTGTTTTAAGAAAAAGTTTTCCATCATTGATTTAAATCTTTTGTCAGTTGTTGTTAAATTTCCTACTCTGTCAATTTCGTCCTCCACCAGTTAAAATCGCCCCTTAAAGTTACATCTTCCATCGAATATTTTTCTTGATATTTAAAGAGATATTCTACTAAGGTTTTCTTCTTCTACTAATTGCCAGCAAATAGACTTTTGAAAAGTGTATTTTTTTTCATTTTTTTTTTCATTGAATAAAATATGCGAAATCTTTCTTTCCTTAATTTTTTCCCAGTTTAAACCTCTTTTATTTGTAATACAAGTTGCCACTCCTCACCTTATTGCTATCCCCTTTAAACTCATTTAGTATTACTATACTATCTAAAATTTCTTCTCTGAGGCTTCTTAGAACATTAGTTACTTTGTTGTGGGTTTCATATATATATATATATATATATATATATATATATATATATATATATATATATATATATATATATATATATATAATTCTTTAGTTTACCTAAGTTTCATATTTTTTTCTTTATTTATTCCATTTACGTTTATTGAAGCTACTTGCAAGTTTAATCCCTTCATTTTCCTATATCACCAGCATCAGAGAGGGTGAATCATACAAACGTTTTAGGCGTCGACGAGGCTTCCTTCTCGTTAATATTTAATAGAAAGGTCTATTTGACAAACCAAGGCTTCCTAGAAAATTGTAAAATAAAAAAAAAGCGTCGATTCGGTAAATTGAGGCTTCCTCAAAGACGCCATTGTCGTTGTCATTCACCCTCTCTGCTGCTATGGGTTAACAATGAAAATCATTTAGGATTTTACAAACATACTAATTTGTAAAACCTCACCTTGTAAATCAATTAGATTATTGGACTGGTCAGTGAGTTTAAAATTAATTCTCGTTAGTGAATCATTATGACATCGCATATAGACCGGATTAATTGGAGACTCAATTATTAAAAATCCGGGTGGAGCTGTTGGTGCAAATGAATATAGAATATATCCCTGCTGAGCTTGATTTGATCTCTCGAGATTTATTTGATAGCTTCCTTCGATAACATCACATACTAAATTTAACGCTATCACCGAAGATATATTCACATTTTGAGGAACGATATGCCTACCACCACCGTCTGGGTCATTATTATGTTTGAGTATTGTTGTTTGTGATTGTGGCAATTTCTTCCATGCATCATGGATTTTTTTGAAACCTTCATCGATGGGGTATCTAAGAGATTCTTTTATCACTGGGACATTATGTCCTGGAATCTTGAAATAAGGAATATATCTTATGTCTATATTATACTTCGTTGCAAATTCTGTTCTTGTTTTAGGATTATCGTCACCTAATAACTCTTGAATAATTTTTAAATTATGTTTCCATGTCATCGATGATTTTATTACATGTTTCTACAACGCTGATAAATTCATCTCGGGTGAGAGTACCAGACTCGAGAGATACTAACAGCAACGCAAAATCATTGGTCATCGCTGTGAAATTTTTAACGATTTCATCTTGTCGAGTTTGATAATATCTATTAGCGAGATCGTCTATCATTTCAGTGAAAAATTTCAATTTATTGTATTCGTAATAACTTTTTATTGGATTATCAGATTTTATTCTGTCGGTGACATAATGAGATTTTTGTGGTTCGGGTATTTGATAAGCTGTCCGAGGTGGGATTTCAGGCCACCCCAATATTGTTCTTATCGAGCTGTTATAGATACGACATAACTAGGTGAGTTTATCTCAATGACAGATGATAATGTCGGATCGTGAACCGTTATAGCGATTTTTTGATTCTGCTCCAGTAATTGATTTTATTCTACGCTGGAATTCAGCATTGATTTGTTCGATTTGGTATGATCCGGTTGGTATTGAAACAACGTTCCAGTCTGGTGTCCCGTCTTCACGATTTTTATTCGCGAACACTAAAGAATTATTCGGTTGTTGACCGCCAAATGCTACCGATCTAATATTAGGCCAACTATGGTACATTCGTAGTTTTGCTAACGCGATTTCCTTCACGGGGACTGGGATAGGGAAATTCACACTGAATTCAGGATTGGTTAATGTTATTGAGATCATGCTGGTTTGTACTGGGTTTGTGTTCTCCACTATTCGTTGAAGTAATTCATGCGGTGTTGTCATTGTTATTATATTTATGTTGTATTTCTGATTTTGACATCGCGGAATCATAAATACTTACCATCGCTGAGAACTCACTATCTGATATAAATGTATCATCGAGCGACGACGATATCATCGAGGATAATTGTGAGTATGCGGTTGATATAACATGAAATTTAATTATGTAGTCTTGCAGTTTGCGTTGGCTGCATGATGATATTTTTTTGTTATTATCGAAATTATTCCCGCTATTGTTGTCGCTGCGGATATACAAATTAGAACAGCTATCGGAGCAATCATTGTCAACGAGGATTGTATTATACCAGCTCCGGTGATTACACCACTCACCGAGTACACGGTAACATCAATTTTGGTGATTCTTCGTCTGTATTTTTTTATTTTTGTTTGATACTCCTCAGTGAGTGTTTTAAGTTTAGTTTGAAATTCTCTGACCTGATCATAGCGATATTGAGATGCCGAAGGTATCGTTGATGACGACATTTTATTTTCAAATCAGTTTACGATTTCAATCTAGTTATTTACTCAAATCCGCTACGAATTCCACATACCATGTTACTGAAACCCTACCCAAATTCTTATCAGTGGATGCTATCGTGAACTTTTCAGTTGTATCCTTGTCGATGATCGTTGATATCGTATTATTTACCCCAGATGAACTCGACGATGATATATTAAATTGAGTCGGTGTTACTAGTGTTAATCGATAAATGCCTTTGACGGTTGCAGTGATACTTAGTATATTGTCTGTAGGAGTCCACGCAAATGATCCGTATTGGATCGTGTATACTACGTTGTTGGTTTTTTCATGAGGAATTTTTGTTTTTTCAATGATTGTTATCATCTTCGGAAAATCATCTTTGATTACTTCGATGAAGTTTTTCGTCTCATCAATGAATTTTTTAATATCCGGGAGTTTTATGTCAATTTTATCAAACGTAGTTCCAATAAATTTATCTATAATATTTTTACGAAAAACTGAAAACTGTTTTCCGTATTCTTCAATTCTAGATTGAAGTGTTGCTAGTTCCAACATAGAATTTTTTTTATCTCTGTGAGCTTCGGTGATATTACCGCTGGTTCGCCGAAGAAAGCCATAATTGATTTTAATTCTTTATTGACAGTCTTTATATTGTCCATAGAGATTTTTATTAATGATAAATTCGGTGAAGTTTCGCTGGATCACCAAAAAAAATTTGTATGAATTTTAACTCATCGTTGAGAGTTTTTAATTTATCTGTAATCGTCGAAACGAGTATGCCGTGTTTGAGTTTACCCTGATCGGAAAATAACGCAACGGTGTTCTCGGTTTCGTCTCGTTGTTTAACTAAAATATCATCCAGGGAAAAATTATTAGTTTTCAATTTACCCTGGCGATCTTGAAATACAACTATTTCATTAGGATCAACATTTGCTAAGTTTAACGTCTCAGCTATTTCATCTTTGATTATTTTTTTTTATATCACCGGTTGCAGTGCCATCGGGTTCGGGTTTCTACAGCGCTGATAAAGATCTCCCCCAAATATCAATCATGTTATTCTATATAATCTCTCTCTCTAACATCTCTTCGTTCACGACTTCGTCGTTACCAGTGACTGCTAGTATATTCATTTACGACAACGTGTGGTGGTTTTCCAGATGTTGAAATAGCGTCAAGGACATTTAATACTTCGTTGCCACATATTGGTGGATCATTCATTTGTTGTGTTGGTAGAATAGGAACGATGAGATTTTAAGCGGTTTATATAACGCATAGATTCCTTCGGCGGTGCTAATACATATGAATCGAAATAAACAATTGCACGTGGATCAATCGCGTATGCAACCCAGTGAGTTCCAGGTCCTGTGCTGTTATCGAGATTAATAATACCGGTTTCAGCGCTGTTTGGTTGTGCCGGTAACTGATCTTTCATAAAGACACCTCTGAAGTTTTTTATCGCCAACTTTTTAGCAGCATGGAGTAAATCAAAATTTGACATAGGAATCGAAGATTCCCGAGTTAGTAAACCGTTCCTGGGATTCTCAGGCCTTTTCCGCTGTACAATGAATACGGGGTTCCTGGTAGTCTTAGACCCTTTCCCTTTTTTATGTATCCTTTTCCAGTTGCTTTCTTTAGTGCCATTCCTGCCGCGGTACCAACGGCTCCTAACGCGGCCGCTTTAGCCACCGCTGTGGGCCGCTTCTGCAATCAACGCTGGTAACGCAGCTAACAACGGGAATATACCACCTGATTTTATCATGTTTTTGATAGCAGCCACAGAGAGAGTGATCTGAATGCCTTTTTTATCTTTGAAAGCATCATTGAAGTGTTTTACTTGACGAGTCGTCAGCGACAATTTATTCGCCCCGCCAGTCATCTGATTGGGTTGTAGCGTTATTGTGGTTCCACATTTTTTAGCTGATTCCGATTGCAATTTCTTGAGTTGACCGGGAGTTAACGCAACACTAATATAACTGTAATTGTTACATATTTTCCATTGGTGCATCTATCACTCTCATTTTTCCGCCAACACCTTCGAGTAGCATTGATTTGTCGCTGAGAATGACAGCAACCGCTCTGTAATCGAGGATAGTACCACGCAGTACATTAGCTCTAAAATGTATATCAACGACGGATTGTCTTGTAAAATCAAGATGTTTCAACGAAAAATAATAGATCGGATATAAATTCCTAAAGTCATATTGTGTTATTTGCAGACCAGTATCGACATTTCGATCGCGTGCCATAAATGATAATAAACGATGATACACGCGGGCAATATGGTTTTGGCCGTAATTAAGTTGTATATCTTCAGATGGTTCCTGTTGGCCGTTTATTCTCAGTGAGACGTCTTTAACAACTAATTGATCAAATATCATATGGCTGGAGAGTTGATTGCCAACTCGTGTGTTATCCTGTAACGCAATAAATATATGACGTGGCGCAGCAACACCTTGTTTTGATGCTAGGTTCCACGTAAATAACCCATTAATACTTGATTGTTTAACATCTGTTGTTGTTGTTAGCCATCTTATCAGTGATTTTCCTCCTTGGTCCATAAATGATAGTAATCGTTCTTCTGCGGTGATTGATGGAGTCAGTACTTGCATCCATAATGATAGTTTTGTTAAAATGACTTTTCCGGCATCAGCATTTGGATTTTCAGCATCTGCTGGAATCCTCCAAATTGCGTCATTATCATCACCCTTTCGCACAAGTGCTACTGTATGCTTTGCTCCATAGATAACTTTTCGAACATTTCTACAGAATCCAAATATATGATGCAGTGGAATCGCGCATGAAAATGATCTACGCACTCCTTCCAACATTGACATGCGTGTTGCAGCTCCTAGATTGAAATTATTATTAGTATTTATAATCATATTCTCGACATCAACAGCAGCATTACCAGCATTATTATTTGATCGTCTTACAATAAATTGATTTTTTTCAGCAGTATTTTTACCATACTTTGCAAACATCATAGAAGGGCACGCCGGTCTTGCATAATCATCGGAATATCATGCTAGCCCTATTATTGTTGTGGCCACATCAACATCACGTTCTATCGACTCAATTTCTTTTCCATCAATCAGATATCTTGCACTCTCGAATAGCGCCATGATACCATTATTGACAAACCCGACTTGAGTATCAGCTGGATACTGTGTTGGTACAGCAGGAGTATCAGCAGCTGTTACAAGTTCTCCTTCTACTTCGATAAACGCTTCACAAGGCAAAAAGTATTTACCGGTATCATGAACTTGAAGTTCAATTCTTGATCGACTATTTGGTTCTATTGCATGATAGGCATAATATTGATAATCGCGTACAGAATCATCCTTGTGCACTGGGGCGTCCATGTCAAAAGCTGGATCTGGTGACCGTTTGAACATTTTATTATATATTCGTTGATCTAAATCATCGTCGTGATCGTTGACGACCTTGCCGTGGTTTTTTAAGCCACTTCCCGCTATCATATTTGCGATGTTGCTTTGGTAGTTGGTGTATGACGGAGTCATCAACGACGTTAGTTTCTGATCTACTGCGTTATTTATTATTTTACTAACCCGCGCAGGCATTTCCGCTGTAGATGGTAGTGGTCCCGGTTTCCTTCGCCGTCGAACTAGCGCTGTTAGTTTATCCTTCGCGGCTGAAAACACTTTCCCGGCAGCATCTCCAACAGCACTAATACCCTTATCACGAATAACATCAATGGCTTTCATTGATAATTGTTTTGCTAGCGGCGCCACTTTTGGAGCCATTCTTGCAAATAACCCTGCAATGGTATCAACGAGACCATCACCATAGTACGCGTTATAAACTGGAAACCGCGAGTTTATTACATAGACGCTGGTTGGTTTATCATGGTTGTAGTGTATGATCATCTTATTTAAATGATATTTATCTAATGCGATGAATTCGTCATCAGATTAGTCACTATGATAACCATCCAAAGATTTTCCACTAACTCATTAATGAAATCTCGATATATTTCAATGTCCATGATGCCACCTTGAAATAACCGCCTACAGATATCAGCTGCTTCTCTTCGAGATTCAGAAAATCCCTCCCTGGTTGAACCCTGTTCATCATCATCATATTGTAAACGCCCAAAAGGATTATCATCATCATCCCATTGAGGTTCTTCTTGTTTGTTTTCGTCTTGGTGTTGGTGTTTGGCGCTTTCTTTCTTGTTGTCGTTCTTGTTTTTTTTATAATAATCAAATTCTCTTTTGAAGTTTCTATACTCCTTCATCCTTTTATCTATGCCCCCAGTATTTATTTTATACAACGCATTAGTCCAGTCATCGGGTGATATTGGATCATTTTTATACTCGCCCGCTACCCCCCTTCCCTTGAATTATAGCTGTTAACAGCAAAATCACTTAAATTGTGATCACTCTGTTTTTTTATTAGTTTATTAGCCTCCTCGGTAAATTTATCCAACAGAGAAACATTCGGTTTTTTCGGACCAGGAGGTGGTTTTGTTAACAACGCTGATGTTTTTTTCAGTTTCCGTTGCTATTTTTTCAAGTATAGGAAGTACAGGAGCTTTTTTTCTTGATCCTTCTTTAGGGACATCTCCGTATATAGCTCACTCAGTGCCTGATATTACCCCTTTCGTTGCAGTTGTAATCGGTCTAAACAAATCTTCAGATCCCTCAGAAAAATCGGTCTGAAGACTCTGTCTGGCTTGTAATTTATTTCTGACAGAGTCACGTATTGGTAAGAATTTCCTAATTGAAGCCAATCTTTCCCTCGCTAGTCTTGTAGTTAATGCTTCGTTGACCATTATTGAAACAGTAAAACAATTTTCAATTAATGTACAATGTAGTGATTTTGTCATCATCAAATGATTTCTACGTTTTGACCCGACTCAAATAGACAAGCAACAAAAAAAAACCACTAAAATATTTTTTCAGTTAATTTACTTCCTTGTTCATTGATCAAAGCCGGTATTGATTATATACCTTCCATTGTATTTGCAACAGTGCGAGAATTTTACTAACGCGCTATACTGTCAAATCGTTAGTTGTATCCAGCGTTTTTTTTTTCATTTTCTTGAATTAACGCTCCTATATTTCTAATCTTCGAATTAACCTCCTTTTTCAATTCATAATCCCGGCCTAATTCTTTTCGTATTCCTTCCACAAGTGTAAATAGCGGGACAAACACACTTACGTCACTACAAAATGCAAGAGAGTCCCGAATAGAATTCTGGATTTTTTTTTATCAGTGCATACTCCTTTGGCAGCATATATTTGTTAGTTATAATACCGTATTCTATATCTTGAAAGTCAGACATAATTTGGTCAGGGTTTAAATTGTCAGATAATTTAATCTCTTGGCTTTTCAATTTTGAAATTTCAGCTATAATCCTATTCGTATTTTCAGAATTCATATATGATAATACATATTTCTAATACAAAAAAAAAAAACAAAAAAAAAATTAGGGGTCAATTTTGACCCGTTTTTTAGACTGCACAAACATGTTAAGGACAGCACAATGCCATTGCTACGGTTTTGGGTAGTTTCTAGGCATATATGTTAAGGACAGCACAATGCCATTACTACGGTTTTGGGTAGTTTCTAGGCATACATAGAGGATGGATATATACAATGAATAATGTCAATTAATGATTATACAATTCCATTCGAGTGTTTTGGCAATTGTATAGGGACGGCACATTTACATATATATACAATTCCATTCGAGTCTTTTGGCAATTGTATAGGGACGGCACATTTATCACGAAGTATATTCCCCTAAGAGTGAATCTAACCAGTCAAATAACGGATTAGAATCACAAGAGGGTATGTTTAGTGAATGGACAGTACAAGACAATAGATTATATAACATTAAATGAATGATGTCAATGAATGATTATACAATTCCATTCGAGTGTTTTGGCAATTGTATAGGGACAGTACAAGACAATACTACATATAACATTAAATGATGGATCGATATATACAATGACAATGGATGATAATGGACTATACGACACACAACAATGAATAAATGATAAGGGACAGCACAAGACAATACTACATATAACATGAAATGAATGATGTCATTGAATGATGACACTCCTACATTCATGCAACCACTATACCCCACCACAAAATCACCCTGGGTTGAATGAAAAATCATTCACATCACGGTGTGGTGTGGTTGGTATAGTGGATGCAATTTGAATTTCGGAGGTACCCACCCCCCCAATTAAAACCATCTGTCGGCCACCGTTAGCAATAATGCCTGTTACGGGTTTCGAACCACAGCCGTCAGTATGGCACCGCGACACGTTACCGATTGAGCTAATGGTTCTTATACAAGTATACGTTTTGAATATAATATATAGGTAAGCTAATGCAATCAATAGCAAACAGGTGTGATGTATGACGTCAATGGATCGATCACAAAGCCACGAGCGAATCCATATATTTTGTGTATGAAACAAAACCGAATACTTAAAAGAAAAAAAATATAATTATTTGTAAAACACTAAATATTTGATTCGTTTTGTTACAAAATATATTATATTTACACTGAGCTAACGGTTCTTATAATATACAGGTAAGCTAATACAATCAATAGCGAACAGGTGTGATGTATGACGTCAATGGATCGATCACAAAGCCACGAACGAATCCATATACCTTTGTGTATGAAACAAAACCGAATACTTGAAAGAAATAAATAAAAATACAATTATTTGTAAAACACTACATATTTTATTCCTTTTCTTACAAAATATATTATATTTCCACTGAGCTAACGGTTCTTATAATATATAGGTAAGCTAATACAGATGGGCGGAAGTCAAACACGAACAGATGTGATGTACGTCAAACGCATGTGAATTATAGATGCCACAATCGTATTAATTTTATTCTATATACTATTTACTGACAATATTAAAGCAGAGCCGAGCGTTTGTAAACACTGCATATTTGATTCGTTTGCAGATAATTTCACTAACTGTTTTACAGGTATAATGTGTAAATCAATAACATGTGTTACGCGCTCTGGTAGCTGTAGACAACCGATCAATACTAGCTCAGGCTGACTGTACGGATAATGAATGACGTGATATATAGGACATGAATTGTTGTATTTACTGACAATATTAAAGCAGAACCGAATATTTGAAAGAAAAAAAAAAGAATATAATTGTTTGTAAACACTGCATATTTAATTCATTTCCTCACAAAATAGATTATCGTGGTAGTTAAGATTCAACCAATCAGAAATCAGATAACACAGCGATTGAGATCCGTAACTCCTCATAAGCCGTAATATACACGGACGAGTTATCTCCGCTGGTTTTATATACACATAGTGCAAAATGAAATTCAAGCATATGTGAACTTTATGCTATTCTTAAAACGCTTTGAAAAAGCCGAATTTTGTACTCGTTCTGCTACTCTTCGTACTGAGGGCATACAAAAATCAAAATATCTACCGGCTGTATTCATTGATTGGAATATTTTTTTCTTCGTTAGTTACTGTATTAAAAGATTTTACGGGTCTTTTTTCAATTGATTTATAAGTACCAGTTCCTCCTCGTTTGGTATTCTCACTCTTTGTAACAACTTGTATGTTACTCAAAGAATTATCAGTCTTAATACCATTTAAGTGATCAATAACAAAACCATCGTCGATCAATCCATGAAAACACTCGTATATTATTCTGTGATTAAGATAAGTTTTCCCTCCAGCGCAAAACTTCAAATACCCAATATTATTCACAGAACCGACTGACTTCTTTAGTCTACGGTTTCTGATAATACCATCACGGGACGCTTCATAGTTTGGAATCGCAGGGTGTGGTCGGAATTCTTGGTTCATTTATATACTAAATACTATTTGCCTAATTCATTTTTTGGTTGAAGGATGATATTACTTGGAAATCTATCGATGTAATCTTGAGGAGTTCTTATGATTTTGACACTGTCAGAGTCAGAGCCATTGATGGATTTTTTTAACCCTCTTATCATAATAGCGCTCTAACTCTCTGTATCTCTTACCACCACAACCGAGACACAATTGTGACATTCCTCTCACCCCTACCCCACATCTTATACATGGAATTGGACCAAGGCTTCCGCGTCGAACGCTTTGCATATGATACCCACATAACTCCTTTCTGCATGACTTGTTACACGGGATTACTGATCCAATCATAAGCCGTTTGCAATGATTCATTATATAATAAATTCTCTATTTAAATTCTTGTTTTAATTATAATATGAAGGAGTTCAAGAGATTATCGAAAATTACGCCTTGGATAAATGCTAAATTCAATCTCGATAGAGTCTCTGATAAACCAAAAAGTCTAATAGGTGATAGAACCATGATAAGGATAAGTAAAATTCGTGATTGTTTTAATGAATTCGAACACGATGGATCATCTCATTGTTGGTCAACATTTTGAATTGATGGTAACGTTGATGTTACCATGAATGACGAAAGAGCAGCCAAGATAATCTCACATCTTACGCGGAAAAGGTATTTTTTTTAGAATAAAATTCATTATCCGTTCAGACACTGGAGAATGGATTATTCGGGATAAATTTGAACCCATCTTGAAGGATAAAAGAACTGTCACTGTGAATCAAGATTCAAAACCAGGAATTCTGACTGGAATTGACAAACCATACTACGAGAGATCTTATCCTGTAGCAGCAGTTGTTTATGGGATATATCCGTTAAATGATAAATCGAGTATTGCAAAACTTGCACCGATGAAACTGTCATCGTCGATGATTTATCAACGAGAATTAATTGTGTAGCAGAACGAATAATAGAACACTTCACAAATGCGCTGCTTGGAAACAAACTGACTGATCTAAGACGTAAAAAAATAAATGAATGGGAATTAACAGTTAGGAAGAACGGAGCAACGTTTCAGGATATAGCCAAATTGGAAACATCATTAAGATTCCCAATAACCGTAGCGACGATAACCGGCGAGATATTATACAAACCGAAATATAAATCACAAGGAGCTCCAATCAAAATTATTGATCATAATGAACACGCATGGACATCTGCAGTAACAATATTTCCGCGGGATAGAACCATAAAATATATACCCGAGGAATTTTCCGCTTCAGAAGTCTCTGAGAAAAAATTATTTGATTTTATTCACCAGTTGAGTAAAAACGATCCTGTGTCAGTGTGGTTACTTCACCGCGCTGAAAACCCCGAGGGTGGATTCGATCACTTTGTAAGACCCAATGGAGAATTATACCGCACTGAAGCCCTCCAACAGGCAATGAAAAAACTAGCTAATAGTTTCTCGAAGAGTTTCGACGACGAACAATTATTTACAATTCCGTCGGTTGCAGCTCACTTCGCGAGAAAGAGAAACACATGGAAATCAACACGAGGTGAATTTCTCACAGACTTCAAATCAAGTTGTATAGAATTTAACCACGGTGGATTATGGAATACAAAATACGACCGTGAAAGTATTATTTCAGTTGATATAGTCGCGTGTTATCCGGCGAGTTTTCTCGTATACGGAGAATGCGCTGAATACTTTAAACGATTTGGACATCCCACACACAAGATGGCCCGTGTTGCGATTAATGGACCACTGCCTGATTTTGATTTAACCGGATTCGCTCGTGTGGTATCATTTGAATTGGCTACAAGACTTCATCCGTGCTGTTATGTTTGGATTGGTAGACATATATCTGAAAAACACTGGATGCCAATAGTGCTGTTACGGTATATGATTGATTGTAGAATGCTGATATCGCTGATTGTCAGTGAAGCGATTATATTCTATCGAGCTCAGACTGAAGTCTGGTTACCACAACCCAATCTAGATAGTATAATCAGCGAACAACGAAAACAGTTTCCCGATCTTGACGAAGAAAACATCATGAATTGGTCCAAACTGTTATTTGAAATCAGAAACAAAGACGCAAATGATCTCGGTAGAAGAATAATTGGTAAATTTACTCAGGGTGGAAAATACAACAATACAAGATGTTCTTCACGGTTGATTATAGATAGCGTCGAATACGATTTTATAATCGCGGATATTACATCTAAGGGTATATATGTCGATCGTAAAGACGTTTTCTTGTCCGATGGAACAAAATTTGGTACAATTGTTACTTACAACGATGGACACAGTCTTCAGTATACACATTATAGGGCGTCTATGCTAGCTTATGCTTCTATCAATTTATTTTCGATGATAAATAGATTTCCTGACACGGCAGTGAGAGTAGCCACTGATTCATTTTATATAGACGCGAAACACAGCGAAGCAGTAGCTGAATTCACTAATTCTGATGAGAGTTGGGGATCATGGAGAATTAAGCGGGAAATACTGCGTGACTATTCCAAATCAGCAGATGTTACGATTCAAGATAAATATTTGAAAAATAATCAGATGTCAGAACTATCTAATGCACCGCAGATATATGATCCAATATGTAGGTATAAAACCGTTTATTTAAACGGCTGTGGCGGGTCAGGAAAGACGACTCGTGCGATTGAATTATTTCGTGGGAAATCAAACATAATTGTACTAACACCAACACACAGACTTGCCGGAGAGATGAAACAACTAGGGGTAAATGCTTGTACTTATCACAGTTTCTTCCGATGGAATGGCGATGAATGGACTTTTGAACGAATGGGTGAGAAATTTATTCCTGAAGTTATTATTTGGGATGAGATCTGCACGGTGTCGTTAGATGTATTACAAAGATTTCTTGATTGGTTATTGTTAGCGAATACAAAAGAAATAATGTGCGGCGATCATGGCTAACCACCACCATTTGTCGGTTTATCCCCACACGATTGGCTAAAGAATTTTGTAGACTATTATGAATAAATTTACACCGATCATAGAGCACTTGATGAACAATTAGGAGAGTTCAAGAAACTAATCAGATTACAACCTGATAGAATTCAGTGTGAAATAGCGCGTGAAATAATTTCATAAACACCATTAAAAGATTTCTGGGAAACGTGGAGACCAAATGATTTGATAGTAGCGAGTAGAAAAATAGTCAGAGATACACTTCAGATGAAGTTATTTGAATTGCATAAAGAAAAAGTTACAACACTTCCAGTACCGTTGTGTTATAGGCCTTCGGATACACGAAAAACAGAATACTGAAGTTGATATTCCAGGACAGCGTGAAAAGCAGAATTTAGTGTTAAATAATATTGTGCTGGTTGATATCAGCGTCGTCGAAGATGCATTGCGCGCTGATAAATCCCCATGGACGCTAGGTTACGCAGCGACGATACATTCTTCACAGGGATTGACTATATCAGATACAATTGTTTGGATGGTGGATAATCACATCGAATGGTCAAATTTAGTTTATCTCGCAGTGTCCAGAGTACGAAGAATAAATCAACTTCGAAGAGTTGTTTTAGATGATAATGACACTACAATAAGTGATATTGTTGATAATGATATAAGCAGAAAAAACTTTCTGGTTATAAACAACAGGACAAAAAAATAATAGAGAATTTGACATTGATGCCGAATTAATAATCACGCTCTGCTTGTTTGTATCGACTCGCAACATCAACTACACTAAACTCGTATTTGTAACCACCATCATGTGGCAGAAATAATATATCAGCCTGATGAACTTCATTAGGAACGGTCACATCAAAATGCGATTAGTTAATTTGTTTAGGCGGCGGTAGATAAATTTGCCATATTGCCTGTTTAGATAACCAATCTGCTGCAGTGGTATATTTAACCTTCGCGGCGCTAGCGAGTTTACCGATTGCTGTTTTGCCCCTCCAGTATCCTCTTTGAGAATAATAAATAGATTCGATGTTGTTATTAATTACCGGCACCTAACATCAATTTACCTTTCATTGCCGATTTTACTAACCATGAAGCCAATTTTTCTTTGAAGGATTTATCAGTGATAGAATCCAACGCATGAATTAATTTCACATCTGCGAGATGTCTGTGTTGCAGATTACTGCTTTTATAAGCAACATCATGAGCATGACACGCCTTATCAATGGCGTTTATTGGATATTCACCGGGTCGGGGTTGGTTTTGATCATCGAGTCTGATATCGAGTCTAGTCCCGGGTCCACAATAACTATACCCTGGAAGATGTTTTTCTCCTGGATACTTCGCCCATGGTGTTCCTGGGAGTTTAGCTAGCTTGGCTGCGATATCACCTCCTCATTTTTTTTAAAAATCCTTAGCAATAAATCTAAATTTATTTGTACTGCATTGTACGCATTTACCAGAAAGTACTGATCGGTTATTTTTAGTTGTAATCGTCGTCAAGTCGTTTGTGCCAGTACGCTTCTAACATTTCACACAATATAGATCCATAATTTATTTATAATAACATGAATGTAATTGATTATTCAGCTACCCGACGACGGGAACCTATTAAACATCATGCGATGTTGCCGAATTCAATTAGAATGATTATAATCAGACCATCTGGAAGTGGCAAGACACAATTGTTACTTAATTTAATAACGAGATGGATGAAATGGGACAATTTGTATTTGATAGCTCCCAGTCTAGATGATCAACGATGTTACAATGTGTTAAAAGATTTTAACGACAAAGCGGTAGAAGAATCCGGCGAGGGTTGTATTGAATTTATAACCGATATTGAAGCACCGAGCATTGATGATATTGATGGGAACAATTTAGTCATATATGATGATATCATGTTAGACAATCAAAAGAATCCCGCTAGGATATTTTCCAGAGGTAGGCATAAAAAAACTGACGTGATATATGTCACTCAACGATATACACAAATACCAAAAGTGCTCAGAGATAACTGCAATATTCTTGCCGTATTCAACGGAGTTGATACACATACTCTTAGAAATATTTGGCAAACTTGGTGCAGCGGTGATATGGATCATAATCTCTTTAGAAATTTCTTTAGACACGCTCAGTTTATCAGATCCTCGGATGCGATATCGTGTCGGACTTGATAAAATATTCGGTTAAAATCGTTTACTGAATCTCGTAAAAGAATTGTTAACTCATAGCAGCAGAGAGGGTGAATGACAACGACAATGACGTCTTTGAGGAAGCCTTAATTTACCGAATCGACGCTTTTTTAAAACAATTTTCTAGGAAGCCATGGTTTGTCAAATAGACCTTTCTATTAAATATTAACGAGAAGGAAACCTCGTCGACGCCTAAAACGTTTGTATGATTCACCCTCTCTGCTGCTTCACCAGGTCGTCGCATTATAGTTTTGTATGCTATTCGTTCGTTGTTGCTTTGTTGTTGTTTCAAAGTTATTATGTACTATTATTATGTTTGCTCGGAAATATTTCCCCGCAGGGATCATACATTTTGTAAAAGGCCGGAGGCGTTTGCTTTCTTCCCTGTACTCTTGTTTGATGTTGTTTTGTTTGTCATACTTCTCATACTTGTCGTGTTGTTGTTTTTTCCTTTATTGTCGGTGTCGTTATCATTTTCAGATCCGTTTTCGGTTCCGATTCCATCTGTCTCTTCGTCCGAGCGTATTTCTCCAGTTGTCTCACCCTCTAAAATTTTATCTTATCTGTGCTTTTTGATTTTTAGAACCTTCTCACTATTTTTATCATGCGCAGTTTGAGACGTGTCTGGGTCTATCTTTGAATTCCCAGTATCCTGCGAATCACTGGATAAGGATATGTTATCTTCTTTTTTGTGTGTGGGGGGAGGCTTTTTCTTTTGTAATGGGAGTATATGTTAGGGTGTGAACTCCTAGAGAGTCCTTAGTTTCTTCCGCGTCACTTTCCTCAAGGGACGCTTCCTCTTCCAATAGTATATAAAATCTGTTTTTTTTTTTTTTGAAAAACATTATTTGGTTTTCCTTTAATGGACTTATTTGGACTTAGATTTTCTTTCCATTCTTTTATGATTTTTGTTCCTTCATTGTCCCCTATTTACATTATGTCCAGTTCTGGTAATTTTTCCTTCATGTTTTTCTCATGTTTGTTTGGGTCACTTTTTGTCCCTTCTTTTATGCTACCTGTCTTTTTGGGGAGAGGGGCCCACTGCTTTGCTTGCATATGTGGGTGCAGTCAAAGAGTTCTTACAATCCTTTGGTATATGTCCCACCTAATTGCACATTCTGTCAAAATCACATCCACTAAACCAGGATTGTAGCAGGAAGCCCATAACATAGATAAATTTGGGAATTTTCTTTGCTTCCTCTTTTAGCATGGTCATTATTCAGACCTCTGACTGCATTTCCTTGAAGCCCCATACAGAGGCCACTTAATGGTCGTTTACCTTGGTTTTTAGCTTTTACTTTATCTTGTCAACAATCTCCTGATTATCGATTTCGAGATGGAGGCCTGACACAAAAACATCTTTAGTTTTGCCTCAACCTCTCGCACTGTGGGACCTGTCTTATATAGTTCGCTTTTATCCCGATCACCTCTAACTCTTCCACTTTTAGGAGCCGGTTATCCAAGTCCTTGGGGTACAACACATACGTGTTACGCCCAGCGTTCTGAAGGACATCGATGACCTCTATGGGAATGCCCCAGACCCTTAGGGCCATTAATATTTCCGATTGTTTCGGACGATTGTTAATTTCCCCAAACTCTAGAGTTTGACATCCTAGAGGGTGGTATGCCATGAGCTTCTGGTTTTCCCCATGAGCTTCTGATTTTCCCCATTCCCCTCCATTTTGTTTTTAACGTAATTGTAGAGTTTGTTTCTGATTGTAGGACTGGACCTCCATTAACTTCGCTTTGATTTTCCATTTTTTAAATAGATTTTCCCTTTTTGAATGTACTACCAATCGTGTGCTCTCACACCACTGTTTGTATTTTGTAAATATCTTTGGACCTCAATGGCTTTAATTTTTGCTGGTCAATGTGACCTTTCTATTATCTCAAAGGTACACAAAAGACTGTCTCTAAATGTATAAAAAAGTTTTTTTTCAAAATCACTGAAAATATCATGCTTAAAACCTATATTTTGTCAGTGCTGAAAACTCAGCATGAACAAAGCAAAACAAAAGGAAAACAAATAAAAAACAAAAGGGGTATACCCTTGTGTACCTTTGCGAGTTGAGCTCACACTCCTTCTCCAATGGTAATCCTATTGTTTGGTACGTGCCATGGTGATTATAAACTAATAGCTTACTTCTCAAACAAAGATTATCAGAGTTCCTTTCTGTAATATCCTTGTTTCTTTATTTCTCCGATTAATTCGCTTCGTTCTTTCTTGTCTTCGTGCTCTCCTGCCACTTCCGAATCCGTACTTCTGACAATTCCTGTACACGCTATCACGTCATCCACGTGCTCTCCACGAACGTCCCTCTCTACGAACCTCGGATGTCGACTCTACACACACCCTTAAAGCTACCTCAAGAAGCCTTTGTCCGCAAATACAAACGTAGAGCTTAGAATTTCACCAGAATTCCTTCCCATCTTATATCGAACGCATATCCCAGAGTACAGTCTAATGCCTCTCAGTGTCTCTATGATCGACCTCTGGCGACTTTCACACATGTACTGATTGAAAAATGGATTTAGTCCAAACGTAAGTGGTTGCCTAATGAAACTCTGCCCTCGATTTGAATCTCTCACTTTTGGTCTCTTTGAAAACTACCCTGGGGTAATTTATCACTTGGCACTCTCGGGTTTACAGAACTATACGTTGGATCAGCCATACTAGTAAGGTGATGCTAAAGATCACCTTGAACAGACTGAAACAACAAACTGAATAAATAATCGCTGACGAACAGTCAGGATTCCGGAGTGGAAGAAGCTCAACAGAACAAATATTCAGTCTCAGTGTTATGTGTGAAAAGAACTCTCAACATCAACAAGACATCTCTCATGTGTTCATAGATTTCGGAAAAGCCTTTGGCAGAGTGTGGCATGAGCCATTGTGGGCTACAATGAAGAAGTACAACAAGGCTACCAGTGCAGTAATTGCTCAATGTTCTGCGGGGGATTGGTTTCAGATAACAGTTGGAGTACATCAAGGCTGTATTCTGTCACCCACGCCTTTTAACATCTGCTTAGAGCACATCATGAGTGAAACCCTGGAAAACCACTGTGCGACAGTCAGCATTGGAGGACGTAACATAATCAATCTCCGCTTTTGCAGACGACATTGATGGGCTGGCAGGCAGTGAAAACAAGCTTGCGACCGTAGTGGAGAACCTGGATTAAACATCTTCCAGATTTTACATGGAGATAAGCGCTGAGAAGACAAAGCTGATAACAAATAGTGGCAAACAAATCTCAGCCAAGATTTAAGTCAGAGGACAATTCAATATATTGGTTCCTTAATAACTGAAGAGGGATCAAGAGCAGTAATTGTGTCACGAGCAGCGCAAACAACGGCAGATATGTTTAAGTAGGATTTTAAATTTGTGAGTAACTCGTCGTTGCTTATTAAAACCAGCATTACTTACAGTCGGTAATTTAAAGATAAGACGTATCGTTATCCTGATGCAATACGTTCAGATCATTGCTCTTTTTATTGAGTCGATGATACTTTCAGAAATAGAACAGGGTTTTTAGGCATGTCACAAAGCGTTGATTCAGTACCCTTGGGAATTCAGTTTATTTATTCTTCATTGTTCTTTCTAGACGATAATCTCACTTTTCAATTTATGTTGACGACGACTGTAATTCTGTACGAGTGAAGTCAGGAAAAAGGAGAAGTGACGAGTTCAGAATAAAGAAATCACAAGTCCAGAAAGGGATGAAGCAGTCGGAATAGAAAGACTTGAGTAACCCAGAAAATGTTGGAACACGGTCGATATAAAGGGTGTGCAATCATTTGTGGACATTGCGCTCTTTTCGCCACTCGTTATCATGATCAGATGAATCTGCATTAGATACTGCTACTAAATCCTGTTGACATCACTGAAGTTAAATTGAAATTACCACTATTAATTTATTTTGGTTCAATTTGTTATTTTCTTATCAATGGGGGCTCGTAATCCATTATTTCTTCGAAATAATCTTGCCCAGTTATCTGTTGATGTTCTATTTATTCACTCACACCGGGTCATAACATCGAGAGAGGCCATTCCTAGATAACGTAGCTAAATAAAATTAACTAATCCTCTTCCTAAGAGGAAGACGTTACACCAAACCTATGCGAAACGATATTCAAACTCATACAATTTTTTAATAATAAAAATGCTACAGTTCTGCGATTGACAATAAGAAAAGACCTATATTTATATTTGACAGGAGCGACTGTGACCTACACACCCAATTGGGAAACAGGAAATGGCAACTGCGCAGTGATCGATGTGGCAACTAAAAGCTGGTTACCCCGTGATTGTTCCGCTGAGGACTGGACAGTTGGATACATCTGTCAGTATGGTAGGTCAAATTTAGTTCTTTCCAATGAAACATCGAAAGCAATCACTAGGATTTGGCAGATTTAGGCTGAGTTGTTGTTAAAGCATGCCTTCGCATATGTCATATTTCACGCATTGAAACAACATTTCAAAACATTTTTGGGTAATGCCACCGTCTTGCTCAGAGATTTTAGTTTCTCGGGAAAAATAAATTTTTGCACAAACCTATCCAGAGTTTATCATCAATGCTTCTTTGAAACACGAATACATGTCCTTTCACACGAGCTTTCGGTTATATACATATTCGATATTTATACGAGTCCAGGTCAACCTAGGTGATATATGCATATGATTTAGAAGGTTAAATGTGTGTGTGTATGAGAGAGAGAGAGAGAGAGAGAGAGAGAGAGAGAGAGAGAGAGAGAGAGAGAGAGAGAGAGAGAGAGAGAGAATCAGTTCAACAAATGATAGCGCCTATACGAGTGTTCAGCACGGTATATTGACCCTTATGCTTCCTGGGTGATGAAGATGATGTGTGAACATGTGCCCAATCGTTTTTTACCGTAAGATTATGATACTATATCAATCACTAAATCAATTAAATCAATTAGTCGATCAGACAATCGATCAGTCTGATATATTATTGTCAATGCATTTAATCCTTTCCCTGGTTTTAGTATATTAGAAGTCAGATGAATAGCCAGAGAGAAAAACAACATTTGCCTACATGTTGGCTTGAATCAAGTAGAACAGTATGCCTAAGTTAACTTTAAGCAGTTGTAAAGGCCATCTGTATAAAAGGAGATGTACCTAACATATTAAATATATTAATCCTTTATTAAAATTAGTATCTAGGATTAACAAAGCGTCAGATATATACTCTGGATTAAGAACACCAGGGATCATTGATACACGACAATAAGATGGATACAAATCTGCAAAGGATCGAGGGGGCAAGAAACAGGTACGGCGTTCGAGTGAATGGGGGCAGTAGGAAAACAAAGCTTAGAAAGGAGCTTGAAATGAGCCTTGTATTGTGTATGTCAGTTCAGTCTGTCAATTTAAATCAGCCATGTACTATATGAAAAGTTGATATATGTTTAAGCTATTTAACGGTTGCGTAGCACTGCCTTTAAAATACAGCTTATAAATGGATTAAAATATGTATTCTTTTATTGAGGAC
Source organism: Unio delphinus (assembly GCA_029339505.1). Classification (NCBI taxonomy): domain Eukaryota; kingdom Metazoa; phylum Mollusca; class Bivalvia; order Unionida; family Unionidae; genus Unio; species Unio delphinus. The sequence continues at coordinate 533,717 of JAQISU010000074.1, read as the reverse complement.
TAAAATTTTCTTTTTATTTCTTTCTAGATTCCACCAGCATTTCTAGTTCTTCGAGAGTCACTCAAGGTAAGTTTCCTCTTTACATACATACATACATACATACATACATACATACATACATACATACATACATACATACGGCCGGTGTCAAAGTATATAATGATTCACTACACAGTATATAATGACTCACATATTGATGGGAGATATGCATATGGCATGTATTAGTAAAATTGCACGTTGTCTTTGTCTTGTATAAACAAAAATGTATTCTGTTTTATATAATCAAAACTGGATCTGCATTTCGTATTGACAGACTATGAATATGAAATTGACAGACTATGCATATGAAATTGACAGACTATGCATATGAAATTGCACGAAATCAAAATTCAGTACACCGCTTGTCTTTTAAAGATTGAAGATAATATGGTCTGAAAAAATTGTTTCCTTGTTTTCGTCAGTCATGTGGAGAATTGTTTCGATAGGTTACTGAATACCCTATCATCTATCACAACTACTTTGGTTGACTTCGTTCGATCAAGTACATCATGGGCGCCCACGCATAAGGGCAAGATTCCCCTTCTCCTCCTGGATTTTACCATTAAATATGTTTTGGATTGGATGCGTAAAACGTTAAACTGACTACATGTTAGCACTCCCACCCACATCGATAATTCTACGGGCTCCCCTGCAATTAATACAGCCTCATGGTCTCATGGAGAATTGGGCTGTGAAACAAGAGCGACTACGACTTTCAATACATTCATTTTAATATTTATTTTAATATGAAATTACGGCATAGATTCATACGTATTTATAATTAGCAAAATGTAAACGACATGCATATGAAATTCAACTGAATCGAAACTTTATACATCAATTATGCATTTCATGTTACTTTTAACTAAAATTTAAAACCCCACATATTTTGTATTCAGTTTGAAAGTTTGACCATCAACGCGTCATTTTGGATCACTACATCAAATCCATGAAACCACATATCTTACAGCCTTGGATCTACAGGAACAGTTCATCAGACAACGTGTTTGTGTGTGTGATTTAAATTGTTAACGTAGCTTTAAAACTTTTTCAGTCATCTCGCTACGATGTCTGCAAAATGGCAGTTTATAGTGATGTCTAGCACTGAGCATCATGCCACATACATGTAACCCAGTCAAATTATCCTGATACCAGGCTGACCATTCCTAACACTAACCGCTTAATGCTGAGCGTCTAGCGAGGCAGCTGTTAGTACCATTTTTATAAGTCTTTAATTTGACACGGCCGGGGTTTTAACCCGCGAACTCCCGCATACAAGGCGTACTCTCTACTATTCCTATTTGTCAGAATTTCAGATGTTACTTCTTGCTTCAGCACTTGTAGATCATCCGTTGACCCTTTTATCGCCTGCGAAAGTTCCGTTTTTGTTCATCATCATGTAGAACATTGTAGAAGTTTGCACTTAATACAAAGCAGTTTTCACACAATAAAAGAAAGTTTCGACCGAATATGAACTTTTTTCTTTAACTACATGGTGTCAGGATAAAAGCACCACATATAAATAAGTTTGCACATCCTATAAGGACAAAAGCAACGCATGTAAAGAAATGTGTGCATCATAAAAGGACAAAAACGCCGCATTTAACGAGACTTGCACATCACATAATGAAAATCTCCATCTTAAAATTATCTGTTTTTAACTCTTTCCTGTGTCCGTTATTATTGGCATTTGAGCATAAACTGTCTTGCGGTGCAGTACAGGAAGTTTTATTTAAGGCTGGTAATATGCGACATACTTTGGGATGATATGATACTCAAGTCAAAACTAACAGCGATATAATCATCCCGATTGGTCTGGTAACGTTAAATTCAATCACTTGATTCATCTTTGTCTTGATTCTAACAAATGTGGTTGACATGTTTGATCTTTTTGTGTTTCTTATTTCTTCGAAACTCCATCCACCTCACTTTTTGAAAGTTTCATATCCTTTTTACATCTCACTCTATCCCTCTAAATCTGTCTGTCTGTCTGTCTGTCTGTCTCTCTCTCTCTCTCTCACACATTCTGTTACTACAACTTTCAGCAATATTTTTTGCAGTCTATTGTGTAATGTGTTAAAGCGCCATTACAACCCAACAAATAACAAAACCATGGATATATTTGTTTCATTATTTCAATACTTGCTTAATAGATGTTAGTATTTAATTCAATGCTCATAGTTTGCAACATTTTTACCGCTGTATACTTTGTACATGTATTACTTTATTGATTTGCAAGCTTTCTGCCACTGTACACATTTTATGTGTATTAATTTATTAGCCTTGAATAAACAACAATTTTTTTTACACGCAGTTATGTTTATTCCAGCCAAGAGGAATAACGTCAAAAAATAAAAGTTACTTAATTCCGTATACTTATACTGTATATTTATACCGAAAATAGATGCAGCCATCCTTCTGACGTTGGTGCTGACGTTATACAGGATATGTGTCACTGATAGATAACGTAAGTATTTTTATCTTTTTTTCTTCTTCTCTTCTTTGTCTATTAACTGTAGAAACTCTACATTTATAATGAATGCACTGTCTAAATGCCGTTTCAGAGATTCCGTGTACAACGTGGATAAAGAATGAAATATATGATTTGTATTGTTGTTGCTGTCGGGTTTAACGCCATTTTTCAGCATATGATAGGCTATACTTGGCGGCTAGTATTAATGGTGGAGGAATAACACGGGAACACCCTCTAAAAAAAACACTAATCCATGTGAAGCTACTGGCGAATGAATGAATGTAAATTTTAGTATCGAACTGAGAGAATTAATAAGCTTTATTCTATCGATGTAGCGTAGTACTTATAATGCATTCTTTAAATCAAATTATATACTTCAGCACTAAGCGTGTCTAAGATATTTAGTTTAAATGCAAAGCTTAAATCAAACCAGAACAGCGCGAATATAGGTTACTTAGTTATTAGTCAGTGCATTACTCTGTACGTTTCAAAGTCTTCATTATTTATTTAGTAAACTAGAAATTATTCAGTATGTAAAGTTTTGCATTTAAGATTCAAACTTTTACCTCCCCCTATATTGTTGCAATTGCACGTCCGCTTTTTCCTGATTTCTCAATACTTTGAGACAGTCATCACTTGAGTTTTTGGTGCGCGTAGCCACGTAATTCATTGATGTTTTTTTTTATTATGAATTAGAAGAGAATGTGTTTTGGATTTTTAACGTAGCTTTAACAGTTATTCAATCGTATCGCGTACGATGTCTACAGTGTGGCAGTTTTTAGTGATGTTTTCCAATGGGGAATCATGCCGCAGACATGTATCATAATGTCTCGCCCAGTCACATTTTGTCCTGACACCAGGCCCACCAGTCCTAACACTAACCTCTTGATGCTGAGCGCCAAGCGAGGCAGCTGTTACTACCATTTATAAAAGTCTGTGGTATGACTCGGCCGGTATGATGCGGACGCTATAACCGTTAGGCCACCAGAGCGGTCAAATTAGAAGAGTTGTTGCCTTTATCACATCCATTGCCAGGTCGAATTTAAACGTTTTAACCCCCGTTTGAGCATCTAGGTGGAAATGAAAGGCAAGGAAAGATAGAATAAAATCAATATCTAGGCACGTGAAATGGCTAGACTGTGAATAAAAGCGTACCATTTTTACATGCCATATGGTCTGAAATAATGTCCACTCATACAAACAAGTATCCAGTTTGAATTCACACTCCCTTCACTCAGCGTGTCAGGCCAGTTACCAGGTCAATCTCAAAAGGCGAATCTACAATGTAGCAGGTATAAATAAAATTATTTTACCCGTGACAAAAACCGAACTGCAGACCTTTCAGTCTCAAATTCCACGTTTCTGGACGAAACCAATGAGCTCTGTTAAAAATACTGCAAAACTTAAATTATACATATATAGGCAGACAGTAGTCACAATAGAACTATAGTGTCTCATTTCAAGTCGAATCAACTGATATTCAAAACAATATTAATTTTGGATCCTTTCTAATAGTTTAAACTTTTGATGAACTCAAACGTTTATGACTTTATATCTGTCTGAGGGTCAACTACTGTATTTTAAAATGTTCTACAGATCGTAATAGACATTGCCTGTAATGTGACTTCAGCACATGTTCATCATCTTAAAAGTTGTTCTCTCCCTTTAAGTGTTCGGTACCGATATTCTTCCTGATTATTTGGTTTAAAACGCATGTAATAAATATGAAACTGACAAATGCTGCACAGAATCTGCAGTCAAACAATCGTGCAGTAACTGCTTCTGTTTTACAATGACTGTTCAGTTCCATTAGCTGAAACTCTCAAGCCGTAGTGCAAGCGAATAATTTGTTTGTTATTTTTCTTCAAATTATAGTATTGTTATATTCTTGCATGACTATTGTGCTGAGCTAGCAGTTGTACTTTCTGTATGATGTATCGCTTTAATAATGATGATTAATTAATTTTGGACAGATTACTAACTTCACGAAAGTTGTGAAATTTGCATTTCTCGAAATTTATTGTATGTCTTTATTTCACAAATTTGTACAATTTTAAATTTCAATGCGGCCCCCCCCCCTCTCTTTCATAAAATATTGAAATATTATGTAGACAAAGAACAGATGGACATATCTCATCAATCATTATGTCGGAATTGTTGAGCAATTTGGCTCAAAAATACTAAAAGAACTTTTTGAGTAATGCCACAAATAAGAATGTGGAAATTCATGAAATTAAAACGGCTACTTATTGGTGAAATACAGTAAACGAAATAAATCGGAAGGAATCCTTTGCGTTATTAGAGCTTTTTCCGCTGGTCTTGAGACGATGTTGGTAACAAAAAGTGGACGAGCAGATGAAAAGTACGAACAATGTGGTACATTACAAACGTAAGACAGACACTATCATGACTTCTTTGTGTACACTGGTTATTAAGACCGATTGAGAACAGTTTCGTAAAATGTTGGACGATGATGCGCAGATCATGACCATCAATGTAGTTATCGTTTAAACATACTATTTTCTGTGCATGTTCAGGTAAGTCTAACATCAAACTTCTGTCAATAAAGATATCTAAGTATAGGTGAAACACATTTTCGCTAGCCAAAGTTCCGATATGAAAACCGTACCTTGGCGTATCGAGCAGAGAGTTATGTGCTTCGGGTCTATTAATTTCATTGGATAGGGCGGCAAACCACCACATCCAATCAAGATTGAGTTGTTCAAATTTGAACAATATTCCTACATACTCAAAATAAGGGGAGCATACAACCTGGATGGACTGATAAATAAGCAAATTTTCACTGTCACTCTGTTTTGTACAAATGACTTTCACTTCAAATACACATGCAATAGCTTCCATCTAGTATGTAGTCATACAATTGGCGACCATTTTAGGTAGATGTACAGTGTAACAGTTGTACATGCTATTGGTTATCTGGCATTGCATGCAAGGTGTCGGTATGGTTATCATATCGGAACATAAGGGAAAGAAGTGTATTTATAAAGAGGTCATTTATGCAAAGTATATAATTTAATTAATGATACACAAGGAACGCCCTCAGGATTCTATGTTTGCAAGTTTATTTTTTGTTTCATTCAATGTTGATCTTATCTCAAATATCTGTTGCTTTCTAAGTCTACTTTCACGTGCCTAATATGTGAGAAATCTATAAATGGCAGACAGTTGTCTGAACAGTGAATCAGATTCTCAGTTATTTAAATTTATTCAATGAATACATCGTGAAAATCATACAATTTGACAAAAATAACTTTTACAAATGAATATTCAAAAATGTCTTTAAAATTTTTTAATGCCAATTAAACCAAATCTTGTCAATTAGTTTTCTTTATTTTAGCGATATTTACCACATGTAAATGATTATAAAAGAGTTTATTTGCATATACACAAACCCAGATATGTTGGAGCATTAAGCGACATCACATCATAGTCTGTGGTATTTGTAGTTTGATTAAACTGATAAGCATGTATATACTGAACTTTCTTTTGCCTTAAAACTCGAGGGCAACTTGACTCTTTGGAGATTTTCTTCCATAGACATAACTCTATTGTCTGCCTTATTTTGTTTTCAGGCAAGGTGCAACCCTGTACACAGATGGCAATCAAGTCCAAACTCGAACATATTGAGAATTATTTTTTCAGCCTCGTTTCTTTCATAACAAATTGTACATGTTTTATCATACTTGAATATTCACGTTTCAGAGAGTTTATTTGCCTACAAAATATCGGAGTCCCAACATTTATGGCAAGTTGTTCTTTATTGCGAACATCTTCTTTATTTAACATTTGGAGTGTGTTTTTTTTTTCTTTCTTTTTTTTTGCAAGAACGTTTCAAATTATAGGTGTTATTTTGAATAATGCATCATAAATCTTTAAGAACATTTCAGATTATAAGTGTTGTACCGAATAATGCATCATAATCATTATTCTGGGTTGTATTTTGGGGTCTTCAAATGGATACATTGGTACTTAGTTTTAGGTTAAAGTTTATGGGACAGTTCAGAATTATTCATACCTAGATAACTCCTAAAGTTATGACATGTATTCTTCTTAGGGGGTTTAATTACTAATACTGGCTAAATGAAATTTATTGCATCTTGGCTGAGTCAGGTATGGATTATGTACAGCTTAGAAACCAAAAACATTGTTAGCGTTTAGGGGCATGTTTAAGCTTGGCTATATGATTCTGACTCTTCATTCCAGGGTCATGGCTTGTGTAATTTTAATCATGGCTTGTAATTTTTTTTTAAAAAGTCAACAGCCCTGGGCCTGTCGAAAAAATATTTGAGCACTGAAGGTTCATGTTGATTATATACATGGTAGTAATAAGTAGTATATCACACTAAAATATTAATGTTTGCATTTTTTAAATTAGCAGTATCATTGACCAACATTCATCCTTGAATAATTTTTAACAACATCTTGTGAACTGTTGTTCTTATAGTCATTACATTTACACTGATGGTGTTTAATTATTTTCGTGTGTATTTATGTCTGCATGGAATTTGTTCAATACCTGGCCAAAAAGTAGAATCTGAGATTGCATACAAAACTAAGTTAATGTTGCTTGTTTTGCTTATTAAATCATTTCTTAATTATGAACCTATTATGTATTCCAAACGCTTGTTTACCTTTGTTCAAATATTTTGTAATTCTTTTATAAATAAATTTAACAAATGGAAGAACAAGTTTTAATGCTTATTTAAGAGAGGTAAGCACAATGAACGAAAACTGTATTAAGTACAGGTGTCACTGTGTACCGGTGTGTGCCTACATGTCTTCTCCATACACCTTGAATATGATTGGCGGTGAGTTGTAAAAATGGAAAAATACCAGTCTTAGTCTATCCAGTGTAAATTATCCCAGTTGTACGATATGCAGTATTAATTATCCCAGTCCTAAGCTATCAATTTTAATTATGCCAGTTGTACGATAAGCAGTGTTAATTATCCCAGTCCTAAGCTATCAGTTTAAATTATCCCAGTTGTACAATATGCAGTGTTAATTATCCCAGTTCTAAGCTATCAGAGTTAATTAACCCAGTTGTACGATAAGCAGTGTTATTTATCCCAGTTATACGATATGCAGTGTTAATTATCCCAGTCCTAAGCTATCAGTGTTAATTATCCCAGTTGTACGATAAGCAGTGTAATTATCTCAGTCCTAAGATATCATTGTAAATTATCCCAGTCTAAAGATATCCAGGTACATTAACTGACCTATCGACGATTGATAAAGACTATTTTTGTGGTCAGCTGAATATGGAAACAATTTATGGCAATTACAACATGTTTATTTGCATAAACGTACGGTGAAAGTACTTCCCGTTGACGGCCTGAAGAAAAGGAAAGAACTTGAAATTAAAAATATATGTAAAAATAAATATTTGTAGCATATGGGTGGAGAACTCCATAAATTGTGGGTTTTGATATATTATGTTTCTTCTATAGGATGGACTGAACCCCAGACTGCATTTTTTGAAGTTTGAACATTTACATTTTAATGATTGATTGTCCCAAAATTAATAATTGATCGTCTCGATCTTTCAAACACACGAGTAACTCTTTACTTTCTCATGGCGCTGAAGGAGTGGGTTATGGATGTATACTAATAAGAAATACCAAAACAATGGTTTCAGATAAATATCGTCCGTTAACATATTTACATGAACAAACATCAATGATCAAAATTCCGTCTGAAAAACACAGTATAACCTTACATTATTATGTACAACAGTATACTTCTAAACAGTACTTATTTCGGATTTTGTTATTAATTTTTAATTAATTTACTTCCAAGGCAGTATAAACGCAAGACAGATAAAATAAATAAGGATAAGATTATTTGCTAAATACATTAATATCTTTTGAAGCGAATTTCCGTTTTATAAGTTCTTGAGCAGCTTTGAAAAATATTTGTATTATTTACTGAAATAAAACAATTAGATTATTACTATACGAACTTGAACTACAAATATAAATATTGTGACAAACCAGGGGTATTTACGTGACCGAGCGGTTGTAAAACCCTGGCGCAATTCCCGCTTGAAGTCATAAGTGTACCCCAAAATTTCCAAAGAGTTCCATACATTTAATTGTAAATTAGAAAGCCCGACGTGTCCGTTCAATGCATACATTTAACTCTTAATTTATGCAAGACTACAGATCTCTAGCCTGCCCAATATCAATAAATCACACATCTGCACGGTTTCTCTTCATCAGGTTTCCGTACCGCCAGCACTTCACGCCGTAGATAATATACAACAGCAGCAGAGGGGGTGTATCGGACAACATTTTTAGACAAGTTTTCACTGAAATCACGCTTAAAATCAATGAAACCAATGACATCAGACCCAAAAGTCAATGGCATCAGGTCCCAAATGTGTGTGTGAATCATGGATTAGGTCCAAAAAAAAATATGAAAAAATCAATGAAATTAATGAAATCAAAAACTTTTCAACTATTACATTTTTTGGGAAAAAGGGACTACAACATCGTTGTCACTCACCCTCTCTGCTGCTAGAACTTTCAGTTCTGGGTTAACCGAATATTTGATCCAGTCCGATACGATATCGTGTTCGAGGGTCATGTAAATTTATTGTTACAAATCCGTGTGGGGTAGACTGAGCATGACTAAAGAAATTTCTAAATTGATTGAAGTCCATATCAGAACACCATGTCTGCCAAATATTTCGTAGCGTATGTGTATCAACGCCGTTGAATACAGCAAGCATATTACAGTTATCTCTAATCACTTTTGGAATCTGAGTGTAGCGTTGAGTGACATAGATCACATCAGTGTTTTTATGCCTGCCTCTGGAAAATATTATAGCAGGATTTTTTTGATTATCTAACATGACATCGTCGTATACAACTAAATTGTTGATACTTCCATCGAGGTCATTCACGGATGGCGCCTCGTCAATATCGGTTATAAATTCAATAACATCCTCGCCAGCAATCTCTGAAGCGTTTTCATTAAAATCTTTTAGCACTTCATAGCATCGTTGATCATCTACGCTAGGGGCAATTAAATACAACTTATCCCACTTCATCCATCTCATTATTAAATTGAGCAACAATTGCGTTTTACCGGATCCAGATGGCCCGATTATAATTGCGCGGATAGAGTTTGGTAGCGCTGCATGATGCTTCACTGGTTCTCTTGTTTTAGTCGCTGAAAAATCAATTATATTCATATCTCTATACATAAATTATGGATCTATATTGCGTGAAGTGTAAGGCGCGTACTGGCACAGATGACTTGACGACGATTACAACTAAAAATAACAGATCAGCGCTTTCTGGTAAATGCGTACAGTGTAGTACAAAGAAATTTAGATTTGTTTCTAAACCCAAGGAACCCAAGGAACCTTTAAAAAAAAACGAGGAGGTGATATCGCTGCCAAATTAGCAAAACTCCCTGGAACCCCATGGGCAAAATACCCCGGAGAAAAACACCTTCCAGGGTATAGTTATTGTGGACCGGGAACAAGACTTGATATCAGACTCAATGATCAAAATCAGCCCCGACCCGGTGAGGAACCAATCAACGCTATTGATAAGGCCTGTCACCTTCATGATGTTGCTTATAAAAGCAGCAATTTGCAACACAGGCATCTAGCAGATGTGAAATTAATTCATGCGTTGAATTCTATCACTGATAAATCCTTCAAAGAAAAATTGGCTTCATTTTTGATAAAATCGGCTATGAAAAGTAAATTGATGTTAGGTGCTGGTAATTAATAGCAACATGGAATCCATTTATTATTCCCCAAGAGGATACTGGAGGGGTAACGCTGCAATCAGTAAACTCGCTAGCGCCGCAAAAGTGAAAAAAACCACTGCGGCTCATTGGTTATCCAAACAGGCACTATGGCAAATTTATCTACCACCGCCTAAACAAATTCAATTCTCGCATTTTGATGTAACCGGACCCAATGAAGTTCATCAGGCTGATCTATTATTTCTGCCACATGATCGTGGTTACAAATATGCGTTAACTGTAGTTGATATTGCAAGTCGATACAAAGAAGCAGAACCGTTAAAAACAAAATCGGCCACTGAAGTCGCTTCTGCATTTGAAAGGATTTATCGACGAGGTCCTCTGCACTGGCCAAATCTGTTACAAGTTGACCCGGGCAAGGAATTTCAGGGTGCAGTGTTATCTACAATGAAATATCACAATGTCGCTATCAGACGAGGGCATGCTGCACTGCATCGTGATCAGGCCATTGTAGAACGGTTTAATAAAACCCTTGCTGAGCGGTTATTTGGATATCAATATGCAAAAGAATTCATCCAAGAAAAAAGATCCCGTGAATGGGTTAAGAGATTACCAGGTGTAGTTACCCCACTGAATAACGAGATTACTAGAACCATCAACATGAAACCTATCAACGCGATTAAAAAGAAGTCGATACCTGAAAAACCACAAAAAGATTTCAAAGAACCAATTCTTGGTAGTAATGTGATTGTGAGGTACTTATACGAACCAGGAGAGCTTGAAGGGGATAGAAAAAGGGCTACTGATCCTATTTGGAGCGTCACTACGCATAAGATATCTAGTATAACACGATCTACGGGTAGACCTCCAATCTATAAACTGGATTCAACTGCCCCTCAACGGGTTTTTACTAGACAACAATTACAAGTGATACCCGAGGATACTCAATTGCCACCCCATGGGCTTAACTAGCACCCTTGCGTCTATTGCACTCAAGACAAGTCAACATCACATTATTTCTGACATGACCGAGATTGTTATTTTTTCTGTCTACGGTGAATTGGCGAGGATCCTTATCCGAATACTGCCAACGCATTATACAATTGCAACTCGCGCAGTGATTATTCTGTTGTTTCTTCAAAGTGATTATTAATTCAGCATCAATATCAAATTCTCGTTGTTTTTTTTTGTCCTGTTGTTTGTAACCGGAGAGTTTTTTATCAATAATATCATTATCATCGCCAATGATTTCATTATCGCCACCAATGATTTCATCATCGCCTGACTCTGTCAGGACAATTCTTCGAAGTTGATTTATTTTTCGTACTCTAGACACTGCGAGATAGACTAAATTCGACCATTCTATGCGATTATCTACCATCCAAAGAGTTGTATCCGATATAGTCAATCCCTGTGAAGAATGTATCGTCGCTGCATAACCTAGCGTCCACGGGGATTTATTAGCACGCAATGCATCTTCAACGACATTGATATCAACCAGCACAATATCATTTAATACTAAATTCTGTTTTTCACTTTGTCCTGGAATATCAACTTCGATGTTCTGTTTTCGCGTATCCGATGGCCTATAACAAAGAGGCACTGGAAGTGTTGCAAATTTTTGTTTATGCAATTCAAATAACTTCATCTGAAGTGTGTCTCTGACTATTTTTCTACTTGCAATGATTAAATCATTTGGTCTCCACATTTCCCAAAACTCATTCATGGGAGTTTCCGAAATTATTTCACGGGTTATTTCACACTGGATTCTATCCGGTTGTAATCTAATTAGTTTCTTCAATTCTTTTAATTCATTATCAAGTGATCTGTGATCGGTATCAATTTCTTCATAATAGTCTACAAAACCCTTTAGCCATTCATGGGGAGATGCACCGACAAATGGTGGTGGTTGGCCGTGATCACCGCACATGACGACTTTTGTATTCTTCAATAACAACCACTCAAGAAATATTTTTAAGACATCTTCTGACACTGTGTCTATTTCATCCCAAATGATTATTTCAGGAATAAATTTCTCTCCCATGCGCTCAGGAGTCCATTTATCTCCCTTCCATCGGAAAAAGCTGTGATAAGTGCAAGCATTTACCCCTCTCTGTATCATTTCTCTTGCAAGTCTATGAGTTGGTGTTAGCACAATCATGTTAGAAACGCTAGCGTTTCCACGACGGAATAACTCAATTGCCCGGGTTGTTTTTCCTGACCCACCACAGCCGTTTAAATAAACTGTTTTATACAGGCATATTGGATCAGAAATCGGTGGTGCACTAGAAAATTCTGAACACTGATTGCTTTCTAAGTAATTATTTTCAATGGTAACATCTGCTGATGGAATATAATCATGAATCATTTCTTTCTTAATTCTCCATGATCCCCATTTCTCGTTGCCAGTAGCCTTAAAATCAGCCATTTTGCTATTTATGTAAAATGAGTCAGTAGCAACTCTAACTGCGGTGGTAGGAAATCTATTGATCATTGAAAACAGATTGATAGAAGCATAACCGAGCATAGAAGCTCTCAAATGTGTGTACTGCGGATGGTATCCATCATTGTAGGTAACAATTGTACCCAATTTGGTTCCATCGGACAGAAATGCGTCCTTACGATTGACATATAGGCCCTTATTCGTTAGATCCGCCATTACAAAATCGTATTCAGCGTTGTCTATAATCAATCGTGAAGAATATTTCGTATTATCATCTTTGCCACCTTGGGTAAATTTACCGATTATTCTTCGTCCAAGATTTTTTGCTTCATTGTTTCTGATTTCAAATAACTGTCTGGACCAATCCATGATTTGTTGTTCATTAAAATCAGGAAACAGTTTTCGCTCTTCGCTAATTATTTTTTCTAGATCAGGTTGGGGTAACCAGACTGATTTCTGTGCTCGATAGGATATAATTGCTTCACTGACAATTAATGATTTTAACATCTTACAATCAAGCATATACCGTAATAACACTATTGGCATCCAGTGTTTTTCAGACATGTGTTTACCAATCCAAAGATAACTACACGGATGAAGTCCAGTAGCCATTTCAAATGATACTACACAAGCGAATCCGGTTAAATCAAAATCAGGAAGTGGTCCATTAATAGCAACACGGGTCATTTCGTGTGTAGGGTGTCCAAATCGTTTGAAATATTTCTCGCATTCTCCATACCCAAGAAAACTTCCTGGATAACACGCAATCATATCAACTGAAATAACGGAATCAGAGGTGTATTTTGTGTTCCATAATCCGCCGTGGCTGTATTCAAGACAGGACAATTTGACATCTGATAAAAACTCACTTCGTGTTGGTTTCCACGCGTTTTTCTTTCTAGCAAAATGTGCTGCAATGGATGGTACTGTAAAACAGTTTGCTAATAATTGATCGTCTTCTTCTCCGTCCTCAGAAAACTCACTAGCTAGTTGTTTCATTTGATTCTGCAGTTCTTCAGTACGGTATAATTCTCCGTTGGGCCTTACAAACTGATCAAATCTGCATTCTTCGTCTGAATTACTATGAAATAGCCACGCTGACACAGGATCGTTTTTACTCAAATGGTAAATAGCATCAAATAATTTCTGCTCGGTAAAACATTCTTCAGGTCCCAACCCTGCTGGGGATAGATATTTTACGGTTCTATCTCGTGGAAATATTGTTACTGCAGATGACCACGCGTGCGCGTTATGATCAATAATTTCAATGGGGGTTCCTTTTGATTGATATTTCGATTCGTATAATACTTCACCGGTGATTGTTCTTACCGATATTGGAAATCTTAATGATGTTTCTAATTTGGCTATATCCTGAATTGTTGCTCCATGCTCTTTTACCGTGAACTCCCACTCGGTTATTTTTTTTCGTCTTAGATCAGTGAGTTTATTCCCCCGGGATGCATTTGTGAAGTGTTCTATTATTCGTTCTGCTACACAATTGAGCCCTGTCGAATATTTCATGGGTGCTAGTTTTGAAATATCAGGTTTTTCATTGAGCGGATAGATCCCGTAAACAACTGCTGTGACAGGATAAGATCTTTCGTAGTAGGGTTTATCAATTCCAGTCAAAATTCCCGGTTTGGAATCCTGATTCACGGTGACAGTTTTTTTGCCCTTGAGAATGGGTTCAAATTTATCCTTAATAATCCATTTGCCATTCTCACGGATAATGAATTTGATTCGGAAAAAATGACTTTTTTCCCCAACACGTGAAATGATCACTGCTGCCTTTTCATCATTCATGGTAGCGTCAACAACACCATCAATTCGAAATGTTGACCAACAATAGGATGCTCCATCACGCTTGAATTCATTAAAACAGTCTCTGATGGGTTTATCAAGAATTTTATTCTTGGGTGTATTAGAAACTATATCAAGATTGAATTGAGCATCCTTCCATGATGATCTCATGTTTCCGTCTCTTGGACGTTTGTTACGTTTTTTGGGTCTATCGAGATTAAATCTAGGATTGATTTTTAATAATCTCTTAAACTCTTTCATGTTTCCGTCTATTGGGCGTTTTTGACGTTTTTTTGGTCTATCGAGATTTAATCTAGGATTGATTTTCAATAATCTCTTAAACTCTTTCATGTTTCCGTCTCTTGGACGTTTGTTACGTTTGTTTCCGTCTATTGGACGTTTTTTGGGTCTATCGAGATTAAATCTAGGATTGATTTTTAATAATCTCTTAAACTCTTTCATGTTTCCGTCTCTTGGACGTTTTTGACGTTTTTTTGGTCTATCGAGATTAAATCTAGGATTGATTTTCAATAATCTCTTGAACTCTCTATCAGCATTGAATTTAGCATTTTTCGAAGTCAATCTCTTGAACTCCTTCATGCTATATAAAAAACAAACATTTAAATGAAAGTTTTATGTATAATGAATCACTGCAAATGGCTCATGATGGGAAATGTAACCCCGTGTAACAAATCATGCAGAAAAAATGAATACTGTAGGTATCATATGCAAAGTTTTCGACGTGGAAGTCTTGGTCCGTTACCCTGTATTCGATGTGGGGTTGGGGTCAAGGGAAGATCACAATTGTGTATTGATTGTGGTGGTAAGCGATATAGGGAATTGAAGCGTTATTATGATAAAAGAATAAAAAATGGACAATCTATCAGAAATTATGACCCTGAAAAGGCCCTTGACCCTGACAACATCAAGGATAAAATCATAAGAACCCCGCAAGACTATATCGAAAGATTTTCCAGTGATGTAATTATTGAACCAAACACTGAATTAGACAAACAATAGAATAGTATATATGGACCAAGAATTCAGACCACATCCAGTGATTACAAAATATGAAGCATCCAGTGATGGTACTGTCAGAAACCGTAGACTAAAGAAACCGGTCGGTGTTGTGAATAATCAAGGGTATTTGAAGTTTACTGTTGGAAAGAAAAATTATCTCATTCATTTGAATGTTTTAATGGATTGATCAAAGATGGTTTTGTTATTTATCACAAGGATTCTAATCCAAAGAATAATTCTGTATCAAATCTGCAGGCTATCACACTGAGTGAGAATTCCAAACGAGGAAGAGCTGGCACTTGCAAAACGGTTTGGAAGAGACCTGTGACATCTTTGAATACAACAACTAATGAAGAAAAAATATTTCAATCATTATATGAAGCCGGTAAATTTTTCGATATTTGTGGACCGTCAGTACGAAAAGTTGCAGAGGGGGTTTATCGATCGGCTATTTCAAAAAAGACGGGGCAAAAAGTTCAATTTAGTTATGTCTAATGCGTCATAATTTCCAATTAGAGATATGTCATACTTATAGAATAATGAATTCTGAAAACATGAATAGCATCATAGTTGAAATAGCAAAATTGAAAAATCAGGATATCAAACTATCAGATGGATTAAATCCTGACCAAATTGTGTCTGATTTTCAGGATATAGAATACGGGGTTAGCACTAACAAATATATGCTACCCAAGAAATATGCACTCATCAAAAAAATTCAGAATTCTATTAAAGACTCTCTTTCATTTTCCAGTGACATCAGTGTGTTCGTCCCGTTGTATACTATCGTAGAAGGAATACGAAAAGAATTAGGTAACGAATACGAATTGAAAAAAGAAGTCAACTCTAAAATTAGAAACCTACGAGCATTAATTCAAGAAAATGAACAATTTTGATTGCCCGACCATTGATTGCCCGACCATTTATCATTCCGACCCTCAAGAGATTTTCATTTTTTTAGCATTTTTGGATTGAAAATGTCAAAATCAGTGAATAAAAAATCTATGGACCTTTAATGGATGGTCAATGGAAAAGTGAGGAAAGTCACAGTATTATTAATTTTATATACAATTATGTGACTTTCCTCATCACTGATAGAAGGTGTCTCACGATGAAATAACACTTCCATGACCGTATCAAAAATCATCCGACATGTAACAAAAGTGGAGCAACTCACAGTATTATTAATTTTATATACAATTATGTGACTTGCTCCATCAATGATAGAAGGTGTCTCACGATGAAATAACGCTTCCATGACTGTGTTAAAAATCATCCGACATGTCAAGTGTTTTGCAATTGAAAAATAGTTTGCGATTTCAAATAATGGTCAATGAGGCATTAACAACCCGATTGGCTCGTGAGCGACTAGATGCAATTAAGAAATTTATACCAATTCGCGACTCTGTAAGAAATAAACTGCAACAACGACAGAGTTTACAAACTGATTTTGCTCTGGGGTCTGAAGAATTGTTTAAACCAGTAACCACAGCAACGAAGGGGGTAGAGCGTGCTATACTGGGAGATGATCCTGACGGTAAGAGAAAGGAAGAGGGTCTTATTTCTGTACTCGAAAAAATAGCAGCGAAAACTGAACAAACTGAAAAAACTGATCCGAAAAAAAACGACTGTTTCTCTGTTGAATAAATTTACTGATCATGCTAAAATATTAATAAAAAAACCTAGTTTATTGAAATCAAAGGATTATCAAGCCTTTGGTAATTTTGCTGCTCAAAGCTATAATTCAAAAAAAGATTTTTTAAAGGACGAGTATAAAAATGATAGAATATCAAGTAATGATTGGTTCGATTATTTGTATAAACTAAATAAAGGGATTGGTCGTTTGAATAAGGATGAGATAGGATACAAGGAATTTCAAAGGGGGATTAGTAATTATAAAAGAGAACAAATAGAAGAGCGACAACGAGAAATAGAAGAACGGCAAGAACTAAAACGTCAAACACCAACACGTAGACAAACAAGAAGACAAAAAAAAACAACAACTACCACCTGATGATGATGATGATTTAGAAGAACGACGTCAAACACCAACACGGAGACAAAAAAAACAACAACTACCACCTGATGATGATGATGATTTAGAAGAACGACGTCAAACACCAACACGGAGACAAAAAAAAACAACAACTACCACCTGATGATGATGATGATACTCTTGATTATTTACAAACCACGGATACAGACAAACTAGATGAAGCAGCTGGCTATAGCGGAAGTGGATTAGGAAATCCAAGGATTGGAAACATTTGTCCTGATAGTGTTATCAATGATATATCACGATTAGATGTTCTCATCGGAGGAAAACGAGCTGGAAATAACTCTCCAGAAATAATTAATGAAGCAGCTGATATCTGTAGACGGTTATTTGCCGGCGGTATCATGGATATCAAAACCTATCGAGATTTCATTGACGAGTTAGCAAATGGGTATCATAGTGATTAAATAACAATTGAAAACACTATTGTTTTTATAATAATGATCGTACACTACAATCATGATAAACCAACCCTCGTCTATGTAGTTAATTCACGGTTTCCAGTTTATAGAGCATACTACGGAGATGGCCTCGGCAATACCATTTTAGGATTCTTTTCAAGAATGGCCCCAAAAGTGATGCCGTTAGCTAAACAATTATCAATGAAAGCCATTGATGTTATTCGTGATAAGGGTATTAGTACTGTTGGAGATCTTGCCGGGAAAGCGTTTTCAACTGCGAAGGATAAAATAACATCATTAGTGGGGCGAAAAAAGAAACCGTTACCGTCTACAGAAGAAATGCCTGCAAGTGTTAGTAAAATAATAAATAACGCAGTAGATGAAAAACTAGCGTCGATGGTAAATCAAGGGGACCAAAGCAATATTGCAAACATGATAGCAGGAAGTGGCCTTAAAAAACTACGTCGATGAAAATGGAAAAATCGTTTACGATTTCACTATTTAGACTCTGATAAATAGAATAAAATGTTCAAAAAATCATCTGATCCAGCATTTGATATAGACGCCCCAGTCCCCAAGAATGATTCTGTACGCGATTATCAATATTACGCCTATCATGCCATAGACTCAAATAGTCGAGCAAGAATTGATCTTCAAGTCCATGATACCAGTAAATACTTTTTGCCCTGTGAAGCATTTATTGAAGTAGAAGGAGAAATTGTAACAGCTGCTGATACTACTGCTGTACCAGCACCGTATCCAGCTGGTACTCAAGTCGGTTTTGTCAATAATGGTATTATGGCGCTATTTGAGAGTGCTAGATATCTCATTGATGGAAAAGAAATTGAGTCCATAGATCGTGATGTTGATGTGGCCACAACAATAATCGGGTTAGCGAGATATTCTGATGATTATACAAGATCAGCAGGACCTTCTATGATGTTTGCAAAAGATGGTAAGAATACCGCTGGAGGAAATCCATTTATTATAAGACAACCAAGGGATCGTACTGCTCCTAACCCTGCTAATGTTGCTGGTATCGAGGATATGATTATAAACAACGATCCTAATTTCAATCTAGGAGCCGCAACACGAAACGCAATGTTGGGAGTAGGGCGTAAATCATTTTCATGTGCGATTCCACTGCATCATATTTTTGGATTCTGTAGAAACGTCAGAAAAGTTATCTACGGGGCGAAGCATACAGTATCGCTTGTACGAAAAAGTGATGATAATGATGCAATTTGGAGGATTCCAGCAAATGCTGCAAATCCAGATGCTGATGCTGGTAAAGTCAATTTAACAAAAATATCATTGTGGATGCCAGTGTTGACTCCAGCAATCACCGCAGAAGGACGATTACTATCATTTATGGACCAAGGAGGAAAGTCGTTGTTGAGTTGGCTAACCGTGAGTACAGATGTGAAACAATCAAATATCAACGGGTTATTCACTTGGAACCTAGCATCAAATCAGGGCGTTTCTGCGCCACGTCATATATTTATTGCGTTACAGGATACCGCACGAGTTGGCAATCAACAACGAAGTCATATGATATTTGATCAATTAGGTGTGAAAGACGTCTCACTGAGAATAAACTGCCAGCAGGAACCATCTGAGGATATACAACTTAATTACACAGAAAATCATATTGCACGAGTTTATCATCGTCTGTTGTCATTTATGGCACGCGATCAAAATGTCGATACTGGTTTGCAAATATCACAATTTGATTTTAAAAATCTGTATCCGATCTACTACTTCTCACTGGAACATCTCGATTTGACAAGACAGTCAGTTGTTGATATACACTTTAGAGCTAATGTGACTCGTGGTGCTATTGCTGATTATAGAGCGGTTGCTGTCATTCTCAGTGATAAATCAATGCTACTCGAAGGTGTTGGTGGAAGAATGAGAGTGGTAGATGCCCCAGTAGAAAATCTTTGAACGATTTTTCTCGATTTTTCATTGAATTAGAATCAATCAATTATATATAATGTCATATAGTGTTATTAGTGTTACGTTAACTCCTGGTCAAATCAAAAAATTGCAATCAGAATCGGCTAAAAAATGTGGAACCACAATCACGTTGAAACCCAGCCAAATGACTGGTGGTGAAAATAAATTATCGCTGACAACTCGTCAGGTGAAACATTTCAATGATGCTTTCAAGGATAAAAAGGGAGTTCAGATTACTCTCTCTGCGGCTGCTATTAAAAATATGATGAAAACAGGCGGTATATTTCCATTGTTAGCTGCAATACCAGCATTGATTGCAGCAGCAGCCCCAGCGGTGGCTAAAGCAGCAGCGTTAGGAGCCGTTGGTACTGCAGCAGGAATGGCACTAAAAAAGGCAACTGGACAAGGATATAAAAAAAAGAGACGATCCGTTCAAGGATTGGGTCTAAGACTACCAGGAACCCCGTATTCATGGTACAGCGGAAAGGGTCTAAGACTACCAGGAACCCCGTATTCATGGTACAGCTGGAGATCCGTTCACGGATCAGGCCTGAGACTACCAGGAACGGTTTATTAATTCAGAAATCTTCAATTTCCGAACCTATGGTTCCCATGTCCAATTTTGATTTAATGGATGCTGCTAAAAAACTAGTGATTACAAATTTCAGAGGAGTTTTTATGAAAGATCAATTACCACATCAACCAAACAAAACTGAAACAGGTATTATTAATCTCGATAACAGCACCGGACCTGGAACTCACTGGGTTGCATACGCTATTGATCCACGTGGGATTGTCTATTTTGATTCATATGGATTAGCCCCACCAAAAGAGTTTATGCGGTATATAAAAACCCTTCCAATGAAGACTTGGTATTCTACGCTACCAACACAACAAATCAATGACCCACCAATATGTGGCAGTGAAGTATTAAATGTCCTTGATGCTATTTCAGCATCTAGAAAACCACCTCATATTGTCGTAAATGACTACACCAGCAATCGCTTTTTAGAGAGAGAAAGAGTTTTACAATAACATGATTGATATTTGGGGGAGATCTTTGAAACCCAAACCCGATGACACTGCAACCGGTGATATAACAAAAAAAATTAAAGATGAAATCGCTGAGACGTTGAACTTAACAAGTGTTGACCCGAATGAAATAGTTGTATTTCAAGACAAACAGGGTAAATTGAAATCTAGTAATATTTCTCTGGATGATATTTTAGTTAAACAACAAAACGCAATCGAGGATACTATCGCGTTATTTTCCGATCAGGGTAAACTCAAACCGGGTGTACTTTTTTCGACGATTACAGATCGATTTAAAACTCTCAACGATTCTGCGTTAGAACTAGCAACACTTCAATCTAAAACCGAAGAACACATAAAACAGTTTACCGCATTTCGTAGAAATATCATTGATAAATTTATTGGAACTACATTCGATAAAATTGAACTAAAACTCCCTGATATTAAAAAATCCATCGATGAGACGAAAACTTCCATCGAAGGCATCAAAGGTGATCTTTCGAGGATGATAACAGCCATTGAAAAAACAAAAATTCCTCATGAGAAAACCAACAACGTAGTATACACAATCCAACACGGATCATTTGAGTGGACACCTACAAACAACACATTAGATATCACTGCAACCGTTAAGGGTATTTATCGATTAACACTAGTAACACCATCGTCTCAATTTAATATTTCATCGTCCAGTTCATCTGGGGTCAATAATACGATTTCAACGATCATCGACAAGAATACAACTGAAAAGTTCACAATCACATCTACTGATAAACATTTGGTTAGGGTCTCAACAACGTGGTATGTGGAATTCGTAGCGAATTTAAGTAAATCGTAATTGAAAACGATAGCATATTTAAAATAAAAATGATTTCATCATCGCAATATCGCTATGATCAGGTCAGAGAGTATCAAACTAGACTCAAAACCTTGTCTGAGGAGTATGAATTGAAAATTAAAAAATATCGCAGGAGAATTACCGCAATTGATGTTACTGTGTACGCTGTGAGTGGTGTAATCACCGGAGCCGGTATTATACTGTCTTCAGTGACAATGATGGCCCCGATAGCTGTTCCAATTTGCATTTCTGCGGCAACAACAATCGCTGGAATTATTTCAATAATCACAAAAAAAATATCCTCATGCAGCCAACGGAAACTACAAGACTACATAATTCAATTTCATGTTGTGTCTACTGCATACTCGCAATTATCCTCATTGATATCGTCATCGCTCGATGATACAATTATATCAGAGAGTGAGTTTTCAGCGATGGTAGATATATATGATTCTGCGATGTCAAAATTAGAAGTACAAAAACATGAGTATAATAACAATGACAACACAGATGGAATTACTTCAACAAATAGTGGAGAACACAAACCCAGTACAAACAAGCATGATCTCAATAACCTCAACGAATCCAGAATTCAGTGTGAATTTCCCCTCTCCGGTCCCAGTGAAGGAGATAGCGCTAGCAAAATTACGAGTATACCACAGTTGGCCAAATATTAGGTCAAAATCATTTGGTGGTCAACAACCCAATAATTCTTTAGTGTTTGCGAATAAGAATAAACCCGACGGAACCCCAGACTGGAACGTCGTTTCGATACCAACAGGGTCATACCAAATCGAACAAATCAATGATGAATTCGCGCGTAGAATAAAATCGATTACTGGAGTAGAGTCAAAAATAGCTATAACAGTTCATGTGCCGACACTATCATCTGCCATTGAAATAAGCACAGAAGGATACGTCGTAGATATCTATCAGAGTTCTATTAGAACCGTACTAGGATGGCCTGAATTACCACCCGGTGGAAAAACCGTTAAATTACCAGAACCACAAAAAACCGATTATATCACAGACAGGATAAAATCTGATAATCCAATAAAAACCTATAGATATTATGATAAGTCATATTTTTTCATTAGAGTAGAATATGATGAAAGAGCACGACTTATTCATCATCTTGCTAACCGGGATAAAATCACTGAAAATTTCACAGCTTTCAATAACGATATTTCGTTGTTGTTTATATCTCTTAGATCCGGCACTCTCACCCGAGATGAATTTATCAGTGTCGTAGAAACATGTAACAAAATCATCAATGACATGGAAACATTTCATTCACAAATTATTCAAGAAGTATTAGGTGACAGTAGTCCTAAAACAAGAGATTTATTTGCAATAGAATATAGAATCCGCATAGGAGATATTCCAACATTCAAACTTCCAGGATATAATATCTCAGAACTACAAAAATCTCTCGATGATGCCATCGATGAAGGTTTCAAAAAAATCCATGATACGTGGAAAAAAACACCATCACAACCACAAACAACTATCCTCAAACATAATAATGACCCAGACGGTGGTGGCAGGCATATTGCTCCGTTCAATGTGAATATTTCAACGGTGATTGCGCTCAATTTAGTATGTGATGTGATCGAAGGAAGCTATCAAATAAATTTAGAACGATCAAATCAAGCTCAGCAGGGATATATTTTGTATTCATTTGCACCAACAGCTCCTCCAGGGTTTTTAATAATTGAGTCCCCGGTGAATCCAGTCTATATGCGATGTCATAATAATTCATTAACCAGAATTAATTTCAAACTCACTGACCAGTCTAATAATCTGATTGATTTACAAGAGGAGGTTTTACAAATTAGTCTATTTGTGAAATCGTAGTGATTTTTGTCCCCCAGACAAGGTCTGGAACACGATATCGTATCGGACTGGATCAAATATTCGGTTAACCCAGAACTGAAAGTTCTAGCAGCAGAGAGGGTGAGTGACAACGATGTTGTAGTCCCTTTTTCCCAAAAAATGTAATAGTTGAAAAGTTTTTGATTTCATTAATTTCATTGATTTTTTCATAATTTTTTTTTGGACCTAATCCATGATTCACACACACATTTGGGACCTGATGTCATTGACTTTTGGGTCTGATGTCATTGGTTTCATTGATTTTAAGCGTGATTTCAGTGAAAACTTGTCTAAAAATGTTGTCCGATACACCCCCTCTGCTGCTACAACTCTCCCCTAAACAAGGAAATATTTTAACTCAGCCCCCTTAGGTTAGTCAGCGTTTGCTTTAAAAGGCTTATTTCGCCCTATAACTGAACAACATTTGCCACCCTGGCGACATAAACAGTAATGTGCTGAGTCACTTCTTTTTTATTCTATGAGTAATTTACCGGTGTCCTACTGTATATAATGTCACTGAGGTCACACCATCAATGTACACTACTGGATTTTAATATGGACTAGTTATGACTGGGACATTCATTCGGTTTTGGCTAGACTTCACTACTAGTTTACCATGAAATCATGGGAACTCACTAACACTTTATTGCGTGACGTTTCCTTCTAGTAATTGCTAGTTATTTCGGGCTCGGGACATTCCCATTATTCACATAAAGTAATCACACAAATCTAGAAATTCCATATAAATAGGCGCTTTCTAATGCACATATTCCAAATGTTTTACAATATTGTCTACTGCAGTATAATTGATGTAACTTTGTAATTTTAAATGTTTAATAATAATACAAATCATTATTAATTAAATATATCACTCAAAATCAAACAAATTGATATGCCAAATACTGCATGTGTGTGTGTGTGAGGTTAACAGGTTGCAATGTCACGTGATTGGTAGGCGGCGCGATCTATCATCAGGTGGTAAGGTCAATTATCCGAAGTTTGAGAGTGGACAATTCAGTTTCCTGTGCAAAGAAGGACTCACAAGAAACAGTTGATGAAAATGTGATTAATTCCAGCACCAAATAAAATATATGTTGATACCTATTGCTGGGTAGAAATTCATATCACAATTGGAGAGTAGTGAATTTTACTGCAATAGAAAATTCCCAGACATCTGCTGCCTAAAGCATTTTGTTTCCGAGTCATGACAGCTGCCTACTAATGTACATTATAGTGACATGAAGAAGACATCTGTATTACTGACTGTAGGGGAAACGACGAAAGACTGTAAAAATTCTCATGAAATAATTAAAGAAACAGATTATATTTGTCAGCGATTATTACTTTCTACAACTGTCGTTCATTAACAGGAAATATACAAAATGTAAGGGCTTTATGTGATATTTCCGATATTTATTTCCTACAAGAATTGTGGCTTCTTGACAGTGAGTTAGACTGTCTCTCATCCGTACATGACGAGTTCTCTGGATCAGGGGAATCGCCCATTATATCTTATAGCGATATTAATACCGGTAGACCTTATGGAGGTGTCGGGGTACTTTATCGTAGTTCTCTCGCAAGTATTATCGAAGTACAACATTTCGATGATCCCAGATTAATAGGTATTACTATCCATACGGGGGATTCCTCCTTGCTTTTTATAAATATTGACCTTGCGATCTTGCGGATAATTTTGGAGAATTTATAGATTATTTGGGAAAAAATTAATTCTATTGTAGAAAATGCTAATACGCTAAATGCTTATGTAGTAGGAGATTGGAATGCTAATACGCTCAAATCCACTTCCTTTGGAGATGAGCTTCACCTATTTTATGACGAATATGGTTATATCATATCGAACTTAAAATTAATTGTAGACCACACAACTAATTTTACTTACGTCAGTGATTCACACAATACAGTGTCTTGGTTGGATCATTGTGTCTCTTCACAGTCTGTTCATTCCGCTATAAGTGATATGAGAATACTTCACACCCTAGTAGGGTCCGA
The DNA here is from genome assembly GCA_029339505.1 of Unio delphinus. Lineage (NCBI taxonomy): Eukaryota > Metazoa > Mollusca > Bivalvia > Unionida > Unionidae > Unio > Unio delphinus. Next base: position 508,025 of record JAQISU010000074.1, on the reverse strand, counting down.
CCATCGTCCTACTTTAATGACTATCATGACTGAATTGCTTCCCAAATTTGATCCATGCCCCAATGAACTCTTAAACTTGAAATACAACATCAACTGGTCAGACCTTACTGCTGACGAAAAACTGAATTATAATCTGACTTCTGCATTCTTATTAAACAAGTTTGAGATCCCACATTGTGTCGCGATCTGTAATGACCACGGCTGCACTAACCAGGTGCATATGAAACAGATAAATGAATTATACACTGATATAGTAAAAGCTTTGTCGAATTCCAGTAATAGCTTGACTAGTAAATCCAAACGTAGTCACAGGATTATACCAGGTTGGAATGACTGTGTCAAAGAATTACATGATTTCGCACCAAATGCTTACCTTATGTGGCGTGATAACGGTAAACCTCGTCACGGCCATCTTAGTAATCAAATGCATCAAACATGAGCACAATTTAAGTATGCTCTTAGATTATGTAAGAAGGAGGAAGTAACACACAGAGCAGACTCGCTAGCACAAAAATTTGAAAATTT